>CM036241.1:10212415-10774915 GCA_020698575.1 Bostrychus sinensis | reverse complement strand
GCAGATGTACTCAAAATGTGTACACAAGTAAAATACTGTTACTTCAAAGAAATATTACTCATGTAGAAGTACAAAATCATTTCATCTGTATAGTCATAGTCTCTGTTTAGATAAATTGTATACATTTATATTATTTTGTGAATACATATAACTTAAACACACTGTTTTGTTCATATCTGTATATTTTGTAAATTTAGATAAGTCAATTCATAGCATATTTTATTTTACTTTTTAATATTGTTTCCTGCATGTTTATTATAATTGTAATATTATTATAATAATTACACTTATTTTATCTTTTTACCAAGGACCAAAGCAAATTCCTAGTGATGTGAACCTCTCACGTACTATGGCAATAAATACTATTCTCATGACACTGAATAGAGCTGCTACTACTACTACTAATGCTACTACAACTACTAGTGCTGCTTCTACTACTACTATAACTACTGTTGCTACTACTTCTTCTGTTACTACCACAACTACTATTACTGGTGCTACTACTACTAATGCAGCTACTACTACCACAACTACCATTAATGCAGGCTGCAACATCTAGCGCTACTACTACTTCTACTACCACTACCACTACCACTACCACTACCACTACTACTACCACTACTACTACTACAGTAAATTTATCAGAAAGGAAAAATGTAGAAAGAAAAGGATGCATTCACTTCAATCTTTATTATGTAAAGATGCTTTGTTTTTCTTGAGGACATTTGTGATTGGTAGATGACAGGTAGAACAGGTAGATGACAATGTTGTTGCAGAGAAAGAGAAAGACTAATTAATTAAACTAATTTTAAAGTATGTTAGATGTACAGATGTTGGCAGGGGAAGACACGAGTTAAATAGAAACATGGAAGGAAGCAGGAAAGTTCAGACTCTAAAGAAACTAATTGTAAAGCAAGTTTGTTTATAAAGGGTCAATATGTTCAAATACACCAATCAGGCATAACATTTTGACCAGCTGGCTGTTATTGGTGCTCAAGTGTATCACCTGTTCCTATCTTAGACCACTTTTGATAGATACTGACCACCGCAGACCGGGAACACCCCACAAGAACTGCAGTTTTGGAAAAGTCTGAACCCAGTCACAGTTTGGCCCTTGTCAAACTCCATCGGTTCCTGCTTCTAACACATGTTCACCTCCTGACCAATATAGCCCACCCACTAACAGGAGCCATAATAAAGCCATAATCTGAGTTATTCACATCACCCATCAGTGGTCATAATGTTATGCCTGATCAATGTATATAAATTGGTCAGTGGCTTTCAATTCAGAAATTACAGAAAGGGTTATTTTCTAAATAAGGGCACTATCAACATCTTTCTTCTGTGTTGCTCCAATCATCTTTTTCAGGCTTCTTTGGCGATTCCCAGCCTCATCTCCTCTCCTTCCAGCAGCTTCCTGTAGGTGGCGATCTCGGCGTCCAGCTTGAGCTTAATGTGCAGCAGTTCCTGGTAGTCTTGGAGGTACTTGGTCATCTCCAGCTTGGTCTCACAGAGCTGAGCCTCTAGCTGGGCGATGACGCTCTCCAGACCACCCACTTTATCCAGATGTGCGATCTCCATGTCATCCAGCTGTTGCTCTAAAGCTGCATTTCGAGCCCTCAGACCGTCAATCTGGTTTTGAAGATCCGTCACTTGGTTTTGGAAAACGCTTATCTCTTCTTTCATTGACTTCATTTGGTCTTCGTTTTTGCCTGCGTGCTCCTTAAGGGTGTCGAATTTGCTCTTGTACCACTTTTCAGCCTCTTGGACATTTCTCGCAGCGACCGACTCTATCTCCGCTCTCATATTTCTCAGATAGGCCGCCAAGTCAGGTCGGTCACCATCAAGATCAGCAGTTATCTTTGAATCCTCAATTTGTTTCATCAGGTCCGCCACTTCCTCATCGTGCAGCTTCTTCAGGAACTCAATCTCGGCCACCAACTGCTCGATGCGTTTCTCGAGCTCGGCCTTTTGCAGCGTGGCGTTGTCGACATCTTGGCGAAACTCTCTCAAGATCAATTCGGCTTCCTCCTTGAGGGCAAGCTCCTCCTCCAGCTTCAGCCTCCACACTTCGACCTCTTCCTCTAAATATCCTCTTTCAATATCGGCAGCTCCCTTCTCATTGGTCAATGCCTCAATCAGGTCACGCACCTCTTTGAACTTGAGCTCGTACTCTTCGGCGATGTTAGTGGGGCCTCCCTTGTAGCGACTCTGAAGGGCAGCCAGCTCAGCCTGTAGAGCAGCATTTCTTTGCTCCAGCGCTTGCACCTTCTCGATGTAGCCAGCAAACTTCACATTGAGCTCTTGCATCTCCTCCTTCTCGTTAGCATGGTGCTGGTGGATCTCGGTGCCCAGTTCGACGGCGGTGCCTCGAAAACCGGAGCGTCCACGGCTGTCATAGGAAGATCCACGGCATCTAGAAGGAGAAGGGCTTTGGACTCTCACCCTACTGCCCGAGCTGCTAACCTGCAAGCTTTTCTGGGTGTAGGAGGAAGCTCTCATGGTGGCTACAAAAGTGAACAATGGTTTTTCGGTACGGGATATTTCTCGTCCACCACACGGATCGGGACTGAGGCGGCTTTGGATCAACTCCGAGACTTTATGGGCTGATAAAGAATCTCTCGTACAGCCTTGAAACTAGCGCTTAGCTCAAACATATTTCAAAAGTGGATTATGACTGACACACGGAGAACGGTGGCTCTTTATTAGCTGACGCTGTACTGCGAGTGGCCGGTCAGCTCCAGTACACTCCCTGGTCTTTGCAGTGGTATGTGAAATAGTGATCCAATCATGTATGAACACTATTTCTCACTCTAAATGCATTTAGGATGACAATGAAGTTGGGTGGGGCACTGCTCAACAATGCTATGACTTTTTCTGCTGTAAGTGTACGGTCTAAATCTGAACTTTGTACATGACAATGAAAGGCTTTTGGGACACTATACATGTTGTCCTTAATGTAATCTTATACAACTATAATGGCATAAAGCTTCAGGTCTGGATCTAAGATAGAAATGCCGTGGCGGAGGTCAAAGAGCTTCTAGCTATTATAATGAACTTTAAAAACAAATAACTTGCTCCAATTTCCCTGAAACTTTCATAACAATCTGCTTGACTTAGACTATGCTGCTGATAGACAACCCCTTCATGAAATCAAAATCTAACCAATTTGTTTAAGTTATTTTTGTAACTAACAAACAAACCAATGCTGGCGAATAACCTTTGTAGCAGAGGTAAAAAGAAAGATTTTTTCAAGAAACTAAGGAGTAAAATGTACAAAAAAACTTTATTTAATGTACTACACACAACACGTACACATATTCATTAGTGTACCAAGAACTCTCACTCAGGGCAGAATCACAGAATTTTTTGGGAGGCTGAAGTGTGTGTAAATGTCTGTGGTGTCACTCACTTTGACATATTGTCCCGCGAAGTCAGTGACCTCTGAAGTGAAGCAGCCTGAGGCGTCCACAGGGCAGATCGGGGCCTGGTCCTTCTGGATAATGTTGTAGTCTGTACAAACCCTGTAATCGTCCTGCAGGAGGAAATACAGCAATCACTTAAAAAAATGTGTTTAATCACATTCAATTTGTGAGACACTTTATTGGACTGTTTTAGCAAAATTTTAATTAATTTCATTCAATTAAGTATTTTGCATATTTTAGCTTGTTCATATGCCTTTCTAGTGTTATGTTATCCCTTTTAATATTATTAGTTATTGTTTGCCATGGTTTCTTTTTTTGTGCGTGTGTTGTTTTATTTTTTTATACAACGCTATTCCTGATGTAATAGGTAATAGTGATGAGCCCCAGGGTACAATGCCTCCAAAGGTTACTAAGATCACCTTTGTTTCAGTCCAAAGCTCAGATAAATGGAAAGGATTGCCTCAGTAACAGTATCCAGTGCAATGAGAACAACTGGATTTGTTGTAGAGACCCCTGAAGGAAGTAGCCAAAGGAAATTGCAAAGCCACCTCTAACCATTTTTCGTTTCCAAAAACAGCCATTTATTTTGTCATTAGATGCCCATCAATTTTCATACATATTCATTGGATATATTAAATTAAGTTAGGTTGGCAACCCAAATAAAATGTCTTGCAATCCACTTTTGGGTCTCAAGCTCAGGTTTTTAGAGCCTCAACTAAACATGGTCATTACAGAAAAGGTATTTCAAGCTTAAGAACGTACCTGGTTCACAAATATATCACTAATTATCCCATGTTCAGGCAGTCACTTAATTATTGATAAGTTGTGACTCATGTTTGAAGAACTTGTTTTGTAGTGTTGACCGTAGCTGCAGTGGCATGTCACAGCTGCACATGAAAAATGCTGCAGTGGTAAATGTGTTCCTTATTGTCAGAGATGAGATCTATGGGCAACAAGGTCAGTTCACGTCTAGTCATGACAACATTAAATTTGTGATGCTGAGGTCAAGGCCTTTCTCCTCACTGTATATCTTCTCATAAATGTGTTTGTGTAACAGATTGTTGTAACCAGGTAGGGGCTAGCATGGATGTCGCCTTCTTTCCTTTGAACTCTTCCCCTCCCCCTGATTTATATATTTAATATGGCATCAATTTTACACCTGATGCCCTTACTGACACAACGTACTCAATTTATTCAAGCTTGGGACTGGCCCAAAGAGTGCACTGGCTTGTAACCCTCACTACAATACAACATGGATGTCAAATATAGTGATTCCCACAGCACTTAATGCTTGTGATTTAAAGTGACCAACAAGCACTGGCCTCCTAGAACAGTGTTTTGCAACCTGGGGTACGGGGACCCCTAGGGGTACGCAAGCACACTGCAGGGGGTACATGGAGTTATTTATAGTGCCCTCTCAGAAAATATTTGGCTATCAAAGGCTAAATTGAACCTAAATCTGGAGTAACCCAGGAGTATGCTGAAGGATATTAACCGAAAAATGCAATACTAAAGAAGGACAAAACAGGGACTAAACCTGAACTAAACCAGGACTAAAACCATAACTCAACAATAAATAAACCAGGTCTAAAACCAGAAAAACACAGATCTAAAACCAAAACCAAATCAGGAAAAAAAAAAAAAACTAAAGTCTAAACCAGGCCAAATCAGGGCTAGGAATAAACCCAGTCTAAAACCAGGACTAAGCCAGGTCCAAACCAGAACTAAACCAGGATTAAGCCAGGTCCAAACCAGAACTAAACCAGGACTAAGCCAGGTCCAAACCAGAACTAAACCAGGACTAAGCCAGGTCCTGGGGGTACACAAGACCAAATAGGTTGGGAACCACTGACCTAGAATACCATTTAATATAGGCTATATATAGGAATACGCACCTTATGTAAAATCTGTTTTCCAAAAAACTTCTGATGCTTTTGTGATGCTGTGTTTGTTAAGTTAATTTTTTGAGGCATTTAGGGGTTGTAAATGTGGTGTGTAAGTAACATAAAATTTATAGATGCATTTGGAGATGCAAAGAGTTGGCTACAACATAAACAGACCATTTTTGTGCTACAAACATCACCATATTATAAGCTGCATGTTATGAAGCTACAGTGGATAAGCCAAAAGTGCAAAAGTGAATTGTGAAGAAAGTCCACAGTGTATGCAGCTGGCTTCAGCCCCAGAGCCACATCTGCCCTTGAGAAGGACATCTCAGCTATTAGCAATAACCCACTGGATCTGAGGAGTCTGCGTTTATCAACTGTAGAGGTACATTAACACCTTTATACTTTCAAATGTATGACCAGAGTCCGTGTCTACTGTAAAAGCTGTTGAGTCATGCAGCACTGATATCTTCCATTTCATACAACACTGAAAAGCATCAAAAACAGGTCTGCATTAGCGGGAGAAAAAAATGGATGGAAAAGTTTTACTATAAAAAAAAACAAGATCATGAGCACCTAATACTAATAATACATACTCTGCTTTTCTAAAAGCTCTTTTTATACTCAGACCTGTAAACTGAAATGTTACTAATTGACATAAATAGTTGAAAACTGCTCCTCTAGTTGTTGTTTTCTCTTTAAGCTTTTTGTTGCTTCAGCCCAAGTTTTGAGATATGTGGCTGAAATCAAATACAAAAATATTTTTATATTTTTCATCAAATGGTAGAATAAGTTATGTTTCAACACCTGATCATTATATTCTGTTTTAATTTACATGTACACAGTGCTCCAAGGTTGGGGTTGAGAGAAGTCTGACTAACCCTCCCAATGGTGAAAATAAAATAATGGTTCTCAAGATGTAATATTATCTACCACAGCCTTGACTGACCAAATTTCTAGGGGGAGATACACAAAATCTTGTGTACATCAGTGGCCAATTACCAAACACTTGTAACAGTACATGGTTTCAAAAGTTATTAAAGCATTGTAAAAAAGAACAAAAATAAGTCAAAAGTCACATACAGCTCCAAAGTACGGCGCCTGGTGGACCACTCCTGTGCCCTCTTCCTCCTTGACGTAGTTGTCCAACACAACCTGAAACGCTCCCTTCTCAGTACACTGAGGTGACAAGAGGAGAAAAAAGTGGGAATTAGAAAGAGAAAAGGAACATAGATAGATAATACCAAACAGGTTCAGAAAGTGATTTAATAGGGCCAATATGTGACTAATAAAAATGAAAGTATAACAATGAGGTATAATCAACAAACCTTGGCAAAGTAAGGGAAAAGGGGCTTGTATTTTTTCCCCTTTAACACCTTCCCAGGAAATCTAAAAGAGAAAGGAATATGTAAATATTTCCAGTTTTATTTTAGTCAACAAGAATAATGTGATATGATGGTTTGTTTTTTTATTTACTTTAAAAGCAACCATCCTCAGAGAAAGAGATAGCGCTCAGATCTAAACTCATACTAATTTTAATTCAGGGGTAAAAGCTACATCCACAAAAGCCCAAAATAATCATTCTGCATTGTGTGTTTATTGTGCAATGGTGATCCAGATCCACACTAAAAACAAATTATTTCTTCCTTGGCCCATTATTGACCTTTCCTGAAAACTTACTCAAGTCTGACCATTATTTTTGGAGTTATCTTGATGACAGTCATTAACACCATCCACACAATGGTATATGTACAGTATTGTCGATACTGTAAAATAAATTTGTGTCAATTTTTTGATTTCTGGCAAAAGGCGTTCACATGTTTAATTGCCAAATACCTGGCTTTCTTATTGTTAAAGGGCGTATATTATGCAAAATCAACTTTTTTCAGCTTTTTACCATGTTATGTTGTTCCCTCGTCAAAAAAGTTGTGTTTTGTTCACATCTGTTTGAATAACTCTGTATTCTGTGGCACGGCCGTTCTGAGGTCTCAAAATGTTCAGTTCCGTGAGCCCTTGCCTCTCCCATGAACTCCTGCCCACTCCAAGAAGCGCTGACCAATCGACAAGTCATCCAGTCTGCTCTCATTCCTTTATCCAAAAAACAGTTTACATTTTGTAGTAAAATGGCATCATGCAAAAAGTTTAAGGAAGTGAAAGGCTTTTTTTCACTAATTATGTTCAAAAGACCGCAACAGCGCTGCCCTCTGCTGGTCTCTTCAGCTGTTTCTTTATGGCACCAGTAGAATACGTATTAAAAACATTTTCTTTTAGCCATATGTTTTTAAAGGTTGTAAAACATGCAATGCTGTTTTAGAGTTGACCAAGATTAGTTTAAATATATGAATAAAAGCATAAAATAACTCCTTTAAATGATAAGGTTAGTTTCTCTATTCGGTGTCAAGAAACCTTTAAAAGATATACTATTTTAATGATTTTCAAGCTCTGTATTATGAGGTACAAAGCTACGCAGAGCTGCTTTAAGAGCAAATACAACCTCATGTTCCTGAATCCTAATTTAACCAGCACTTTGTTGGCAACAGAGTCCACTATTAATCAAACAAAGACGTCCGTGTCCCTGTAGATGGGAATGCTGTCCTTGTGCAAAAAAAGATTTGTACAGACTAAAACATTTTTTAAGCTTCACAGTTATTGCCTGTTAATTTCTCCAATATAAGGATGAATGGGCATAAATCAAGCCTCAAAGTGTGTTCGGAGCTTACATACTGTACATGGCTGACACTACTGCTGCAGCTGCTCATCAATTTATTTTTTATTGTATGTCTTTCTGCACTTGGCCATTGCTCCAAGTATAATCCACTGAACTGGGAAATTGGGAAGGTGATTTGCTTCTGTGCGGCAAAAAAACAACAGCAGAATAATGATAAAATAAAGCTCTACCAGTAACTTTATCCGTGTCTCCCAACTCTGGAAGACAGGCTTTTAAGAGTAAGGGAGTAGATGTTGCCAATAAAATGAAGTTACGGTTGCCTCTGTTATAGTTTACAAGTTTGAGCCAACTTTTTCCACAAAATAAATGTTTGAGCCTGGACTGTAAAATTAGATACTGGACCATAAAGACAGACATAAAGAAAATATAATGACAAAATCTCATCTCCATATGGCTACAAACTCATAGAAGACCTCCGGCAAGGCATTGCCTATCTCACAATGACAAAGACAGAGCCAGATCTGGAGTCAAACCAGGGATCTTCTAGTCCAGGGGTAAATGGTTTAATACACTGAGCGACAAAGCCTTTATACACCCCATTTACACTGGGGCAGTACAGCGCGGGTCGGGCCGGTTTGGGGGTGTCCACAGCTATATGGCTGTTGTTAAAATGTGTTGCAGAGAAGTGAATTTAATGGTCAGAAACCTGGCGGTAAACCAGAAGTAGTCTCCTGTTCACTGAAGCTAATACAGCTCCAGCCTCACACCAACACACACCAGGATTTATGCCTGTCTATGTATTAAATATTGGCAAGGCCTTTAATATTTTAAAGGTCAACTTCAAACACAGTTTTTATCTCATTTATTAACACAACTTTTGTTGTGCCTTTGTGACGTCATTGTTTATGTAACACACAGTGGTCTCCCAGACCCAGAGAAATGGAAACACGAGCAGGTTTTGGGGCTACACTTTCCAAATCGGTTAAGCACTGACACAATCCGTGCCATACCGTGCCCTACTGTATATATGAAGATTTCATCAAAATCCCACTATTACGATTCGAGTTGTCTTGCAGACTAACCAACAAACTGAAAAATAAAATTAAAGGTATTTTCAAATGTTTATACTTGAAACTTTTCTACTATGAAATTACACAGGGTTGCTTTAAAATGTCTTGCATCTTGTGTCCAGTACATAACAGACCCTGAGAATGAACACTGTAGCAATAACAGCTGAAGATGTGTTGATTCACTTGCCGTGCTTAGAGTACTTGTTTGAAAAAAAGTGTAATTTTAAAGTGTTTTTGTGTTAGGACAGTCTTGTGTACTCACTTGTCCAGGAGAGTGTACTCGCTCTCGTTCTTAAACAGAGCACTGAGTCTGGCCTCCATCATGATGTAGGTCTTGTCGGTGGAGTTGTCTGAAAAACAATTTGATTTTTAAGAAATCTCTCCGTTCCCTTTTCAATGGCTCTGTAGTGACTGACCTGTAGAGCGTGTGGCCTTGTGAACATGTAATAACCATGACAACTAGGGCTGCTCCATTCAGAGCCTTCGATTTCTTCTGTTTATCCTTTTTAGATTATAGATCAGTGACTCACAAACTTTTCACTCCATGTACCACCACAGTGAAATATTTGTCCTTCCAAGTACCATCTTTAATGGATTAAACCAGATGTAAACCATGACTAAACTAGGGCTAAACTAGGGTTAAACCAGGACAAAACCAGGTCTAAACTAGGGCTAAACCATGTCTAAACCAGGTTTAGACCAGGTCTAAGCCAGGTCTATACCAGGGCTAAACAATGGCTAAACCATTAAAAAAAAAACAGGGTTAAACCTGGTCTAAATCAGGGATAAACTAGGACTACACTAGGGCTAAAGCAGGGCTAAACCAGGACTAAACTAGGGCTAAGCTGGGGCTAAACCAAAACTAAACCATGACAAAACCATGTCTAAACCAGGTCTAAGCCAGGTCTAAGCCAGGTCTAAGCCAGGACTAAGCCAGGACTAAATCAGGGTTACACCAGGGTTAAACCAGGGCTAAGCCAGGACTAAACCAGGACTAAGCCAGGACTAAGCCAGGACTAAGCCAGAACTAAGCCAGGACTAAGCCAGGACTAAGCCAGGGCTAAGCCAGGACTAAACCAAGGCTACACCAGGACTAAGCAGTAGTATGAACTTAAAATTTAAGCCCCAACCTGAGCAGGACTAAAACCATGAATAACAAAAACTAAATCAGGACTTCAACTGCAAAAGACTCCTGAGAACCACCAGAGGAAACCTGCGTACCACCAATAGTGTCCGTAGCACAGTTTGAGAAGCACTCCTATAGATCAGTGAAATCTTGAATATTTCCAAGGGCGTTCAAATGACACATAATATTTCTCAGATATTGTATATTTTTCTAATATCCAACAGCTTGTATGACAAATGACTGCTTAGTACTGCCTCTGCAGACTCCCCTCAAGTTCAATGGTGACCAATGAGGACAGAGAAAGCAAAATGAGAGAGAAAGACAGAAAATAAGGCAGCTATCAAGGACAGAAACAGGTGGATGTCAAACTATGGGTGGCAAAGAGGACATTTAGCAGAAGAATGACTGAATATGGAGCAATAGAGAACCAGAGAGAGACTGAGCAAATGGAGAAAAATCATTAGTATTCTGAGGAGGTCTTCAGTGCAGCACCAGAATAAAGATGAGGCATGCTTCAACAGTGCCCCCTGCAGGAGCCAACAGGGAATGGAAAAGTTTGGGAGGAAATCTAGGTCATTCTTTCAAATCCCACCGGTTTCTCTCAAAGGGGACTTAAAAAAATACAGCGGGACGGCAACACCAAACACTAGAGCCGTCTCTGGAGGCAGAACGAGGACGGTACTTTTTTATTTTTTAAATGACCTCATTAAGAAGGTTCATGGAGCGTTTTAGATGCAGAACGTGGAAATTAGACGCACAAGACTACAGCTGTTTATAGATCCAAGGTCAGGGAGGATTAAGGATTACCAAAAACACACAACAAATTTCAAGCTGGGAATATATTTACCATCACATCAGCTAATTTATAACTTGAATCTTGACAGAGACAAGGTCATTGCAGTGTCACTACAGTTGGCAGTCACTTTCACTCAAATAATAGTAGTAGTAGTACTAGTAGTGACAATTCGATACTGTTCATGTATTTAGGTTTACAAATACAATTATCTTACTATTTTTATTAACAGAATGCACTGCAGTCCATGACATTTTTAAAAATGATTTGTGTTTCCTTATAAAACTAAACTTGTCTTAATTATCTTATTAACAGAAATAGACATGATTGAAATTTACGTGTTTTTCTGAAGGAAAATGTTCATGTTTTGCACTCAACTGAGCCAGATTATGTATCCTTCTACCTTGTGGTGGCCTAAAAATAGCATCACAATTTATTTTTATCTCTGCAAATTCAGATTTTAACTCTTTTGAATTTATGATGCATCATAACATTGCTAACAGCAGTAGTAGCAGGAACAGCAGGAGCAGCACTTGTAGTAGTAAATTTTATTGGCTTGCAAAATATAAAATCTAGAATCTTGCAAAGTTTGCATTCAATATTTTTTACTTTTACTCCAGTAATAATTTTGTGGAGTACCTGTACTTC
Organism: Bostrychus sinensis; assembly: GCA_020698575.1. Lineage (NCBI taxonomy): Eukaryota > Metazoa > Chordata > Actinopteri > Gobiiformes > Eleotridae > Bostrychus > Bostrychus sinensis. The sequence goes on along the minus strand of CM036241.1, from coordinate 10,763,299 downwards.
TACTTGAGTATAATCATCTAGAAGCAACAATTTTTGAGTACTATTTCCACTTCAATAAATCAATGTCCTTAGAACCAGCACTTACATTTTTTTGTAGTTAGAAAAACATAGGCTTATAAAAGTGGGTGTGTCAGGACAAACAGTCTTAACTAGATGTGCCAGGTGAATGACATTTTAAGACCACGTGAGCAGTCTTTAACCAATAAAACATGTGGCTGTAATTCAACACATTACCTGCCAAAAACTGTAACACACCTGTGTGACACGCACACTTTCTTAAACCACAATATTTCACCAACCAAAAAGAAAAGATCTCAATCCCCCCACTCCACCAGTGACGTCTATTTTAGGGAGTGGGAGGTAGCAGACAGGAACCCACAGTAATGTATAGTAAAAAATATGCAGACTCCAATGCCAAACCTACAACCTTGCTGGTAGGGTTACAGAGGCGCACTTCTCTGTATCCACTCTGCCACTGTGCTACCCTAAAACTAAAACCTTAAAGTCAACTTCTGCTTAATGCTGGTGTATTTATTCTAGGACTGACTTTGTTTTTCTGTGCTTTCTCTCATAAACATACAGTAGTTAGATTATTATAGAGTAAAGTTGCATTTAGCACTAAAAATAAGTCAGGTTTTGTTCTTACCTTTGACCTTGACGTACAGATACTCAGGGTTAACGCAAAGGGCCAGGTTGCTGGGGAGAGTCCAGGGAGTGGTGGTCCAGGCGATCAGAGCCACCTCCTCATTATCCAGCAGAGGGAAGTTCACTATGACAGAAGGGTCTTGGACGTCCTGAAAATCAAAAGAGAAAGGAAAAGATATTGGGTCATTTTATACATTTTAAAAAAGACTCTGTGGCTGGGTTAGATAAAGTTTTATAGTTCTTTTTATTTTGGGCCAACCTTGTAATTCTGATGGGACTCGAAGTTGGACAGAGGAGTGTTGCAGGCCGTGGAGAAGGGCATGACTTTGACGCCTCGGTACACCAGCCCCTTGTCATACAGCTGCTTGAACACCCACCTGAAAGAGATAACGAATGTAATTAAATATAACTATAACAATAACTAACAGACAAAATATGAACCAAAATGATATGCACTATATTGTTTTTTATATGAATTAGTATTAGATAATTATGTTTCAGATCCACCAAGGCCGATCTATAAAATCAAAGTATTTCATGTACAGTATTTGAGAAAAACAGTTTAATGAACTAATAGCATTTTACGTTGGAACTATCTCTAGAAAAATACTATAAGATGTCAGCTAGGCTTTTATAATCAAAAGTGACCAAAAGAGCAGGAAAAAATAATGTTTTTTTAAAAAAGCAAATAAACACTGGCCAAGCATTTACAAGATATTTATCAAGGATAGACTATTGTAGGACTCCATGGTCTAAAAACTCAGAGCCTGAGCAGGGTAACTGGTCAGTTTTTTTAAAGAAGGGTGGCAAGGTAGCTCTGCTGATGTATATTAGACAATGATTAACGTTCAAATTCTTTATCTAACATTTAATTTCAGCCTTGCTCTGACTCATTATGATGCATAAAGCATCAATTGCATGCATGAATTTGTCAGTGAGGTCTTGGTCAACTAAAATTGTATTGTTTGGTTGCATCCACTTTTTAGGTCCAATTTATTACATTATTATTATTATTATTATGATGACATTACATCTCCCCCCCCCCCCCCCCCCCCCCAAGATAAAAACTGTAACTTTTTAGATGAAAATATAATTTTACTGCCAACTTTTCTTTATTTGTTTTATTATCTCATTAATGTGACATCACTCATTTGTGGTCAATTTGTGGCCTTGCTGGGCATAACTCTGGTCTAGTACCCAATTCATTCAGTGATTAAGTGCTAGATAATTCAAGTTATCTATTTAGCAATTGTTTATTAGCAGTATACTCTAGTTAGCAATAGTTTGAGTAAGAGACTTTAGGTCCACATTAAAAAAAATGAATGAATGAATGAATCCTAATTGATGAATACAAAAGCTGCTTTTAAATAAAAATATAATAATATTTGACAATCCTACCAAACGGTCTCCATAAACCAGGGGTACAGGGTCTTGTAGTCATTGTTGAAGTCGATCCATCTACCCATTCGGGTCACTGAAATCTACAAATAAAACCAAAAAATGTTACAAAATAAAAAATTAAATATTAAGTACAATGTAAATTCACACTGATTATTTTCTCACCTCCCATTCATTGGAGTATCTCATGACAATTTTTCTACATTGTTTGTTGTACTCAGCGATCCCCATTTTGGCAACATCTTCAGGTCCTTTGATGCCAAGAGTCTTGTCGATCTCGTACTCCTATTGAAAGTACAAGATAAGATGTTAATTTATAAATGATGACAAAAAAGCTTGATACTTAATATTTAAATAACAGAAAAAACATATATTTACCACTGGCAGGCCATGACAGTCCCAGCCAAAGCGGCGGTCCACGTGGAAGCCACTTTGATGAGCAAATCTGGTCACAATGTCTTTGATGGTTCCAGCCAAAATGTGGCCATAATGGGGCAAGCCAGTGGCAAAAGGAGGGCCATCATAAAATGTGTACCTGGTGGTAAACAAGATTATCCATATAACCAGATGCATATGTGAGTTAAAGGTAGGAGTATGTACAGTGTTGAATGTCATACCTTGGTCTGTTCTTTGACTGTTTAAGACACTCCTGGAAACAGTCCTTGTCCCTCCACAGCTGCAGGATCTTCTCCTCCTCAGAGGGGAAACTGATGGTCTCAGGGACTGGCTCCACCATGACGTCTGACAATAAACAAATACAAATAATTTATGAAACAAGTAATTCTTACTACAATAATGTGTTTTGTTTTTTTGAACAAGGTAAGATCTAGTGCATACATGCCCATACTGTGGAGCTATAACTCATTCGCAAACAGTTTTTCTTGTTATTTTGTACACACAGATTTTGGTATTGTAACAACTTAATTTCTCAAATGTATATAACACGTATTTATACATGCTTTTCACTCTCCGGTGTCAGATCTTGGTAAAGGCAGTTGCCATCAGTGCCCTTAGAGCTAATAATAAGCTTGACAGGCAACCTGTAAAATCACTACTTGTGTTGGATAAACTTGACAACAATGTATAATTTAGTGCCCACTTTAAAAGACAAAATCCGAACAGTATAATATTAGCATGCACACTGAAAATGCGTTTTCCAAAGGTAAACTGAAAACAATCCTCCCAAGTTCAGTGGCACTTCTGTACAGACAGCTCTCACGGCTGCTGTTGTTAGCTAGCAGCTAACCGGTGATAATCATTCAACTATGGCACAACGACGGCGGGATAAAAAGCGTGAAAAAGTTGGTGCCTATTTGTTTATAAAAATGTTACATTGTAGGGTAAAGTTGGGGACTAAAACGCGTTAGTTGGGACTTATTCGGTTCAATGGAAATACTCACATGTTGCCTGTGTCCGGCTCGGAGAGAAGAGAAATGATGCAAACTGTAGTCAGCGTGAGCGGAAGTGACGCCATCACGCACACAGTTTGGTTACGTCCTCCGATATTACATTGTAGGTTACATTATACACTGCTCAAAAAAATAAAGGGAACACTTAAACAACACAATGTAACTCTAAGTAAATCACACTTCTGTGAAATAAAACTGTCCACTTAGGAAGCAACACTGACTGACATCAGTTTCACTGCTGTTGTGCAAATGGAATAGAAAACAGGTGGAAATTATAGGAAATTAGCAAGACGCCCCAATAAAGGAGTGGTTCTGCAGATGGTGACCACAGACCACTTCTCACTTCCTATGCTTTCTGGCTGATGTTTTGGTCACTTTTGGATGCTGGCGGTGCTTTCATTCTAGTAATAGCATGAGATGGAGTCTACAACCCACACAAGTGGCTCAGGTAGTGCAGCTCATCCAGGATGGCACATCAATGCGAGCTGTGGCAAGAAGGTTTGCTGTGTCTGTCAGCGTAGTGTCCAGAGCATGGAGGCGCTACCAGGAGACAGGACAGTACATCAGGAGACGTGGAGGAGGCCGTAGGAGGGCAACAACCCAGCTGCAGGGCCGCGACCTCCTCCTTTGTGCAAGGAGGAGCAGGAGGAGCACTGCCAGAGCCCTGCAAAATGACCTCCAGCAGGCCACAAATGTGCATGTGTCTGCACAAACGGTCAGAAACAGACTCCATGAGGGTGCTATGGGGGCCCGACGTCCACAGGTGGGGGTTGTGCTTACAGCCCAACACCGTGGAGGACGTTTGGCATTTGCCAGAGAACACCAAGATTGGCAAATTTGCCACTGGCGCCCTGTGCTCTTCACAGATGAAAGCAGGTTCACACTGAGCACATGTGACAGACGTGACAGAGCCTGGAGACGCCGTGGAGAACGTTCTGCTGCCTGCAACATCCTCCAGCGACCGGTTTGGCAGTGGGTCAGTAATGGTGTGGGTGGCATTTCTTTGGGAGGGGGGCACAGCCCTCCATGTGCTTGCCAGAGGTAGCCTGACTGCCATTAGGTACCGAGATGAGATCCTCAGATCCTTGTGAGACCATGGGCTGGTGCGGTTGGCCCTGGGTTCCTCCTAATGCAAAACAATGCTAGACCTCATGTGGCTGGAGTGTGTCAGCAGTTCCTGCAAGACTAAGGCATTGATGCTATGAACTGGCCGCCCGTTCCCCAGACCTGAATCCAATTGAGCACATCTGGGACATCATGTCTTGCTCCATCCACCAACGGATGGATGGAGCTGGTGGATGCTTTAGTCCAGGTCTCGGAGGAGATCCCTCAGGAGACCATCCACCACCTCATCAGGAGCATGCCCAGGTGTTGTAGGGAGGTCATACAGGCGTGGAGGCCACACACACTACTGAGCCTCATTTTGACTTGTTTTAAGGACATTACATCAAAGTTGGATCAGCCTGTAGTGTGTTTTTCCACTTTAATTTTGAGTGTGACTCCAAATCCAGACCTCCATGAGTTAATAAATTTGATTTCCATTGATAATTTTTGTGTGATTTTGTTGTCAGCACATTCAACTATGTAAATAACAAAGTATTTATTAAGAATATGTCATTCATTTAGATCTAGGATGTTATTTTAGTGTTCCCTTTATTTTTTTGAGCAGTGTAGTTTATTTACTGTAGTTTACCAAATAGTTCAGCCACAGAAAGATAAAGGAACATGTCTTAATTGACAAATATAACTGAGGGTTTTTCACTGAAAAATGACTGCAGCAAAGTCATGCGCTGTTGGCACAGGTGACATACTTCAGGAGGATAAGGTAAAAAAATTATAGTGAGAATGGCAGGTCCCACCTACTTGCCATATTTGCAACATAAAAGGGTTTACTACTGAATCTTCTTGCTTGAATAACCTGTTTGATGTCTCCAAGTTAAAGTGTCAATTAATTCAATCCAATTTCCCCACTGAGGAACTAAAAGGTTTTCTTATTCGTCAACATCTTCTTGATGTTAAAGGCTGCTTCTCTTATTCTTCCTACGCGATCGCAGTTCAGTTTATACATTACATAATCTGATCATGTATGAACTAAAATCTAAATTATAACTTTTGTATATACTAGAAAGCCTTTTAGTCACATTAAAAATGCCAGATGCAATCATATTTAAGTGTATTACCGTTCATATTGACTATTTTTAGTTTAGTAGTAATAGTAGCTGCCTGGTAACAGCTACAGCCGATTCTCTTTGGTTTTATTTCTTTTAAATGCAGCGTGCCTTATTACATGAAGAAAACACACAGCTATACCATTCTTATTCTTGTTTGTCCAACCAGCATAGTGTTCACATTTATCTAACTACAAATGCTCAAAACAAATTAAGTTTTTTTTCTCAATATATATCTCATCTCAAACATTTTGACATCCAGAACAAACAGTGCAAATTATAACACAAATTCAGGCATTTGTTAACAAAGCATTACTTTATTAACACAGATGGGGGAACAAGGAGACAGTTTATTTCTGTGCGGCAGCCTTCCTCTGTGCCTTCATGCCCTTCTTGTTATGCTTCTTGGCAAAGCGCATGTTCCTCAGGAACTTTGGGTCCACCTGAAAAAGAACAAATGCGTTACTCTGATTAATCAACAACATACACACATGATTTTTGACAGAGACCAGTTCACACAGGATATTTGTAAACACATTAGACCTCAAAGCTGGATTTAGAAAACACTTTAAACTTCTGATACCATGACACCAATGAACACATTTAATGTTAAAAAATGTTTGGCTAACAAGATAATAACCAAACCTTTAACGGAGGCATCCACACTTTTGATTTGACTATTTATGTTGTCCTACTCTGTGGATCTGAGAATTATACTTTTCTACATTCACAAAAAGGAAAAATGGATAAAAATCAGTATATGACTTTCACAAGTTCCATTAACCCTGCAATCCTACATTTTATACATACAAATATACTTCAAATTGCTAATACTACAGAGGTAAAACTTAACATAAAAACATAACATAAAAACATGTCAAGTTTACCATCAACACTACATTTCTCACAAAAACTGTCAGCGAATCTGCCTCTTATCCATTTTCATCTTTAGTCCTGGGGACAATAATCAAGATAGGCATAATCATATGCCCATAATAGAAATAAAAATCTGCTGTTACTAAGTTGTGATGTTGATGATAAAAAATTTACATTAATGTGTACTTTCTAATAGTTATTTCATAAAGCCAACTTCTGAACTACTGCTCTGGGCACTTCCACTCAGCAATGTTAGTCCTGGTCAGTGAGGAAAGAGTTTGATAAAGCCAAGGTAACATCTAAAACAGCTTGTACTTCCACTGCCGTGCATGTTGACAGCATCTGCACTGCCACTCTACACAACCCATAAACATGAAGTCTTTCTGCTGTAGGTTATAAGGAACATTTGAGGCTTTTTAAAAAATAAGCATGAATACAGCAAATTCTGAAGGGTAATGTTAGAAGATAATACCCGCTAATAATACGCGCTACTTTAAGCCAACAAAACATCCCACCATTCCAAAAAACTGTTGTCTTGCAGTAACAGGGTAGCTCCAGATTTCATCTTGTGAAATTTAAGACCTTTTTACAACTTTTTAATGCCAGCAACAGAACAATAATCTGTATGAATGTTACACTAATGAACACTACTCAATGAAACTCAAGGGTTTTTTTATTACCTCCGCCAAAGGTGGAGGTAATAATAAAATGGCTGCTGCGTTCATTTGTCTGTTAGCAACACAACTCAAAAAGTAATGGATGGATTTGATGAAATTTTCAGGAAATGGAAAAAAACAAAACAAGTGATTACATTATGGGGGTGATCCAGGATTTTTATTTAAGGATTCATCACTATTGGGAGATGGGGATGTCTGTGTGGAGCTCATGAGAACAATGTCCTGACTTTAGAGCCTCTTCACACTGGGCTGGAGTTATCAACAAGCCAGGACTATGGACTATAACAGTTATCAAACATGGGCTATTCCTTTTAATGTATACTTTATTGATCCCCGCAAGGAAATTCATTCTCTGCATTTGACCCATCCCTCAATGCCGCTGAGGCAACCTGTCAGAAGCAGTGGACAGACGCAGTGCAGCGCCCGGGGACCCTTCTCAGATCTTGAGCCAGGATCCTGGTCAGGAGTACCTAGCTGGAGGTTTTTAGCCTATTGTGCATGTTTTGAAGTTTTATGTCAGGATTAAAAGAAACTGCGTGAAGACGTCTGTGTGGTGAGTTTTGGAAATGTTTATCTGTCCTGGCCCTACTTCTCCAGCTTTTGATTTTAGCATCTAATATGTCAGCTTCAGCAGCTACAGCCCACAAACACAGTTCTCTGAATTAATATGGACTTTAAAGAGCAGAAGTCTCAAATGTCAAAATTTCTAGTCTGATTTTACACAGGTGAACAAAGTGCGAACGAGACGTGAATGGACCGAGTTTTCGTGCACATTAATTAGTCGCTAATATGCGCATTTATTCGGTATTATTGCTGCACCCCCTGCATCGTTCGCATTCATAATAAATATATTTTAAAAAGTGTTATCCAAAAACTGTAGCCTGGAGGAGAGTGGCAGCTTTTATAAATCCAATATTTTTCTGACAGAAATAAGCATTGTACATGTTTTAGTAGCCCAGATTACATACATAAATAACATTGTAATATAGTGTATTTATTTTTTACGTTATGTTTGGATCCCAGCAGGGTAGAACACTATTTCTGTGGACCCCGAGCAATTTTTGTTGCAAACCCGTCCAAACTCAACAAATAATGCTCAGAATCAGTGGCAAACATTTACGAGATGACATCATGGTAGATGTTATAATCTGACATAGTTTGAACCGGATTATGTTAATAATCTGGTTCTGATGATCCAGAACCTTCTAAATATGAGGTGTACATATGAAATTAGATTTTGCACAGCAACAAATGTAGCTGCACACTTACAAATAACGCCAAATGAAAGTTGTTCTCTTTTGGTAGTATGTTCACAGATTTGATGTATCTTTAATACTTAATGAGCTAGATCTGGGCCTTTAGGGGTTTTCTCAGATGAGTGACCCTATGGCTCGGCGGAAGTGAGTGCTTTGAATTTTAAGTGAGAACTCCAGTGCTGCATTAAAAAACATGAATAAATGAAGCATGTATTTCAAAGATAATATACATTTTGTTATTGTGGTGACACTACTTTTTGTAATATTACCATTACGTTTGAAAAATTTTTAATACCTAGACAAACACAATTTAAGTCTTATATTATTTTAAGACCTTGGGGATATCCTGAGTAACTATAGAGAACTGTATTATTTACCAATGCAACAGAGAGCCAAAGAAATGTACATCTGGCCACACAACAGCAACTATACCACCACAAATTACAGTTTTACTTTACCAAACACAGAATATACATTACGTGTTTAGCGTGTCACGTCAAAATACAGCTTATTACAACCACCTACCCCCTTCAGAGACTCGTAGCGCTGAGACCTGGGCTTCTTGATGCCGTTTCTGTGGTGTTTGCGAGCTGCAGAGATAAAAACATTCATTTATAAAAACCCAAGATGTCAGGTTAGGTATACAAGGTGCTGTTAGTCAGAGATATACTTACACTGGTTGTGGGTTGTGTGGTTCTTTGACTTTGCCATTTTGAACTCTAGTTAATCTGATGAGGAAGAGAATAAAGATAAATGTTGGGTTAGCATGGCTTCGTGTCACAAACTGTGCACATCAGACTGCTAACATTTGCTAAATCGAGTGAGTATTAACAAAAAATGTGCGCCGTATTTAAGATCAAAATTGGAAAAATAGCCATTTTGAGCACAGTAAGCTTGAAAACCTCTTTATACTGAAAAAGCATTAGGAAAACTGTATTCGTTTAGTAGACAGGCGGGTCACTTAGCTCCGCTGCGTTAGCCCACTTAATTTAGACATTTTAAAGCATCAAAAGCAACCTTCGCGTATCATATTGGCCGGGGGATGTAGTAAAGAGATGTGCGTATTGAACGATGGCATAAGTTTAAAATATGAACGTATATAAAACAAAGATTGATGAAGATTAAAAAAAAAACTGAACCGGCGAAGATAAATAAAATACCTGCCACACGAACAGACGACAACCGGAAGAGAAAGACGCACAAACCGGAAGAGGGTTAAAAGGTTTGGAGGAGAAACGTTTTCTTTACAGCGGCCTCTGTTGGTAATATTTTTAATTTATATTTGTACGAGTTGGCCATAAGATGTCACTGCCGGTCCGTTTATTGTTCACATTAAAAGGTTTTAATGTGTCAGGATGGATACAAAAGTGTATTTTGTTCAAGAGAGAGATCTAATTCTTGTGCTTTATTGCTGCTGCTAGAGGAGAGATGGGAGGAGAATGGTTATGGTTTTGTTAATCGCAAAATTAAGACCAGTAAAAAACTAATGAACACGACCTGAGACTGACCTAAAACCAGCGAGGGAGCTGTGAAGAGAAAGAGAAATGTTTTATAGGGTTAGACAGGGGCCAGGGACCCCTTACAATCATTTCAGGAGTTTTAAACGTCCTAAAACCAATAGCCTTAATGAGTTTGACCTTCACTATTGAATATATATTTTACATAATGGTCAAGTTGTTTTTGTTTACATTTTTTGTTTTGGTTCTAATACTGCATTGCTGATCATCCAATCAGAAAAGAGGCCATTGTTTTGATTCAGACTGCAGTACTGTTTTTAAACCAGTACGAGCGCATGCTGTTTACAAAACCTTTAATGTTTACAATTATATACTATAACAACATTAATCATTCTAAATTAATATCAATTAAATAGCATACTTTTTGTTTTTTTATTTGCTTGTCCCCAACTTATGGTGGGGCTAAGAAGATGTCTACCTGCATCCTCTATGTCATAAGATGTCCACTGCAGAAATATGATGTGGTTACATCAGGCCTACAGGGAGAGATATACAATGCAGGCACATATCAATAAATTCACACACAGAGGGAAATACTGTGATAATTATGGCTTACTAATAATGAAAAAGAAGATTCAATTAGACAAAATCATCACATCATCAATTTGTTATTTTTTTAGTGAGCCACAATAACCTCATATCATATAAATCTGAAGTCATTCATTAAAAGTCCCAATTATGCTAAATTGACTTTTTGTTTGTTTGTTTGTTTAGCTTTTTTATGTTATAATGTTATTTCTACCTCAAAAACACATCTGGAGTAGTATTTTGTTTCATTACCGCCTGCTCATTTATCTATCTGTTAGCATCATGTTGTTAATAGCCGCGCTAATTAGTTATTTTCTGCTCCAGTCAGTCCCCACTGTTGCCAGCAGGGGGCGACAGACATCTAATCCCAGCATTCTCTGCAAATTGAAAGTAACAGCTCCCCAAAAGAAGATATTTTCCAAACATTATTCTAAGTTGTAAAATGTGAAATACTAATGCAGTGGGGTCCAAAACTAAAAACATAATATAGGACCTTTTAAACTTATCATATCTTTCTTTGCTGGGTCCTTGTGGTTGAAGTTAGCACCTTTGGCTCTATATCTCAAAAAGTATTTAAAAAAAATCTGGATCCAAAGCAAAAACTAATCATTTCCTGACGTTTACTGATCATTTCTTGCTAACCAAACCAAAAAAACAAAACAATTCTGGCAGAGACATAACTTCTTCATAATAAATGCTACTTTTCTATTGTTCCAAGCCTTACAAAATAACAAAAATATATTGGTGTAATGTGATTCCTTTGACAATAACAGGACCACATACACAGTCAGTCTGGCCCAGTGGGAGCAGCCATTAAATTTCTCATTTCTGCTTCCTCCTGGTGGGTCTCTGTGTAATTTGACCTCGTCGTGATCCCGCTGACCGTCTATAATTTATAACGGCATATTCTAATGACTCCCTACTGTGTGCCAGGCTTGTCTTTTCACAATTTGTCCAATTACGTCAATTACACCTACTAATATCTCACCCTGGGAAGGCATATGCGTGTCTCTGTTCTTACAGTGATTAAGTGAGATTCAAAAATCATCGCTAATGTTTGGTAGTAATTATTTTAATAGGCCTTGCTGCGACAGAGGACCTAGTACATAATGAGGTGTCATTATCACAAAAGCTGCCTGTCCAAACCGGCAAAATAGATACTTGACATCTTCAGAAGTGACAGCCAGAACCGATTTTAAATGCTTTCATTATGTAACATTTAGAGGTCTACTGCCTTTGACTTGCAAAAAAGTAAAAAAAAAAAGGTGCAAAAGAGCCTTGCATGAGTGACGTAATGTTTTTTCCCATTGGTTTTAACAAAGGAATTAAAATAAAGCCAATAAATAAAAGTTTTAGATGACAAAAAAGACCAGATGCCATAAATATCTAGTGGTCGGTTCTGTTTGTGCCAGAGTTAACCTAATAAAGTAGGATTTGTGGATAAACTCAACAGTGGCTCAGGAGGCAGAGTGGTCATCCTATAACAGGTAGGTTGGAGGTTTGACTCCCACTCTTCATACTGTGTTTGTGTCCTTGGGCAAGACTTTCCAGCTTGCTTTTATGAATGTGTGGTTTGAGGCTGTAGGTGCAGAATGGCAGCCACGTCTCTGTCAGTGTGTCCCAGGGCAGCTGCAGCTACAGAAGAAGCTCACCACCACCAAGAGTGACTGAGGACAGAATAATTAATGGACTAATGAGAGGCTTGTAAAGTGCAATATAAATCAAATTGTTTATTGTTACTATTATCATTATAAACTCAGAATGTACACTGACAAACTATTGTGGTCTGCAACAATGAACTGATTGGGCAGCATAACATAACAATTGAGTCACTTTTAGCGCATAGCCTTTAGTTTATGTAGCACTAATTGCTAAATAAAACATATCAGTGTTGAGCTAAGCCCCTTGACTAACTGGCCAATGTCCAGGGGTACCTGCCTAAGGCCCATAGTTAGTTGTATAGGCCCAAGTCTGCAACAAACCTTAAGAAAAGAATAAGCAGAGGAATAAGAATAAGTATTGAGCCACTCACTCACTTGGAACCCAGGTTGCCATTTGCCAAATTGTTTATTCAAAGTTAAAATTTTTGGTGGCTAATACTAACTCATTCATTCATTCTTCTGCTTAATCCCATTAGGGGTCACAGGTACTGGAGCCTTTCCCAGTAACGGTGGGCCTTAGGCAGGGGACAACATGGACAGGAGCCAGCTGGTCTCAGGTCTGACACAGAGACATACAGTCATTCACTCTCTCATTCATTCACAAAGAGAACCTGGAGTGAACACAGAGTAACACTGGAGGACCTGCAGACCCAGAGAGACTGTGTCGACCTGAGGATCAAACCCAAAACCTCCTTGAAATCATACTGTAGCCTGTTTAACTTGAATAACTAACACATGCGCACAAGTTATATTGTTTGAAACACTTATTTTCATGTCATGACAGTCATATCTTTAGGCCAGTGTTTCCCAACCAGGGGTACGGGGACCCTGTATCTGTACTCATTGGGGTACTTGAGCATATTACAGGGGGTACGTAGAGTTACATGATCATGTATAGTAGCTATATATTTGGTTTTCAGAGACTAAAATAAACCTGAATTAGGACTAACCCAAGAGTATAAGACTAGTGAGGGACAAAACAGGGACTAAACCAGGCCTAAAACCAAATCTAAACCAGGAATAAACCAGGACTAAACTAAGACTATACCAGGACTAAACTGTGCCACAAATCAGAACATAACCAAGACTAAATTAGGACTAAACCAGGGCTAAGCCAGATGCAAACCAAGACTAAACCTGCAACAAACCAGAACTAAACTAGGTCTAAATCATGTCTAAAACATGTCAAACCAGGACTAAACTAAGACTAAACCAAGACTAAGCTGGGTCTAAACCAGGACTACATTTAGACTAAACCAGAACTAAGCTAGATCCAAACCAGGACTAAATCAGGGTCTGGGGCTTTAGGCTATACAGGCAGAGCTAACTTGACTTCTTTGTATTGTTAAATGTGATGCTAATTTGCTGCATGTTTGTTTTATTATAATATCAGTATACTACACGTACTGTTTAGCGCACTTTGTCCAACATTAGTCTGAGTAAACACAATATTCTCACAGTAAACCATAACATTCAGGTGCGTGACTCATGTTATTCAAATCACAAACACCCATTCATTTTCATTCATTATCAGCCCCGGTTATAATCAGTCTAAGGCTATTCTTGCCTGTAAGCACACACTGACTGCAGCCTACACAGTTTAGGTTCATTCTGTCTTCAAGTCCCATTCTCTGGCAGCTATTGGCTCCTGTCACAGTCAGCTGAGGTTGGGTGAATCCTTGCTCGAGCAGAAGAAATCAAGCAGTATCCTATATTTAGACCCCCGTGTGATCTTGGAGGCTCCACTCGGCAGCGCCCACCGTCAACACAGACACGGAACATGTGTTGTGTCGCATCAATGTGTGGGGAAAATAAGATTTATTTTTATAGTCTTACATCTGGTTTTCAATGTGCCACCTTTGACGGACTGCAGTGAGAATTACGATAAATGAGGATTAACACAGGGATTAGAGCAGGAGTAAACCAGGACTAAGTAAGAACATAACCCGGACTAATCTAGAACAAAACCAGGACTAAACAAGGACAAAAACCAGGGCCAACCAGGACAATACTAGGACTAAACTAGGACTAAATCAGGTTTAAACCAGGACTAAGTAAGTGCATAACCAGGACTAATCTAGAACAAAACCAGAAGTAAGCCAGCACATAACCACAACTAAACAAGGACTAAACCAGGACTAAACCAGGACCAACCAGGATAATACTAGGACTAAACTAGGACTAAATCAGGTCTAAACTAGGACTAAATCAGGTCTAAACCAGGACTAAATCAAGTTTACACTAAAACAAGGACTAAGTAAGTGCATAACCAGGACTAATCTAGAACAAAACCAGAACTAAACCAGCACATAACCACAACTAAACAAGGACTAAACCAGGACTAAATCAGGACTAAACCAGGACTTAACCAGATCTAATCTAGGACTAATATAGGACAAACCAAGTCTAAATCAGGATTACACCAGGAAGAGAGCAGTGCATAAGCAGAATTAAACTTGGATTTATCTAGAACCAGCATGTAACTAGGAGGGCTAATTTAGGACTAAACCAGGTTTAAACCAGGTCTAAACCAGGTCTAAAACAGGTTTAACCTAGAACTAAACCAGGGCTAAAGCAGCACTAATCCAGGTTTGAACCAGGGTTAAACCAGGGTGATACTAGGACTGAAGTAGGACTACATCTGGTCTAAGACAGGACTAAACCAGGACTAATCTAGGACTAAGATAGGATTAAACCAGGAAGAGAGTAGCACATAAGCAGGACTAAACCTGGATTTATCTAGGACTAAACTAGCACGTTACTAGGACTGATCTAGGACTAAACCAGGTCTAAACCAGGTTTTAAACAGGACTAACATAACATAAGCAGGAATAAACCAGGGCTAATCTTGGACTAAACTATACCAGCTCTAAAGCGGCACATAACCAGGACTAATCTAAGACTAATCTAAAACTAAACCAGGATTAAACCAGCATTTAAACAGGACTAAACCTGGACTAATCAAGGACTAAACTGGGTCTAAACCAAGACTAAACATAACCAGCACTGCAATGTACTGCTATAACATTATTACAGGGGATTTTCCTGTTACGTATCACTAGTTCCAGATTATCTCATGTATTTTACGAGTTGTGGTTTTGAATGAATTTCAGAGATGTTATCGTTTGGTTAGCGCCTGTGGGGGAGCACCAGTCCTCTCTGTTCCTTCATCACTTCCACCCAGCGTCACATGATGCACTCTCTGCTCCTCTCACAGCTCTTTCTTCTGTTACTGCTGTTGTGTAAATCATTGGTTCTCAAACTGTGGTACAGCCGGGACACTGGGCTCCCCCTCGAGTGTCTCTGAGGTTTCTTTTTTAAGATTAGCTTCGGGAAATCTCAATGGTAAACTGTCACAGCTCCTCCAAGACCTCCCAAGTCATCACACATTCATCTCCATCCTCTCTAGGTTTGGAGGAGAGCCTTGTCTGTAGTGGAGGAGAGGTGAGGACTGACAGTGGTGCAGCGTCTGTAGTAATGCGGTCACTGTACCAGTCACTCATGGTGAGGAGAGAGCTGAACTGCAAGGGGTTTTGTAAAATGAGTCTGTGTCCGCTCACTTACACTCATATTCTGCTCGTCATGAGCAAAGGTGCTTGAAAGTCACCGATTACTTTTACTCAACTAACTTTTTTGAGTACTGCTAAAAAATGTCTTTCTAAATATTTTTTTAGCCTGCGTGGCAGTTTGGAGCACATTCCTTGCCATCTGAGGGTCATGGATTTGAACCAGGTTTGGGACAATAGAAGAAGCAGATTTTGCAGTGAAAAAGGCAACAATGCCTTTGTTCTTTCTACTTAAATGTCCCCTAAAATGCAAAATCTACTTTTTTCAGCTTCAAACCATGTTATAATGTTGTTTACCACCTCAAAAACATACCTGGGATAGTATTTGGTTTCATTCACACTTGTTTGAATCCTGTTTGCTGAGTGGCTCCCTTTTTAAGAAACGCTCGCTCTCACCGCTCTCTGTAGACACAAGAAACCAGGAAGTGCTCCTGCGCATTTCTAAAGCTCATACACTGTCACCAGTATTGTTCTGATCATTTCAGCGCTTAAACTGCTGTCATTGCAGAGCAGTCAGCTCATTTATGTTAGCGTCATGTTGCTAATAGTTGCGCTATATAGCCATTTTAGCTATTATAAATACCCAGTCCCCACTCTTGCCAGCAGGGGGCGACAGACACCTAATCCATGTATTCTCTGCAAAGTAGCAGCTTCCCATGTTTTCCAAGCACATACATTTTTTAAGTATTAAAACCTGAAATACTAATGCAAAGGTGTCCAGCATTATTTTAAAAAGCCTGAAAAAGCATAATATAGGAACTTTAAGTAGCCCTTAGATTTATTACCTTTTACTTTGTCTTAAATAATAATAGTACTTTTACATCTACATCTACTTTTTACATCTAAAAATGTACATGGCCCATTAATACAGCATTTTTTAAATGTTCAGAATACTTTTGTGTTGTAGAGTCTGCATTAACCGAAACCAAGACTAGTTCAAGACCATAGTGAGTCAAGGCCAAGACTTTTAGAGGCCAAGACAAATGCTGCATTCATGTGCTCCTCGGGTGCTCGTCTTTCAGAGATGAGAAGTCGTTTTCCCGACTTTGTTTACATTTATGGGCTTTCATCTAGGAAATTTGGCACATTGACATTACCATATGGACCAACAAAGTTATTGGTTAGTAATATTATTAATTAGGATTTAACACAGCTAACTAGTCAGATTTAATGTCAGCCTTTTTACCACTTAAAAGATGAATGTTATTACATTTGCAAATATAGCTTTAATAAAGAAGCTTGGGGTAAAATCAATTAATGGCATTTCTAACAATATTCAGTTACTTCTAAGTGAGCGACAGCTTGTAGTAAACTCCTTTATTAACAGCATTTAGTCAAAGAGCTCATGTATAAAACGCAAATTAATATATCTGCTACTTTTCTGCACTTTTCTGCACTACTTTCTGGAGAAGTGGGGCAGCAGCTTTTGACCCAAGTTCCAGAGTTGTTTGTCCGACTTGTGCAGGCGTTCATGTGCACCTCTTAACTCGCAAAAAACATTTCCAGAGTTTCCGAGAACCACATAGGTGGCACGGCATAGTGGTTAGCACTCCTACCTCACAGCAAGAAGGTCCTGGGTTTGATTCCTGGACCGGGTGGGGCCTTTCTGTGTGGAGTTTGCATGTTCTCCCCATGTCTGTGTATATTTCCCCTATCACTAAAAACATGTACAATAGGTCCTCATGGGGCCAGGACTCCCCTGGAAATGAAATTCTGAATCTCAGTGGAACTTTCTGGGTTAAATAAAGGTCATATTAAATTAAATTAAAACATGAATGCACCAATAATCAAGTCCAAGACATCTCAAAATAAAATAAATAAATCAAACAGTATCTCACATAAATGAATAATAGCTCTAATAAACTAATGCCATCAAACAGAAACCAGATTATTTCCTGGTTCTTCCTCTCTTCACATATGGAACAAGGCTGAGTAAAAATATGTTTGAGTCTGAGACAAGACCAAGAAAGAAAAAAGTGGTTAAAGCTTGGCACTTACGTCTTACAAATGTGCACAGTATTGTAACATACATTAAACACTTAACATATTAAGTGCACATTATCATTTACGTCATTAAAGTGTTGCAACTAAAAAGTATTTTACTGCAATGGTCTGAGACTCTCATCCTTATTTCACAAACACTTCACTACATATTCCTCTCCATCTCCTCAGTAACCCTACAGTGCACCTCTGCTTATGACACTTACATGTTCCCATCCTCAGATCCAGAGGCAACGTACGCAACTCGTTCTTTCTTGTGCGGAGGTAGAACGAGTCCCTGAGGGCCACTCAAACGCAGCGTTTCCTCCACAACATAAAAAGAACAGAGAGAAAGAAAAAAGAAACACACGGAAACTGGAGTCATGCGAAAGGGATTGAGGAGAAACTGACAACACATCAAGGTTAAGATGGAGATGAGGAACACATGTGGAGCTAAAGGGAGATCTGAGTGAGACTGGATGGAGGTTTTTAATTTTATGAAACACTTTTATACACTGCATATCTATTTGTGAATGCATTACATTTGTTAAAACATGCCTTAGTCCGAGCTGTGTTGCCCATGAAACCCAGGAAACCCTATACACTGCTGCAGTAAACATTAGTCTGCTTATTGAGCATTATATTGACAGAGCTTTACCAATTCTCTGCATGTTAGGGACTCACTATTTTATGTGTCACATTTGGTTTGTGTTTAATGCAATGGAGACAATGTATGCTAAGTTATAATTCACAAAGTAAGAGTCGTAAGATGCTCTTGATGCTGGCTCTATCTAGAACTGGAAAAGCTGTTGCTAATAAATGCTAAAAAGGTGCAAACTTTTCAATGTTAACTGTTTATTATAAGTTACAATAAGTAATAAGTTTTATGTTTAATTCTGCTATTTTCAAGAATGGACCACAGAGTTGGCCAAAACATCCCCAAACTGGTATGGTACTAGAGATGTGACATTCATGAACGATACGGATATTTTGAGTCGTTCCATTTTTCTTTTCTTTTCTCAAAATGAACAAGCTCTTTTTTGTTTGCCAACTGTGAAAAAAACTCATAAGAAAATAATTTTGTATTTATTTATTTTTTTAAATAATTTTATATATTTATCCTAAGAAAAAGTAGAAGAAGAATACAAGCTCAAGAGAGAGTCATACAGAAACAGAAAGAGACGAGGAGTGAGATGAGTGGAGCACATACACAGTGCTTATGCTTAGAGGCACATTAGTCAGAAGGTACTTCAGTACAAGCAGTACAGAACTACTGCAGCCTTTGGTGCCATTATTTTTATTTGCATAATAATCTATTCATTATTTACATTGTTAACAATGTTCTATTCAATTTTGAACTAAAAGTTGTTTTGCAAGTTTATTGTTGCCTGCTTAGTTTTTACTGACATTGCATAAACATGTGTATTTTGCACATTTTCGACACAATAAATCCTAAATGGTGGTCTCACTCTGTGCAGAGGTACATGTGTTTATTTTCTAAATGAACTTTAGTACTTTTGGTAATAGAACCGACTTGAACCGACCCAGCCCACTGTTCCCCTCTCTGCTGCTCCCTGACCTCCACAGTGAATCACCCGCCTCCACAGAGCCACTGCTGTAGTCTTATTGGTTTGCATATTAAATGGGACATGTTTCACACCAGATCATGTTCCTGCCACAATCCTCTGTTTTTATCAGGGCTTGGGAACGGCAGAGAAATTACGCTGGCTTGTGACCCCTTGGATTATAACAAAAAAATCCATATTCACACATGCACTATCCTCTGGAGCCTCTCGTGACATATTCAGGAGCGCCTACATGTTTGAGCACACATGGCACATGGTGGCAGAGTGGTTAGTGCTCTTGCATTGGGCCGGCCAGCTCTCTGGGTTGATTCTGCGTGTCCTCCCCGTGTTACTGTGGGTTATCTCCGGGTGCTCTGGCTTCCTCCCGCCGTTCAAAGACATGCATGTGTTGGTGAATTCATAACTTTAACAAAAACAAAACCCAAAACTGCTCCATAGTGAATGAATGTGAGAGTGAATGGTTGTCTGTTTATGCACAGTATGTCTCTGTGTCAGCCCTGTGACTCACTGGCTGCTGGCCGTGGTGTACCCTGCCTAGGGCCCAGAGTTGCTGGGATAATCTCCAGCAGTTGCAACCCAAGAACAGGAATAAAAGACAAAAGAAAAGTAGATGAATGATATGCTGCACACCCATTTGAACATAGAGACTGTTTTAGAGCAACAACTGCTGTTGCAAGAGACCGCACGTACACATATACAGTTAACTTCCCTAATCAACGGGAAGCTCTCTGCCACTCCTGCCATAGTGCCCTTGAGCAAAGCAGTGACTCATTTCTCAAGTTCTTCCTGATAATGTTGTGTAATTGCTATTTCCAAACCACGGAAAAAAACAGGTTGTGACACTCTCCCTAATGTCACTCTGACTTTAAATTTTTTTTTTTTTTTCTGTATTTTTGTTTCCGGTACGTACTGTCCTTATATTTCTCTATCTCTCCATCTCTCTCTATTCACTCCCTCTTCCATTTTTTTCTCGCTGCACTGCCTCCATTCATGCAGCCTGGCCGAAGTGCTGCAGTGGCTTGTACAGTGAAAGAATGAGAGCAGAGCGAGGCGGTGTGAGAGGGGCGGGAACAGGAAGTGACACATCTGTGCGTGTGTGTATATATGTGTTGGTTAATGTGTGGAGATGAATGGGAAAGGGAGGGTAGTGATTTGAATGAAAGCCAGATGTCACCAAGCATCAGGGCATCAGGCTTCAGAGAGGATAAAGAGACACAGAGAGAGGAGGGAGGGGTGTGAGTCATTCTGGTCTGTTCTAGTGTTCACTGAACGTCTGTCTGTACTATAGGGCTACATTTCATCACTGCTTTTGCATCACTGCCTTATGCACAATTGAAAAACATGCATTTGAATGGAGGGCATGCAGTGAGACACAACATTATGGCCACTTCCCTAATACGCAGCCCCGAACGGTGATGCACTGTGTAATCTGACACCTTTCTAACAGGACCAGCGTTAACCTCTTCAGTTGTTCGATGGGACCACATGGGTTAGCCTTCACTCCCTATGTGCATCAGCTGTCTC
Source organism: Bostrychus sinensis (assembly GCA_020698575.1). Taxonomy (NCBI): domain Eukaryota; kingdom Metazoa; phylum Chordata; class Actinopteri; order Gobiiformes; family Eleotridae; genus Bostrychus; species Bostrychus sinensis. Next base: position 10,742,508 of record CM036241.1, on the reverse strand, counting down.
CGGTTTACCGCTGTTCCTTCCTTGGACCACCTGTGACAGAGACTGACCACAGCAGACAGGGAACACCCCACAGGAGCTGCAGTTTTAGAGATGCTCTGACCCAGTCGTCTCTAGCCGTGACAATCTGGCCCTTGTCAAACTCACTCAAATGCTTACCCATTCTTCCTGCTTCTAACACATCAACTTTGAGGACAAAATGTTCACTTGCTCCCTAATAAACCCCACCCACTAACAAAAGAGGTTTCTATATATGAGATGCTACCATTGCAGGGGTGTAACAGTACATTTTTGCATTGATTAGAAATGTTTATATCCAGTTCTAGAAAGATATTGGTAAATTTAGAATGATATGATTTGATACAATTCACCACCTTCATATTGATACAATTGCTACAGCAACCTTTTGTTAAAAATCATAAAAATATACTCTCAAACCTAACCCTGCAGACAGAGAGCAAAGCAAAGTTAATTATAACATTTTATTTAATTAAAAACAGAAAAAAAATTACACCCAAAAAGACGTATCAGGTTTTAGGCTCTACCAACTGAGAAACTGCTAGAGCTGCTTGTCCACTAACCAGAAGGTTGGCAGTTCAAACCCCACTCCCACCAGTGCATACTGCCATTGTGTCCTTGGGCAAGACACTTAACCCACCTTGCTGTCTTGTCTGTGCACACTGGTGTCTGAATGTGAGTGTGAATGGGTGAATGGTTCCTTGATGTAAAACACTTTGAGTACCCACGAACGTAGAAAAACGCTATATAAATGTGACCATTTACCATTTATTTCTTTATTTTAACATGCAAATTTCTAATTGATATTTCTGATATTATCTGTTTATTGTTGTTTTTTGTTTTTTGTTTTGTTTTGTTTTGTTTTTTCAATGTATACACTACCTGGAACTTGATACAATTCGATACAAAGTAATCCGTAGCAACACAGATGTATTAGAGAAATAAAAAAATCAATACAGCGAGTAACTGTATCATTACACCCCTATGCCATTGGCGGTTGGTCTACTCTGCTTGTCAACACTGAAGCTATATTAGAAAGTGTCTATTCCAATGGCTTCACAAAAATATAGTAATATTGTGTGTTGTTTAGTAATGGTAAAATGTAATTTCTGCTGTCAAACTAAATGATACCTGTAACACCAATGGTCCAAACCACCAAAAGGGGTCACATACACGGAAAAACCTTAGCCGTTGGAGCAGGTTGTAGGGCTGCTCTTCTTTGTGGGACACAGACAGCGGCTCTGGGAAGACTCCAAATGGGGCACTACAAAGATTCAGGTGAGTTCTCCTGAATCTGACCTCTCTGTGGGTTCTCTCTTGCTTCCTACCACTGTCCAGAGACATGTGTTAGGAGAATAGCTGACTCTAAATCAAACCCTATACTGACTGAATGTGAGAGTGAATGGTTGTTTGTCTGTGTGTGTCTCTGGGTCAGCTCTGACTGACTGGCCATTTTCCAGGATGTACCCCACCTAAGGCCCATAGTTGCTGGCATAGGCTCCAGCCACCAGTGACCCCTAACTGTTATAAGAAGATGAATGTATGAACTTTGGATCTGTAAAAAGTGGGTCACAATAAAATGATTGGGTGCAAAATTGGGTCCCACCATCAGACCAGCTGAGAACTACTGTGTTGTGACCCATAATTCATTCTTCAGCTTATTCCTGGAGCACACTACACAAGTTTCCCAGTTGTTACTGATTTTGAAAATACTAGGAGCACACACTAATGACTGGTTTCAGCAGATTGTGTTGTGACAAATGAAAGACTAGGGATCACACATTTAACAACCGCACCAGTGTCCGAATGTCCTCCCCCTTCACTGTACAGAGGTCTACTGGTCATGCTTTGAGCGTTTCAGAGGAGGTTTTTAAACTGTTCACAACACGTTTGCATAAAAACTGTTGAGACGCTTTTTCGTGGCATAATAATGAATACATTTTTGCAAAATAAGCCGCAGTGAGGTCTAACGACTTCCTGAAAACTAGTGTTGACCGGTACAGACTCAGCGCAACTGTGAATTGTGGTAAAATTGGGCAATAAATTGGTTAGTGTGTCCCCATCTTAAGTCACAAAGCTGAGAGACATAACACAGTACATAACCATTCACTGTCACATTTGAACAGTGGTCGGAAGCCGGAGCACTCAGAGAGCACCCACAGTAACCCAGCGAGGACATGCGGACTCCAGACGGCCAGAGAGTTGGCGCGACAGCCCAAGGATCAATCTCACGACCTAACCACTAAACCATTACGTCTCTGTTATTCAAATTCCATGTTCTCATACTTGTGTCCTCGTCCTCGCGCCATTGTCCTGGAGTCTGACTTTCTCCATCTCCATTGACTGTGAGCATCTCTTTGCTTCTGGGAAATCAGAACGACAGCAGATGTCAGTCCGCATTAAAACACCAAAGCTCAAAATAACACAGACAGAATGAGACAGAAACGAGCTCCCGTCGTGATGCGCCGAACAATAATACAACGGCATCTGAATTCAAATGGAAACACAGAGGAAGAAATATTATTATGTATGCTGTAATTGGACGTATTGATTTATGAGGTTGCAGTAATAATGTGTTTGTCTCAGTACAGTGTGGAGCTCTGGATTATTCATGTCTTTGTGAGGTATATAATGGAAACATGTGACAGATCATTTTTTATTTGCAGCAGAACATGAAGGAAATACTAAATATTTAATAATTTATTACTAGTTTAGGAGCAAACACAAACATTCATCCTCACTCTCATTCACGAGGAGTTATTTAGTTAGACGTTTGGCGCTTGAATCAAACTTTTGCAGAATTTAGCTTTAGACCGATGAACGCCATGTCCTGCTTGGCAACATTTATCCACTTTTCACTTTACTTCTCTTTTTTTCTATTCATGTTTTTCTTTTTTTTTTCTCATTTTTGTAGAACAAGACATATCCAGTGCTGACATAAAGACTTTTTCCTACTATCTTCAGTGGCGTTCAGCTAACATGGGCATCCCTTTCTGGTGGCAGTGTATACTAAAATTATTCATTTTAGTATGTTTTTTTTTTTTTTTTTTTAAAGCAATCTTTGGAAAGAAAACGTTTCCAATAAGCAGGGTGTGATTTGCTGGGGGATGGGGGTTGGGTGGGATTTTCCTCCCTTCTGGTTTTCTGTCCCTGCTTCTGATCCCTCCCTCTGCTTTAACTTCAGGAAGGATAAATCAGGGTGACTTTGACAGGTTCTGCATATTCAGGCTGTGTCCCATATCTTCACCGTATCTTCACCATATCTTTGTCTTCTTTGCTTTCTGGTGAATGAACTAATTTGGGATGTGACTCGCCCTCTCCTTCTCCTGGGAGAGCAGTGCATGGCGTCAGGGCAGAGAGCTGTGAGCAGCAGAGGACAGGACAGAGCAGACGTCCTTCTCCACTTCTTTCTACATATTTGTCCATTTTAGGATGAAATGAGCTAAACAAAGCTAATCGTGCAGCCAACGTTTATTGTTTGCTTTCATGTGTTTGTGCCTAATTCATTTTGCAAATTAACTGCATACATATTTAATGAGGTGCAAAGTTTAATGCAGGTATGCAAGTGACACTTGCATTGTTTTTGTTACAAATCCACACTAAAGTAAGGTTTACATCAAACAGCCTCGTGATTCTGCTCACATGTGAGTTTGCAGCAACATGAGTCTCCTTTGATAGTTTATTACCTTAGAAATCCTGAAAAAACAGTAAAAAAAAAAATTTATACTCAATATAGTTTTGTATTCATAATCTTCCACAAACCCTGGACAACCCTTCCCCATGCCATTTTACTTCAAAGTGAAAAATGTCTGTGAGGAATCAGTGGAAACAGAAGAGGGCTTGTTGATTGGCCAGTGCTTCCTGGAATGGGCGGGGCTTCGTGGGAAAGCTGGAGGCTCATGGGAACGAGTGTTCAGAGGCCTCAGACACTCAACGTCAGAGACTACAGCATTACTCAGTCAGGCGTGAATGAAACAAAACACAACTCCAGATTTGTTTTTGATGAGGGAACAACATTATAACATGTAGAAAGCTCAAAAAAGTCAATTTTACATTATATAGCTATAACCCTTTAAAGCCTAAATGACCAAGCCTATAATATGTTATTTGGGTTTCTTCCAACACTGGTGGTTGAAAATCATACAGAAGAGGTGGTGGAGGTGAGGTATGGAGGTCGGGAGCACAAAGGTTTGAGTTTTTGGATAACGCAGCTCTAAAGATTAACAAAACATCAGTGCATTGGTCCCAGGCTGTGGCCACTCCTCTCTCCATCAAACAAACTCCGCAGAATGAATGTACGTCTCAATATGATTACAGTCTGTGCTCAGTGTGCTCATTGTGAGTGCACATATTGATTACAGCAGTTCTCCTATATCCACCACTTCACAACACAACACAACACTTTGTGATCCAGCTCCAGTCACTGACCCAGGATGCAGCCGCTGTTTTGTGAGAGAAGAAGAACCAGGCAGTGCCTCATTATAAAAGAGACTAAACCATTTATTTCCTGCAGCCTGAAGGAAACACAAACTCACGCCTGAGAACAACACTTTCTCCTTTCTCCTTCTTGTTTCCTGTGGTCACCTGCATTCAATAAACAAAATAATATTAAATAGCATGATTCATATTATTGGCATATACAGTAGAGAATATTTTTCAGTGTACAAAGCACAGAAAGAGTTTTTGCTCTTCACAGTGAATCCTCTGCCTCCATCGAACCCTGTCCTCTGCATCCTCTGCTCTCACACCAACAGCTCCTCTCTGCTCCTCCTCTAGGCCTCAGCATCCATCTACCCAGTCTTGGATTAAACCAGGTCAAAATTAGAACTAAACCAGGTCTAAACCAGGACTAAACTAGGACTAAACCAAGACTAAACCAGGTCTAAAACCAGGGCTAAACCAGGACTGAATCAGAACTAAACCAGGACAAAATGAGCAGTAAAACAGGACTAAAGCAGGTCTAAAATCAGGGCTAAACCAGGTCTAAACCTGGACTAAACCAGGACGAAACAATATCTGAACGAGGACTAAATCTGAACTAAACCAGAACTAAATCAGTTCTAGACCAGGACTAAACCAGGTCTAAATCAGATCCAAACCAGGACAAAATGAGGATTAAACCAGATCTAAACCAGGACTAAACCAAGATGAAACCAGATCTGAACGAGGACTAAACCAGAACTAAACCAGGTCAAACCAGGTCTAAACCAGGTCTAAATCAGGACTAAACCGGGACAAAACCAGGTCTAAACCCGGACTAAACCAGCTCTAAACAAGTGTTAATCCAGGTCTCAACCATATCTGAACAAGGACTAAACCAGAACTAAACCAGGTCAAAACAAGGATGAAACCAGGTCTAAACCGGCACTAAACCCGGTCTAAACAAGGAATAAATGAGGACGTAACTAGAACTAATCCAGGACTAAACCAGGTCTAAACCCAGGAATAAAACTGGTTATAAATCAGGGCTTGAGCAACTCAAGACTCCTGACCAGTGGTACCTGAACCAGAGTTTGAGAACCACTGGTAAAGACTATACTTATTCCTGATCCTATCCATCCTCGTCACTCCCGCAGTGCCGTTGTGCAATGACAGATCTTGCTCAGTAAAACAAACTTAGACAAAAGATGCAGTCAGAAACCTCAGCAGAAAGCATTTTATTAGATACCGTCTTGTTGTGTACTTCCACAACTGTGCTGTCCAGGACAGAGCCACTTATTCAGACAGGTGTTTAAATGCACGGCTGTATAGGTCAGCAGCACAAAGGGCCATAATTACTGAGAAACAACAGCCACGATTCTTCAAGAGCACTTACAGCACACTCTACTTATAACTAACTCATGTATGGTATGCTGATTTTTTGTCCTTTAAAAAGCAAATAGCAAATTGTATTAGGACGTATTTGTGAAGATGTTTAATGGACCAGTGTTTCACAAACTGCTTCTTCAGGAGTCTTTCGCAGTTCATGTCCTGATATAGTTTAATTTATTTATTTTTTAATATGTTTTAGTCCTGCTCTGGTTGGGTCAGTGTAGCCCCGTGTTTTTTTTTTTTCCTGGTTTAGTCTTGTTTTAGTCCCTGTTTAGTCTTTAAAGGCCCTATGTTATGTTTTTAGGCTTTTGTGAAATTGTTTTCAACACCTTTGCACTAGTATTTCACATTTTATAACTTAAAATAATGTATATGTATAAAAAAGTCTTCTTTTTGCCCCCTGCTAGTAACAGTGGGGAATAGACTGAGCATAAAATGGCTATTTAGCACGGCTATTAGCAACCTGACGCTAACAGATAGGTAAATGAGCTGACTGCGTCGTAGTGACGGCAATTTAAGCTTAATGATCAGAACTAGTCCAGGGACGCTGTGTGAACCTTTTCTGGGTTAATCTCTGTTTTGTGCCTTGGTTTAAACACTCATTTTAGCCCATTCAAACAGTACTTTGCCAAATATTTTGTTGTGGTGGTATTTGGTGTGAGATTCAGTGATACAGACTTTATTATCAAGGATTTTAAAATGTTCAGCCTCTGCCGATAAGGTTTGTCCAATCACATCCCTGCATACGCTCCCATTGGCTGTTGGTCTACTGTCATCTCTGAACAAACAGCTCAAAGAAAAGTGGTTATTCCAGCACTGGCTATGTTTGTTACACAGAGAAACACCCAAAAAGACAAACATGAACAGTGGTGGAATGTAACGAAGTAAAAGTACTTAATTACTAAGTACAATTTTCATGTATCTGTACCTTATTTGAGTAATATTTACAAGGGATACTTTTACTTTTACTTCATTACATTCTAGAGCAGGTATCTGTACATTTTACTCCACTTTTATGACTTGGTTTGAAGTACAAAGTATTTTGAGTTTTGGTTTAAAATCATTTGTTTTTGTCATGGCCTTGTAGACACACAGTACTTAAATATAACAGATGCAGTAAAGTAGTACTGCTTTAGAAACATCAGAATAATAAAGACAGAAAACCTCAGCAACATTCAGATTCAGTTTCTTCTACTGCAGCAGTTTGTTCATTTTATCTGGAATCAGCAAAATCCCACACATTTAACACATTCATGAGCTGTTGTGTCTGCGTGAAATACTTTTACTTTTCTACTCTAGTACTTTTATACTATTACTTAAGTAGAAATTTTCATGTGATACTTTTCTTTATCTGTTTTTTTATTTAAGTACAGAAATTGAACCACAGAACATGAACACAGACAGATACGATGTGAATGTGGATACATTTTGGCAGAGATGTGACGTTCATGAACGATCCGAATCTTTTGAACAGCTCTTCACCGTGAACTCTGAGAACTGAGTCAGAGAGGTGCGTGAGCCGTTCCTTTTTTTGTTTTTACTCTTGTATTGAACTGAACAAGCTCTTTTTTGTTTGCCGACCGTGAAAAAAACCTCAGCAGAAAAAGAGAAAGAACTCAAGCTCAAGAAAGAGTCATATGGAAACAGAAAGAGATGAAGAGGAGGAGGAGAGGAGCACAGACAGCCTCTCAGCGCCTACATCTGTGTGCATGAAAGTTTATTGTTTATTCCTTAGTTTTTACTGACATTTTTTGCATGAACTTATGTCAAGATAGTTATATTTTGCACATTTTGGACATATAATAAATCCTAAATGGTGTTCTCATCATCAACATTAGTGAAGTTAGTCCACACATGCTCATTTTATTATCATCAATGAATACATTTTATTTTGACTACTGAACTGAGTGGCTTCTTAAAATGACATAAATCCAAAAATGAGCCAGTCCAATGAACGGCTCTTAGAAATGGACAGATCCCAAAGATTCAGCTTCCATTAAAGAGCCAGAAATCCCATTTCTACTGGAAATGCATTCACAATAACACTGAACTAAATAGAAAACACTTTTATTCAAAACATTTTACAAAGAACAGTCAAGGCCAGGTGAGTAACGCATTTGAAATAAAAAAGGACCACGGATAAAATAAATAAAAAAACACATGAAAAATATATTAAAACAAGCATTGAACAGGGTTGAATCCCAAATGCGAGGACAAGTCGGATCACATTTCGGTGACTCACTGTATCGCTGTATCTCGTTCTTATTCACGGGTTTGCACTTGCAGCACACTTTCTGTATGAATGTTTTCACACAACACTCCCACACTACAGCAGCCCTGGATATTTCTGAACGCGCTGTTATCGGGCCGCTCTTCTTATACAACGGCGAGTCTGAGGGACGGTCGAGTCTGAGTCCCACCTGCTCTCGTTGCTCCGTGGGAAGGTGGGAACTGGGTCTAGTACACAGGCAGCACTCACGCTTCTGTAATGGCACAACACATCGGTGATACTGGAAAAGAAAAGTGTGGCGCAATATTTTCGATGGTGGGAAAGATACAGTGTGGTTATGGTTGCCTTATGAATGAGATTTACAGAAGGGATGTCCAGCACAAATTGGTTTCAGTGGGACAGTAAAAATGTCAGGGGTTTGTTCAAAAACGCCGCTAAACCTTTGGGAGTAGTGCATGCATTGTAATGGTTTTTTTATGCGAACATTCATCAAGAAATCCTGCTGTTTCAAAGTATTGATGTTGTTCTTGTAACTTATCACAGTCCCAGTTTGGAGAGGAAGACAGGAGCAATAACAAAGAGTCACAGAGAACAAGAGAAATGTGTCACTTTTCTAACAGATTACTGCAGGGACTGATTGTAACGCCTTTGCCTCAACAATTTCAGACACTAAATAGGATTTTTTTCACTTATCTTAACCTTGAGCATCACATAAGTAAGCCATAAGTAAAGTGTGCCTGCCTCTTTTTCAGGGGCTCAAAAGTAATTGGACAGATGAACATGACTATGAATAAAATGTTAAATTTTAATACTTTGGGGGGAAATCCTTTGCAGGTAATGACTGCCTGATGTCTGGAGCCCATGGACATGTACTTTTGAGCCCCTGAAAAAGAGGCAGCTGCACATAAAAGAGCTGTAAGTCCTAAACCCTTTCTCCGATTTGGAGGTGAATACTCTCAAATTACAGCTGAGAGTCTGCACTGTAAAGCAGAACTCAGTAACTCGGCTTGTTTCTTGGCTTTTTTTGCCTTTCTTTCCTCTACAAAGCCCCTACAGTTCAGCACTATCGTAAATACTCACAAGCCCATGTGACTCCTGTGTGACCCCTCGCTCGTCTTTACTTTTGGAAGTTTTTTGGCCACTCTGACACATAGAAAACTGAGAAATAAAGCGGTTGCTAGCTTGTTGTTTTGCTAACCGGGATGTGCCGCTTTCTCGCGAGGCCCGAGACTTCTATGACTCCGGGTCGACGGCGCTCACTGTTGCAAAAAAATTTCAGCCCCGAGACACCAGGGGGCAATGCCACACCTTTCATTTACCCCACAACAACTCATTTAACCATCACACAGACTCCGAAACAGTTTATTTAAGGTAAAAAAGTTACCAAGTTCTGCTTTAAGCACATATGACTTTATTAGTTTTGGTGAAAAAGCTAAAATAACAAAACTTATGCCAGTGTCCAAATACTTATGGACTTAACAGCACACCAACTAACCCAAAAGTTGGCAGTTCGATCTCTGTTATCAGCATTGCATACTGCCGTTGTGTCCTTTGGCAAGACACTTCACCCACTTTGCATATTCATACTTGCCTCTGTGTGAATGTGTCAGTGTGACTGTGTTTGGTGGTGGTCAGAGAGGCTGTGGGCGCAGACTGACAGCCACGTTTCTGTCAGTCTGAAGGAATAACTGAGTGATAGAAAGCACTCTGAGAAGCTTGTAAGCCACAATATAAAGCTAATCCATTATTATTATTATTATTATTATTATTATTATTATTATTATTATTATTATTATTATTGTTAAAATGCCCATAAACCGGCCTCTCTTACACTTTTTTATTCTTTTGAACACAAATTATCACAGTTGATCGCAGGGTTTACTGAAACTGTAAACAAGAGGCTTTGAATTTGGAGGATTTTATGGCCTCCTTTAGTGCTACACAATATATCGCAAAATTATCGCAATATCAGCAAACGCAATATGCGTATCGCAAGAATCTAAATATATCACAATAACGCTATGGTCTTCCATCTGACAGAGATTTACACTGAAGAATCATTTTCCACCAGAGCCTTAAAAGAACATGTGTTGTGACTAAATAAAAATGTTTAAACAGTCCAGTTTAAGTGGTAATTTAATTCATTTAGTCACAGCTTAGCCTTGTTTTATTCCTGGTTTAGTCTGTGGTAAGTTTTGATTTTGTCGCTGTTTTGACTTGTAAATACAGGAACTTACATTTTTGTGAATTTACTTACTATGCTATGAAAAGTAGGCTCTATTTTCAAATATTGCAATAATATTGTTATCGCAGTTTTCAACATAGTTATCGAATATCGCATGTTTTTTCAGCCCTAGCCTCCTTCCAAAAGACCAGTGTTTAATTTCAAGGAGAGAAAAGCAAGTGTCACATGAATTCTCACAAAAACATCAAAAAGAGACAGTTGTGAGTGTAACAAAGTGTACAAAGTGAATATTTCTCTCTCTACCTGGTTTATGTAACTGGATACAGAGTAATTATCGGTGTCACTTTATTCTCTCCTCTCTGTGGACTCTGTCAATCTCTGCTCACTGCTCTTATGTAACGCACTCCTCCAGCTCCTCCTCCCGCTGCAAGAGATCATTTCCAACATCACGACATTTCACTTCACAATATGTTTCAATGTACTGGCATTTGGAGAGCTGGTGATTGGATTCATTATTAAAGCAGAACTGTGTAACTTTTTTTAAATAAACTGTGTCGGAGTGAATGAAGCGCCCAGTCTCCTCTTCTGGGTTGAAAACAACACCAAACGACAACATAGAAACAGCTTTATTTCTCGATTTTTGTCACGCCAGAGCGGCCAAAATGGCAAAAAATAAAAAAATGGGGGAACAAAATTAAAGCCGAGTGAGGGGATCATATAGGAGTCAGCTGGACTTGAGTATTTATGATTGTGCTTTACTCCAAAACGTAGGGGGCGCTCAACAGTGGAAAATGAGGCAATAACTGCAAAGAAACAAGAAAAGTTCTGCTTTAGGAAATCCAATACAACATGTGACTGCTTTTATTTTCTCTGGTTTTCTAGACTTAAATTTTTAGAGTGAGAGTAAACAAGACAGGAAATGAGGGAGACTTTTTTTTGTCAGACATGTTGTTGGGTGATATATTTCTTACTTCACACATGGCACATATAAAGTAAAAGTCCTGTTGTTTAGTAAAGTGTCTCTCTAATTTAATGATTGACAAGTGTGACAAGTCTCGCCCCCTTGATTTCCAGAGCATCAGAGCTACATTTATTCAGCCCAGACACCGAAATTTAATAATAATAATAATAATAATAATAATAATAATAATAATAATACATTTTCTTTATGAAGCACTTTTTAAGACACTCAAAGACGCTGTACAGAGGGTTACATGAAAAATAATAAAAATTTACCAGCCATGTTCCAAATTTTACCTTACTATTACTGTATTGCTAACTAATTATCAATATTAATATCAATATTATTGCCAGCCCACCATCAATACAGACACTATACACCACTGCTTATTCCACTGATTCCCAAACAGGGCTTCATTAGAAAATATTTGCAGTCTTTTCATGAAATCTATGAAAACAAATAAGCAATAAAAATTGTCTCTTGACACTTGATTTATCAAAAATGATTGATTAAAAAGCGGTGAAACGGCTAAAAATATTATTTTAATAGGCCTAATATAGTTTGTTACATATTTTCTCAATAGTTAAAAGGAGGGTTATTTATATTTTATAACAAAGTTTAAGATTTTTCTTTTCATTTTGAACATGAAAGACTGTATACAGTGAAATAAGTTAATGTAATAGAGGTTTATATTTATATTTATTATTTTTTATATTTATTGTTATTTTAAAGACATTGTTAAAGCTCCTGTAAGCAGCAGCGCTCATACTGGTTTAAAACGGTACTGCAGTCTAAATCAAAACAATGGTCTCTTTTCTGATTGGACGAAGGGCGATGCAGAGTTTAGAACCAAAACAAAATATGTAAACAAAAACAACTTTTATCAACCATTAGTGTAAAATATATTTTTAATTGTGAATAACTTAACTATTTAATTGTTATCATTAAAACTAATATTTGATTTAAACATATTTACCTCGTATCTTGGCACACATGTGGGTCATTTTTATGAAATATAAAAAATATATACTGCTCATTTTTTTCTTCTATTCTATTTTTTCTATGACAAAACAGATTAGGAACCAGTGGCTTATTTCTTCATCAACAAGAAAGTCCATTTAAAACCAGCCCAGACGCCACATCCATATTAATCTACCGTCCTCTTTCTCGTCAGGCTTTCAGGTAAAAACACAATTCATAAAAGAAAATAAATGTGTGTTTTTCAGCGTTGCTTTGTGCAGAGACAGTGTATGGACTGGAGCGGGCCTCTGTAACAGGCTCCTGTGGGGGTTGACTCATCTCTATTGATAGACTCTGGTTTGTTCTCATTAGTGCAGGGTCTTTACTGCAGGACCGGCCCAGACCACTCAGAGCAGCAGGTTAACGCAGCGGTCTGTGGTTTAGGGCTGCTCTCCAAGGACGTATACTCTTATTATACACACTCATGTTAAGACAAGACTTTCTCTATAATTGGTATTGGTTGTTTTAATCTGTTGTTGGGTGTGTGTATTGAAAAATGTTTGAACACAGTTTTAAATAGCAATAATGCTTTCTGAAGTTTGCAGGCATGGCCACACTGTAAAAAAAAAAAAAAAAAAAAAAATTACAAAAACTCAAGGCAACAGGATCCTTCAAGATTTTTTAGTTTCGCGTTGTCTGTGTCATTTTTTTCTTCGTCCCGTTTCCATTTTAACAACAGTAAAGTCCCGCTGACGTCCGACCTAACGACAACGTTCAAACAAACCCATTTTTTTCTACAGGTCTTTCAAAACCTGGCTTCTGAGCTGTACCCGTTCAGATTTGCTAATGCTAATGCAGTGTATGGCAAAAACAACAACAGACAGTCACACAGGTCTCTAACCGCACCGCCATGTTTGTTACTTACATTCTGCTTACATCCCGTCCCGTTTTTCTGATTGCCTCTGTTGTTCCATCCTAATTTACCACTGTTAATTAAAGGTGTAAAGAGCATGCTGCTTACCATCCAAACCATCCAAAAACTCTGAAAGTGTGCTAAACTTCTCGCTTCTACTCCCAAGTTAATCTTCTCTGAAAGGCCACTGTCCAGGATAAACTCACCTCAGGCCCAAAGCAGCTGGCTTCCACTGCCCCAAAGCCTTTTTAAAAAATGCATTTATACCGTTATTTAATCAGGAAGTCCCAATGAGATTCAGCATCTCTTTTACATGAGACCTGGCCAACAGCAGCCAATACAGTCATCAAGACAAGAACACACAGCAAGATTAAGCAAGATAATCAATAATCTAAAATTAGAACAACTATTTAAAACCATAGTGAGCCTCTCAAGAAAAACAAGCACGTCTCCTTCACCACACTCTTTATGATTACATTTATCACTGAAAGGATTGATTCCAGTTTAAGATCTCTCTGTAAATTGTTCCATGGCCATGGAGCAGAGTAGGAAAAGGCTGTTTTCCCCAACTCTGAGTGGCTGTGGTACAGTGAAAAGCAAATAATTCGTGGAGTGGAGCTGGTAACTCCCAGAGCTAATACTGAGGTTACAAAGGTATCTTTAACTCTTCAGGGTCTGTGTTTTTGAATCTACCTCATATATCACCTTTGAAATTGAGAAACATATGAATATTATACATCATTTTGTTCAGGACAACTTTATCTATTTGAACAGATGGTTAGTACTTTTGTTTGCTGTACTATTTGAACACCCCACAGCCTCGAATACACAAAAAACACAAAATCAGAAATAAAAATCTTGACATTTTTGGACATAAGAAAATTAAACATTCTTAACGAAGGTTTCTGAGTGCTTCAAAAGTGAAAACATGTCCTTATAAGCAACATATAAAAGAATGAGTGATTTATAATAAAGCTAAATGCCTTTAGGAGCCATTTCAACACAGGTGATAAAGGTAAAAATCAACCTGGACCATGCCCAGTTCATTCTGTATTCACTGTATCAATAAAATATGAACTAATGGCTGTTGTCAGATGTTAAAAGGTTTCTAATAGAAGTAATTCTATCACATTGGGACATTTACAAAGTGAACAGTGCCCTCCATACAACTCACTGAAGGGCGGCACATGTGGACAAACTGGGAACTGCAGGGGAGTGATGTGTGTGAGTCTGCAGCCTGCAGCTCCTCTCCCTCCTCCTACTTGTGACCATGAAAACAAAATTCTGACAAGTAAATATCCCTTTTCTGACCGTTTTTGAGTAAAACATCAGGAATACTTTTATTTTTTTTAAACTACAACTCTGAAAAGATGCAACGTCATTCAATCACGCTGCTGTGATCATGGACCTCTGAGGATTAATGGCATTAGTGGTAAAAAAAAAAATGAATATTGTCCTACTATATGGGGACAGTCAAGAGGTCTAGAGGAAGACCAAAGAGGAGATTTAAAGATGCAGTAAAAGAGGACATGAAGGTAGACGATGTTAGAGGAAGAAGATGATTAACTGTGATGACTCCTGAAGGGAAAAGCCAATGAGGAGACAATTTCTATGCTATTAAATGTAAAATTTGGTGACATAGCTGAAAGAATATACAGGATCCTTAATAAAAATATTTGGCTGTGCATCTTCATAGAGTGCTGTGGTCCAGGTTTCTGTGAGCACCCAGAGGACGCCTGTGCAGTGCTCCTGCTGTTTTTGCTCCTGTCTCCCTCCTCAAAGTGTGCAGCCTGGATGCGTGTAATTACAGTGAGTTGGGCGGAGGGCTGACATGACAATAGCACTTCCACATAAACACATAAATATACTCAGAGATGCACACAGAAACACAGAGAGAGGCGGAGGAGAGGGGCTCTTACAGTCTTTGTGTGTGAGGAGGAGGAGGTGGAGAAACTAGGCCTCTTCCTGTTAACCACACAAATGTAACTCACTGAGAGGAAGGTGTTGATTAAACACTTTCAAAAGAGCCTCGCCTCACGGCTGACTGGGGTTTCTCTGTCTCTAAAAAAGTCTTCTCCACATTAGAAGACAGTGGCACCTTGTAATTTACAGTATTTACATTTGATGAGTCATTCAAAGCTGGAAAAATATCTGTCTCTTGTCTGATTTGCTCGTCTTTTCCGAGGTTACCACAGCAAATCATCTGCCTCCTAATGTACAGTTATTTGCATTTACCTTCCTGATGCAACCCTCTCTATTTATCCAGGCTTGGGACCAACACAAAGCTTACACTGGCTAGTGACCCCATCAAAGGTTTACCATTGTGTTACTGCAAAAATAATAATACATGTCATCATACTAAGACAAAATATGATCTTAAATGTCTTGCTCTGAGATTAGCATTAGTTATCATATAGTATTTCACTTTACTTTCCTTTCTTTGCTTTTTGTGCAATTTCTCTAAAAACAGACATCACCATTTTATCACAAAGTATTTTTTACCTCCATTGATGCAGAGCTGCGCAGACAAACAGAAAGAGCGCAGACTGAAGGAGCCGCAGTTGCCATTTTGTGCCTACGACCCTTTCAACCACCAACAAACACAGTCACTAACATTCACATAGGCAAAGCGGGTGAAGTGTCTTGCCCGTGGACACAACGGCCAGTAGTGGGGATTGATCCGCCAGCCTTCAGGTTAGAGGGTGAACATCTCTGACTGAGCTGTACATTGTAATTTAATAAAATCTTTGATAATAAAGCCTACATAAAGTCTTAAGCTGTTTTTTTTAACATGCAGTGATTTGCATTTTGATCTGGCCTAGGTTTTTACACCGGATGCCCTTCCTGACGCAACCCTCTTCATTTATCCAAGCTTAGGACTGTCTCAGAGAATAAAGTTGTGACACCATTTGTCTGAATTTGAAATGCTCAGGCTGGATTTCAATAAAAAAAATCCCATATCCTTCATTTATTATCACTGTGGAGGAACAACCGAGGTCCAGGTCACCACTTTTTACAAACTGGCACAGTGTTTCCCAACCAGGGGTACGGGGACCCCTAGGGGTAGGCGCGCACATTACAGGGGGTACTTGGAGTTATTTTATAATTTATTTTCACGATGATGAGAAAATATTTGCAATCTTTTCATATTGAACTGTTCAAACTTAGGAAAGACAAGCTCAAGTGACAAAAACGGGGTCAAATTGCTAAAAAAAAAATATTATCTTATTATATTGTATTTTTTGGGATGGGCGTTATTCAACTGATTTTACATATTTTTTGTTTCAGATTATTTATTTTTTACATTTATTTTGGACTTTAAAATATATACAGTATAAACAGTTGAAAGAAAAAAATATTGGAACCCCTTGGAAATACTATGATTTTTAGGTGATTTGGTCATAAAATGTGATCTGATCTTCATCTAAGTCACAACAATAGACAAACACAGTCTGCTTAAACTAATGCTGCAAAAAAAAAAAAAAAAAAAAAAAAAAGAAGACTTTTTTTTATGTTTTTATTGAGCATTTATGTAAACAATCACAGTACAGGATAAAAAAAAGTATTGGAACCTTTGGATTTAATAACTGGTTCTCCTTTGGCAGCAATAACCTCAACTAAACATTTTCTGTAGTGAAGATCAGACCTGCACAGCACTCAGGAGGAATTTTGGACCATTCCTCTTTACAAAACTGCTCAGCAATATTCTTGGGATGTCTGGTGTGAATCGCTCTTTTGAGGTCATGCCATTGCATCTCAATCGAGCTGAGGTCAGGCCTCTGACTGGGCCACTCCAGAAGGAGCATAATTTCTTTTGTTGAAGCCATTCTGTTGTTGATTTGCTTCTATGTTTTGAGTCAGTGTCCTGTTGCATCTCCCTTCCTCTGTTGAGCTTCAGTTGGCGGACAGATGGTCTTAAGTTTTCCTGCAAAATGTTTGGATAAACTTGGGAATTCATTTTACTGTTGATGATAGCAAGTTGTCCAGGCCCTGAGGCAGCAAAGCAGCCCCAAACCATGGTGCCCCCTCCACCAGACTTCACAGTGGGGATGAGGTTTTGATGTTGGTGTGTTGTGCTTTTTTTTCTCCACACATAGCATTGTGTGTTCCTTCCAAACAACTCAACTTTGGTTTCATCTGTCCACAGATTTTGCCAGTAGTGCTGTGGAACATCTAGGAGCTGTTTTGCAAACTTTAAACGTGCAGCAATATATTATTTTTTTTTTTGGACAGCAGTGGCTTCCTCCATGGTGTCCTCCCATGAAGTCCATTCTTGTTCAATGTTTTACCCATTGTAGATTTGTGAACAAAGACGTTAGCTTGTGCCAGAGATTTCTGTAAGTCTTTAGCTGACACTCTAGGATTCTTCTTCACCTCATTAAGCATTCTACATTGTGCTCTTGCAGTCATCTTTACAGGACAGCCACTCCTAGGCAGTGTGTCACAGTATTGAACCTTCTCCATTTATAGACAGTCGCTCGTATCGTGGACTCATGAACATCAGTGCTCTTAGAGACACTTTTGTAACCCTTTCCAGCTTTATGCAAGTCAACAATTCTTACTCATAGGTTTTCTGAGAGCTCTTTTGTGCGAGGCATGGTTCACATCAAGCAATACTTTTGCAGAATGGCAAACTCATAACTGATGTTTTTTTTATTGTTCAGGGCCACTTTAAACCACTCCCCCAATCTTCTCACACTGACTGGACCCCAGGTCGGCTGACACCTGACTCCAATTAGCTCTTGAAGAGGTCACTAGCCTAGGGGTTACAATACTTTTTCTACTATGTACTGTGAATGTTTAAATAAATATTTAATAAAAACATGTATATATGTACATATATATTTGCAGCATTAGTTTAAGCAGACTGTGTTTGTCTATTGTTGTGACTTAGAGGAAGATCAGATCACATTGTATGACCAAATCATACAGAAATCCTAGTATTTCCAAGGGGTGCCAATACTTTGTCTTTCAACTGTACATACACAGATTTGTTCCTCTCACAGAAAAAAAAGTCTGAGCAAAAGATGTTTTACAGAATTGAACTTTACAGCCTCCACCTGTCACTGCTCTCGTTGGTCTGACGTTATGAAGTCAGCCAGACGGCAAAATGCATAACACGTGAGAGGACCAGGCAGGCAGCTAAAAACAAAAGCCTGTTAGCTCTGTGCGGGAAGGAAGAATGACTAAATGATCCGTAGCTTACCAGAGACACACACAGAGCCTGGTTTACTCTGGGGCAGAGAGAATCAGTCTCAGTTCTGTTGAGCCTCATGATAGTAGCACACTGAGGACAACAACAACAACAGAGTGACTGACATGCCGCGTCGTACCGTATGAAAGAGATCATTCTACAACTCACCGGGAACGTAACTCTGCAGCCTGTGACATCAGAGGTAACAAAGAGGCTGGACAGGTGAGAGGACCCCCCCTCCCCCCACCCCCTTACAGAGCAGTGGTTCTCAGCTGCTCTGGCTTCAGGGCCCAGCACCGACAAGCTAATGACAAGCTGTGACACACACAAAAAGAGTGATTTCAACTGAGCAAATGTTTAAAGGAATAAAGACATTGTGAATCTGAGATAGCCGTGTATAATATCAGAATATCACAGTGCGCCAACACAAAAACAAACATATTTAACCCTCCCACACCCCTAAGACATTTTTTGATGTTTTGCACCTGTTTTTTTGTGGATAACTTTTGCTGTGTTGATTCAAATGGCATAGATTTTGCCTCAGATGTGTATTTTTGGATGAATTTTCAGATTTCAGGATTTTTTTATTTTTTTTTTATTTTTTTTATTCTCTTAAAAAGGTGTCTAAATAATAGTCACACCTTTATCCCTAAGACATATTTTTGTGCCACTGACTCCCATTAAAACAACATTTTTATTATAAACTGTCACTGCAATGTAATTTCACATTTTTATCAAGTATTTCATGGATTCATGATAGTGAGGGATTGGAATTTTAGATTTTATTGTTTTTTACTAGGTGGCGCCATTTCCCCATTTATGGTAGATAGAGGTACAGATTTAGAAATGGCCACATTCAGTTTGTATAAATTATCAAGCCTACAAGACAAATAAAAGCATTTTTTGAACTAAAATGATTTGGGTGTGTTTTAGGGTTGTCATAAATTGGTGTGAAAGTGTTTGTTGAGAAATGAGTTTGTTTGTGTTTGCGTGAGCACAAATCCAAAATGTAGTTCTTACAGAGATGTGCACATCAGGGCAAAGTAGAAAAAGTGCCCAGACTGAGCAGAGGCAGAGGTTTGTGCTGGATGTGTATGCACCACATAAACTGGAATTTAAGGGGTTGTATTTCATAAACAGAATAAATTTTTTTCTATGGCCGCCATTTTTTTGTGCTTAGGGCGAAAGGTGTGACTAAAAAGTTAGGGGGGTACGAGAGTTAAAGAGAAACCAAACACGTGGCAGTGCCAGGAAGGGAACTATTTTATTTTTCTATTATTTATTTATTTTTGCGCTGACAAAGGCCCGCAACCCTCTGAAAACAGTGGTTCCTGACCCACCAGTTGAGAATAACTTATAAAGTGTGGCCGACCAGCAGACTCCCACATTAAAAACTAAGTGTAATCCCCAAAATGTATCAGTCCCTTACTGTCCCTACTTTTCTTCCAGCACAATGCCAAACAAATTTCAAAATAAAATGTTAATTCAGTATATTTTACATTTTCAAAGATCAAATGCAGCCCATGCTTGAACTTGCCTGACTTCTTCCTTTTACCCAGAGCACAAAAGCCACTGGTTACAGATAATTTAATTTGTGCCTCTCTGACAGAAATGGACAGCCCTGGCTAAAATGTGATTTGTAAACACCACCATCACCGCTTCCCAGAAATGAAACGTCCAATCGTCTGTCTTGTATCTGTTGCCATGGGAGACAAAAGCGGCAACATCATCTTTAATGGCAGTCCCAGGAGCTGTATTTCTCGAGGGCCACATGCCTTTTAGGGACCGAGTGACAGATTTTGAGAAGAGAACATTAGAGAGATGTCCGGGCTGCTGGGAGTGATGGACCATCTGCAGTCTGGACGAGAAAGAACAAAAAAATGTTGTGTTTAAAAGCAAAACATGTCCCTTAGATGTTACAAAAGCACAACAACAAAGTAAGCAAAAGAGAATTGTAAAAAACACACCATTTTCTTCAGAATATTTATCTTTATATATTCTCATACACATTGTTTTCATCCACTTTTCAACTATCTTTTACTGTTTACCAAAGAAAAGTGTCTAAATTTTGGGACATGTTTATTATCTTAAGTGATTTAGTATTATTTAGCATCTTGCCAAGTCATTTTTAGGCACATCTGCTAAATCCAGCTTTTATTTTCATCTTCGTCTGCTGTTTTCAGATTGATGACAAATTTCAAGTCTTACGCAACTTTCAAATTATATACGAGTCAAAACAAATCCAGCCATTTCCAAACACATACCGTTTATCTTTTTTTCCCACGATAGATAGTTGTATATTTTTGCACTATTTGGACTAAATAATGGATGGTTATGGATGCAAGGCAGAGTGTGCTAAAATGGTGCACTTCTGATTCTCACTAATTATATCGATTTATTAAAAATGTCACTGGCTCTCATTCATTTTCTCTACTGACTTTTTGAAAAATCTATTTAGTAAGAGTTTAAAGGATGCTAATCAGCCCTGGGGTAACTCATGACCACAACACATTTCATTTCAATCAAAAAAAAAAAAAAAAAAAAAAAACTGAAACATGAGTTTGTAATTTGCCAAAATTAATGGTGCTATGGTCATGTGGGTGAACGGCTCTGCCTACTGAGCTACTGCTGACCCCAGAACAGTTTGACTAGCTACTCTGTGTTTTCTATGTACAGTGCAAATAGACCTTAAATAAATAACCTTATAGATCCAGGATTTGCTGTGTGGTATTATGATATTAAAGTCTTCACACAGTGCAAATTTCAGAAGAAAATCTTGTTTTGTTTTGAAGATATTGAATTTTACAGAAAATGTCTGATTTTGGTAAAGGTGGCCATCTTGTTTTTTCCAATAAAAAACAAACAAAAGCCTCAATCCAATGTCATCCATCCCAGATATGTTCAATATACTCTATATTAACTTTTTTTTTCTATTTTTACTACCGGTCTACAGAGCTGACGAGCCTCCATCAAGCCTCTCCAACCAGAAACCTTCACTCAGTGCCACAGTAGCTCCTCAAAGGCTCCTACATAAGGTTTAGTCAAATTTGATTTGTCACTTAGCAAACCATGTATCCAATGACAATTCATAGGTGCCCACCCCCTTTGACCTTTTTGATTTTTAGTGTATCATGTTGGTGTGCACTGTTATACATTGTGTAAATATGATCTTTCTTTTCCACACAGTACTGTATCCTGTGACATGAAACTAAGATGGCGTCTTAAGCACTGCTCGTCCCTTTGCCTGAACATTGCTCTGTTTTATATGTGAAGAAATTCTCACTGTTGCAAGATTGTGGCCATTTTTCTTCTTCTTCTTTTTCTTATTAGAATTTGAAAAATACACAAACAACTAAAGAAACAAAGCAAAACAATGCATTAAAAAAATGCATCTTGCAACTTACCTTGTCACCCTCCTATAGACTTCTCTGACCCCTACCTCACCCCCCTCCCCTGTCTGGATGAAGTCCACCTGCTGCATCCTTACAGACCTGAACTATGATCCTACAGATGAGCTAATGGACTTTATTTAACAGAACTAGACACATTTACGGCCTGTCCGTCCTGGGAGAGGATCTTGAATTGATTTGATTTAGTTGAGCTCACAATAAGCTGCTTTGTGGGACAGAAGAGAGGATAAAATAAGTCAGACGTGAAATAACTTGGCTTTTTGAGGCAGCTTGCTTCATGGGATCTGTGTATGAAGTGAACAACAACACACAAACAAATGCCTGTGGCAGGAGTCAAAACCTAAATTTAAAAGCTTTATAAAAAAAAACAGAATATGTTAATAATGTGTCCATCACTTGAGACTCACAGTTAACGTTTGACCAGGGGTTGCCTTACATCACTGCATTGTCCTCATGAGGATAGTCATTCAAAGGCCTGTGTCAGTGTGAGCTGCTGTGGACTGGGCTCATTGTGAAGCTGAGCACAATAGCTGTTCGTGTCCAAACATTGTGAGTGAACGGGTCACATGACCAGCTCTGCTCAGAGAGACTCTCACTGTAGTAAAGGACAAGACATAGGCTGCTCTCATTAAAGAAAAAGGAAGGATTAGGACCTTTTTACATCAACGTCCAGCTCAGTGTCATCTACAAACATGCAGCAATTTCATTTA
This sequence comes from Bostrychus sinensis, assembly GCA_020698575.1. Lineage (NCBI taxonomy): Eukaryota > Metazoa > Chordata > Actinopteri > Gobiiformes > Eleotridae > Bostrychus > Bostrychus sinensis. Next base: position 10,720,119 of record CM036241.1, on the reverse strand, counting down.
GACCGGCACTAAATAATCCAGCGTGTTCCCTGCTTACAGCCCCTAGCTCTGTTTTGAACAAAACAGATGTAAATGATCATATATGATTTTCAGCATCTACTACACTGTAGTAAAAAACGGAGATTATGATTTTACTTCTCTTCAAGTTTAAAGACAAAACATTGTTTCTTATAACAACGCTCACATTTAAACATCAGCTACTTCTCTGGTGTGATTTAGATTTAGTGTTATATGTTTTACACAGGCTTCCTATTACTTGTGTTTATATCCTCTGTGAGTGGTTCTCCAGTGGAGCTCCCAGCTCTGCTCTGTCCCTGCAGCACAGGGTCACACAGTTTTCAGTCTCATCACTGAGCCTGGACGCAGTCTTCAATTCAATTCAATTCAATTCAATTCAATTCAGGTTTATTTGTATAGTCCAATATCACAACAAAAGTCGCCTCAAAGGGCTTCACAAACAGTTGATCAAACATAAACACACAATCAGACTTAACACACAATCAGCACAAACAATAACTACACTAAACTAAACAGACCCAGGACACTCCTGTCCTTAGACCCTCCTTCTCGGTAAGGAAAAACTCCCAAAAAAACACAGCTTCAGTCTCACCACTGAACCTGGACGCAGTCTTCGGTCTCATCACTGAACCTGGACGCAGTCTTCGGTCTCATCACTGAGCCTGGACGCAGTCTTCGGTCTCATCACTGAGCCTGGACGCAGTCTTCGGTCTCATCACTGAACCTGGACGCAGTCTTCGGTCTCATCACTGAGCCTGGACAGAGTCTCCAGGGAACACAAAGGCCACAAAAGCTTCTGTCAGGACGTCTGGACTCATGTTTATGTTGCTTTTATAATAATACAGCTAAAACAATGTGAGAACAGCATCGTGCACTGCTGCAGTAACGTGTGCTTCGGATTGAGTCTATATTTTCTGCAGATATTATTTCAGGAGCTTTCTGATCTCCACGAGTAAGAGGTCAATTGTCATCAAATGAAAAGTGACTTAAAGCTTGACAAGTGTAGAACACATCTGTGGACTGAAACCTCTTCCCAGTGTCCATTCTAGGTATATACTGTTATTGATCAGACTCATTAAGCCTTATTGCGCGCTGGCGTATGGGGCAGTGACAGGCATCCCCCATCACTCTGCACTCTAAGCATTTGCGTGTATCGCCGATGCCACGGGCCGGCTCTGTTCTGGCCCATAGCTGAGATGGGCTGAGATGGGAACAAGCAAAAGAAGATGAATGAATAAATGTATTTTCTTTTGAGCCTACTTTCAAGGTGATGTTGAGTTTAAAGTAAAACATGACTATTCTTTCAGTAGCAGTATATTTCTGCTCAGTCAATGAGTAATGACCTTGGAAAACAAAAACTTTCTTATACAACATCGGCTTCAATAGAAGCTTCTCTATTCACTTTTCTGCCTACAACCATTTGTGCAAAGATTTTTCTTTTAATGATTTTCCTCACTAAACTACTTTTTTTACTTAGAATCATAGTTTTTTTTTTTTTTTTTTTTTTTTTTTTACAAATAAAAACAACAAAAGTAAAAAAAACATCAACACATCAGGCCACCACTCTTGTTTTTTCCCTCTTCCTCGTATCAGTGCAAAGGTTTCCTCTACCATCTTGTTGTTATGGCTAACTGTGATATTATGCTGCTTTCTTGCAAGACCCGAGACTTCTGGGACACTAGATCGGTTCTCCCATCGTTGCAAGGCTGGTTTTTCTCCATGGGGACATACAGCAAGCTTTATTCATCCTGCAACAACTCATTAAGCCATCAGACTGACTCCCAAACTGTTTATTTAAGGTAAAAAAGTCACATTGTTCCCTTTAAAGGACATAAACTCTCCCTTTCAAACAAATCATAAAAATCTTTGGAATAATAATCTTAAAAAATACAAATTAAACCACATTTTTTCAGTGTGTTTTTGTTCCTGTACAGTGCTGAGTTTCACATTGATGCTGACTTTGATGCCTGCTGTAATCTAATATGTTGTTTTTTTGCCCGTGCATTTTAGAGTCCGTGTGCCAAACCCTCTACAAACTATCGATCCCGGGGCACTTTAGCTGTAACCCGACCCTCCGCACCCTCAGTGGCCCCCCCTCCCCCCTGCCTCCCCCGCTCTGTGCATCTGAAATGGGCTCTCGTGTCCCAGGCCGTCCTGGAACATATCGATTCCGTTATGGAGCATCAGATTATGATGTGTTTTATGGCTCTGAAGATGGGGCGTTATTGTTTTAGAGGCATTGGGTTTCTCATGATGGGATGGATGAGGTCAGCGTGGAGATGGGGAAGTAACTAGATACTTTTACTACAGTAATTTACTTAAGGATGATTTCTGAAGGGTATGTATACCAGCAGTGGCTCTGGAGCAGGTTGTCTTATAACCAGAAGGTTGGCAGTTTGATTCCAGCCTTCCCTCAGTGCGGCTACTTTAAATTTTTAAACTCTTAAAATGAGTAAAACCTTCATTACCTCTGCTGTAAAGTGTAGTTGCAGCACTAATAGTAGTAGTTGTAGTACCAGTTGCAGCAGTAGTAGTAGCAGTAGGAGTGCTAGTTTTAGGAGTGGTAATAGTAGTAATAGCAGTAGATATAGTAATAGCAGTAACTACAGTAGAAGTGGTAGTAGTAGTAGCACCTGAAGTAGCAGTAGTCAAAGTAGAAATAACTGTAGATGTAGCAACAGTAGTAACGTTAGTAGTATTTGTAGTAGTAGTAGTAGTAGCAGTAGTAGTGCTAGTATTAGGAGAAGTAGTAGTATTAGTAGCAGTAGCATAATAGCAGTAGAAATAGCCACAGCAATTACTACAGTAGAAGTAGTAGTAGCAGTAGTCAGAGTAGACTAGTAATTGTAGTTGTAATGTAGTAATGTTAGTAGTGCTAGTAGTAGTAGCAGTAGTAGCAGTAGTCAGAGTAGTAGGGGTACCAGTAATCGTAGTTGTAGCAGCAGTAGTAATGTTAGTACTATCAGTAGTGGTAGCAGTAGTAGTAATGTTAATAGTACTAGCAGCAGTAGTAGTAATGTTAATAGTACTAGTAGTAGCAGTAGTAGTAGTAATAATAATAGTACTAGTAGTAGCAGTTGTAGTAATGTTAATAGTACTAGTGGTAGTCATAGCAGTAGTAATTATAGATTTTACTGTGAAATAGTAAAAAAAAACTTACAAAAGTAAAGTCTGCATTTAATATTTTTTACTCCATTATTCATTAGGTGATTTACTTCTACATGTACCAGAGTAATATTATTTTGAAGTAACAGTACTTTGACGTGACTGCAGTTCCTGAGTACTCAGTGTGGCCTGTAGTACTCAGAGTGTGTTTATGAGCCTGATTGATCTCCTGAAGTATGACATCATGGCCCAGTCCAGAGGGAGGAGAGGCACTCTGCCAGTAACCGCCAACACCAGAGCCCCACATGAATCATTAATGCATCCGCTCATCCGTCTGTGGGACGGTCCCGTCTGAGGTTACAGGGCACCTTCAAGACCCAGGCCTTTGTCAACAACAGCAACAGGAGATTTCAGTAGATCATATTTAGAGAAATCGCCTAGAGGTGTCCAGGCTGTTTACAAAGAGGACAAATATACACTGATCAGGCATAACATTATGACCACCTGATGTTATTGTTGTGTATAAAGTTATGTGAGTTAAAAGTACTTAGTTACTTTACCTAAGTACAATTTTCATGTATCTGTACTTTACTTGAGAACATTTTACAAGAGGTACTTTTACTTTACTACATTTTAGAGCAAGTATCTTTACTTTTTACCCCACTACATTTTTGAATTGGTTTGAAGTAAAAAGTAATTTGAGTTTGGTTTAAAATCATTAGTTTTAGCTGTGTCATCATTGTAGACACGCAGTATAAAAGGTAAAGGTAAAGTAGTACTCCTCAAAAACATCTGAATAATACAGAAAGCAGATTCAGTTTATGACCACCTGCCTTATACTCAGCCCCATATGCACCAAACAAAAAATGCACAGTGTATCTTTCTATCAGAACCAGCATTATCTTCTTCAGACCACACGAGCCTCAGCCTTACTCCCCACCTACTGTACATTACCTGTTGCTGGTTCACCACTGTTCCTTTCTTGGACCACTTTTGATCCTGACCACTGTAGACCAGGAACTCCCCACAAGAGCTGAAGTGTTGGAGATGCTCTGAGGCCATTAAATACTCTGCGAGAGGCGAGACATTTCTTCTTGGTCTTGAGGTGACCAGAACAAAAAGAAAGTTTGTTTCGGGTCAGACATTTCATACTTCATGAGAAGCTGAAATCAGAATCAGACTTTATTGTATTGCATGCCCTAGTTTACCTGCAGGCTGGCACCAAAGTGAGGGGCTGCTGTACAGAAACTTTTAAAGCAAAAAAGTGTTTTATTCCCAATATAGATAAATCAAAAAATAAGCCTATGATATTTTTTTCAATTCAGATTTATTTGTATAGCCCAGTATCACAACAAAAGTCACCTCAAAGGGCTTCACAGCAGTTGATCAAACATAAACACACAATCAGACAACACAAACAATAACTACACTAAACAGACCCAGGACACTCCTGTCCTTAGACCCTCCTTCTCGGTAAGGAAAAACTCCTAAAAAAACCCAGCTGCGGGAAAAAAAGAAGAAACCTTATGGAGCCCAACTGAAGGAGAGATCCTCTCCCAGGACGGACAGGCAATGCTGTCTAGGACTGTTAGTTCATTAGCTCATCTATAGGATCATAGATCAGCTCTGTAAGGATTCATCCAGACGAGAGTGGGTGAGGTAGTTTGAGGAAGTCCATAGGATGCAGCAGGTGGGCCTCATCCAGACAGGTGAGAGGGGCGAGATAGGTCCAGGAATCCAGGATGCAGCAGGGGCCTCATCCAGACTCATTTTAAACATGAATGGTGGTTAGATGTAACAAACTTTACATGCTGTATGTCCTGAAGATTGAAACTGAGGGTTTCTGAGGACGCTAGTTCTCGGACCCCTGCCAAAAAAGGTTCTGCCCAGCTGATCCGTCGAGAACAAGCTACAAGAACTGCCCAAACACTCGCTTCTTGCGGAGTATGTAATAGCCTTTAAACTTGCCCATTTTCTCTCATTTTAACACATCAACTTTGAGGATAAAATGTTCACTTGCTGCCTAATACATCCCACCCACTAACACAAGCCATGATGAAGTAATAATCTGTTATTCACCTGATCATAATGTTATGTATGAGTGTATATTTTATTCATTTTCTTCTCTTAACTGAATGGAAAGTATTACAAAATGAAGTGTTTACCTCCCTCTTGAAGTGGTGGCCCTTTGAGGATATAGATCAAACCCATTTAACGCCAGACGCACGCAGAACTAGGTTAGACTATTAGGTGACAAACAGGAGACATCCTCTGCCTCACCCTATGTGACCTCTATACAGACACTTATCCTGTCTGGAGGTCATCTCACTTACAAATGGGTCAACTCACGAATAAACCTACATCAGTAACAGTATCAAAACGCGCTAAAGTCGATGGGACAATATGGAAAAATGCATTAGACTTAGACAGAAACAGAAAGTGAGAGTGTTTAGTGAGAGGAGGTTAGATTAGCGTAGGTCTTATGGCTACTGTCTGGAGGTGAATTGGCTTTTGTATATAATATTAATGAAGTAGGGAGAGCCCAGTGTAACCTGCCCCTCTCGCCCGCTTTAACTTTAATGACCGGGCCGCATCCGAAAAAACAGGCATATCCTTACAGTGTTGGACAGATGGCTGGCTGACAGACGACAGAGGCCAAAAGACGGTCAGTGTGTGCTTACATGCACGTAGGAAAACTGAATTAATGCCTTCTGATTATTGCTGCGTCGTGTTTACGGTTTATTCAGGTTGGACAAACCTCTCAGCTGCTCCAGGGTGGACAGTGGAGCAGAGCAACAAGTGTAAACAAATGAGCAAAACATTTACAACTAACCACTTTTAACAATATCAAACAACCTCACATGTCTGTTTCACAATTTCATTCAATAAATACAACATTTAGGCAACAAAGCCTAACTTTGACACTCTATTCAATCTACCCATGACCCACTTTGAGGTCCTGACCCACCAGTTGGTCAAAATTGGTTTGAAGTAAAACTTAGAGATGAGAAAATTTGGGTCACTCTGTCGTTAGCTAAATTTGTTTGTTAGTTGTTTTGGTGTCTTATTAGTTTCAAGTTTACTTATAAAGCACCTTTCATGTACAAGACAACTCAAAGTGCCTTACATGGAGCTAACCAATAAAACAAATTTAAGTGACGTATGCAATAAAAGTATTCACAAAATAAGGATAAAAATGTGAACTTGTTATATTATGTTCTTTATGCTATAGTTATGTGAATAACTGTTAATATATTACGTTAACATACGAGACACCTATTCAGTTCGTTGTTTATGCTTCATGTAGCTGAATAACCATCAATGTGTTACGTTAGCATAGCGCACACCTATTCAGCCTGTTGTTCTCTATTCTATATTACTATAACTCTCCTTTCAACATGAAATGTCTGTTTTGGTGTCAGATTTTGTAAAATAAATTTCCTCCCAAAAATGCGACTTATAGTCCAGTGTGACTTATATACGTTTTTTTTTTTCCTTCTTCATTATGTATTTTTTGGCTTCTGCGACTTATACTCCGGAGCGGCTTATAATCCGGAAAATACAGTACAGCTTGTGTTAAAAAGGTAGGTCTTAAAGAGAGGTAGACTTAAAAGCATTGTTTCAAGATGAAGATTTTCAGGTCAGGAGTCCCACACACACCCAAAGCTTCACCGTGTTTAGTCTGGACTCGAGACCAATGGAGCAGTGCTAGATGATCTCAGAGGCCTATGGGGTTCATAGTTAAAAGGTCAGATAAATATTTTGGACCTTGACCATTCAAAGCCTCATGAACCATCAGATGAATTTTAAAATTGATTCTTTGAGGGACTGGAAGCCAGTTATTTGCTGTTTTTGTGAAGTGTTGATGATTATGTAGTGAATGAACCAAGTTTCATTACAAACATGCCTGGTTTTACAGTGCTATAAAAATCCCAGCTCACATGAATGCAGCTTTAGTCTGAGCCAGTGCCGTAGTCGTGTCAACAGTTTTCAAGTCCGAGTCACTCTCAGGTCCTCGGTGTTCCAGTCTGAGTCCAAGTCCTAGTCACGAAAGACTGGTTTGAGTGGAGTCCGAGTTGAGTCATTAACACTTGAAGCGGGAGTCTGAGTCCAAACGTGAGTCACCAAAACGTTTTTTAGTCGAGTCACCCTGAGCTGAGAGTCTTAGTCCAAGTCACTAAGGGTATGATTCAAGTCCACATTAGTTCAAGTCGAGTCAACGTCAAATCTAAATGAACTGAGGGCAAGTCCAAATCCGAGTCAACTCACCAAAATGAGTATGAGGGTGCAACACAGCATTTTTACTGGGATTTCATAACATGTTCCACCCCTGAGACTTAACAAACAGCACTGACTATGAAACCTTCAATGAATGGTGCTTCTCTTTCACTTCTAAACACTAATAATCATTGTAAAAGTAATATTTGAGTTATCAGCTGTAGAAGAAGTCTTTTTAATTCCCAGCCCATGTCGTGTACTCGCAGAGCCGTTTGATTAGCCTTAAGAGGAGTTCTCAGATACAGTATGTAGGTCAAGCATATTTCTTAGTACCACATTACATTAACAGTGGTTGGTGCCATGTAGCCATAGTAACTCGGCAGACTCCGTCCCCGGGCTTGGTTCAGGCTAATAACACTGTTTCCACATGTACCGCTCCTGGCATGAGCCTACGGGTTACAGCAACACGCGCTGTCCTCTGATCCTGCCTTCAGAAGGAAATATGAGATCTGCTGTAACCTGATAATGTAGATGATAAAGAGCTTTTTCAGGGGTTGTCCATCTGACTGTATCTCTATAACGTCATGTCCTCTTTCACTACATCCATAAATCTCCTCTTTGGTCTTCCTCTAAGTCTCCAGCTCTAACCTCTGCATCCTTCTACCCATAAATTCACAATCCCTCCTCTGTACAAACCATCTCAGTCTGGCCTCTCTGATTTGAGTTGTCCCTCTGCTGTACTCATTCCTAATCCTATCCATCCTCGTCATGAACAAGGAGAACCTCAAAATCTTCAGCTCTGCTACCTCCAGCTCTGCCTCCTGCGTTTTCCTCAGTGTCACTGTCTCTAAATTTTCGGGGAAAAGACAGGAGACAGAGCTGGAGGGAGCAGAGCAGAAGATTTTGAGGTTTTCTTTAGAAGTGAAAAATAAAAGTTCAATGATCCATATACAGTTCTTTGGCAGTGGTTTCTAATGTTGTTGGCTGCAGTTTTACTCGGTCTTGGTCTCAAATCCAGTTTCAGTCTCAGATGTGGCGGGCTCTGAGATTGTTTTATTTTTACCAAACATTATAAAATAAAGCTATTCTTCAAAATTTTGGAGTAATTTTCAGCATCAGAAGAACCAGGAAAATGATCTGTCTCAGTTTGTTTGTGGAGTCTGAACCCATTGAAATGATCATTAATGTATTTGAACCACTTTTGTGTTAGTTCACAGGGTTTGGTCTCAACCTGGTCTCAGTCCTGACACGATTTCGATCCTTAAAAGTCTTGGTCTTGACTCGCTCTCGAATCCTGAAAGTCTTGGTCTTGTCTTGGTCTCGGTTCACTCTGGACTCGAGCTGGTCTTGGTCTTAATTAGACTCAAGACCCAAAAGTAGCACTGATGCACTGTTTAATATCACATGTCCTCCTTATCTAAAACAATAAGTGTATGCCCTGTGATGGTTCCAACCCCAATAAAAGAAAGTTAATGAAATGACGGTTCATCTTCTGAGGGAAAGAGAGAAAACAAAACTTTCTTCTTACATACTGAAAAGAGTATGTTGTTCGTGTGTCTCTTCTCTTCGACATGTTCCACTTGTAAACAAATATAAATCTGCACAGATGTCTTCAACTCTTATGTTGTACATCAAAGGATCAGAGGATTCCCACAGTGGCTGCTGTTTGCATTAAACCATATAAATATCTCACTCAGAGGCTTAGAGAGCTGTATATCCTGTGGGTTAATCCCAACACTGCTGCCCCTGCATCTGAGAGCATGTACTTAAACACATCACATACGTCACTGTTTAAACCTCACATTCACCATATTTGACATAGTTTGTTGCATAATTGTACTTTTTTCCACTTATATTTATGTACATCTTCTGATTAATGATGACAGCAGATGCTAGTCAGCACATAGCCCCCTAAATAACCATTAAAGGTCTTATATTGTGCTTTTTTCAGTCTTTTTGAAATACTTTTGAGCACCTTTGCAATAGTATTTCACGTTTTATAACTTCGCTGGAATTATCAGAGCGAGTCCAGTGACGATGTTTGGGCTTTAGAAACACAGCAGGAGCACTTCCCTGGTTTCATGTGCCTATGTAAAGTAGTGAGACAGAGGATTTTTTCAGCTCTTGAGAAAGAGCCTGAATGAAAAAAAAATATACTACTCCAGGTGTATTTTGAGGTGGATACAACATCATAACATGGTTAAAAGCTCAAAAATGTTGATTTAGCAGAACCCCTCAGTCACTGCATAGATTACCAATGACTAACTTTTATTAATTTCATGTTAAATTTATTACTTTCTGTATTTTCAAGTGAAAAGTGTAACTCAAGTAAAAGTACTGTTACATTAATTTCAATATTATGCGCATAGTTTTTGAGTAAAAGTAAAAAAGTATTGAGTTTACCTAAGTCAAGAAATTGTTTAATGCTACTACTCAAATAATAATAATACTACACTAACTACTACTACTGTAACTACTGCTACATACAGTACATACTTTGCTGCAGAGGTCAAAAATACTTGATCAGTGACTACATATTTACTTCAGCAAAAGCACAACACCAACACAATGATTAAGCCTTAGTTATACGATTTACAATTTTGTACGTTTTTTTTTATGTGTTCAATTTTCTATTATTTTCTGTATTTTATCAATTTTCGTTGTTACAACATTAAAAGACTAAAAGGCTTTCCTCAATAAAAAAAAACTCATGCGTTCACTTTAAGCTTAAATGCACTGGCCGTTATTACTGTCCCTCAGTTTCCATAGAGACACAGTGACATAATATCGAGATGTTTTTTGTCACTTCAGGCTCAGAGAGGGCTGGTTGTGAAGATTTCATTGGTGCTTTGTCGGGTCGATTGTTGTGGTGTGTCGTTTTTGTGTGAGAAAAACAGAGGAAACACTGTCCTGTCGGCACTCGTTCCAGAAATAGGAGAAGCTCTGATGAAAAACGGCTCAACAAATCACACACACAAGAGTCAAACTGGTCTGAGATGATCCATGTGACAACTTATAGCAACACTCATCATGCAGTCTTTTAAATAGATAAATGCAATGTTTTATTACCAGGAGAAAGCCAGATTGGTATAGTATGAGTTGCTGCGCCACACAGAGTTGTACTTATATCAATCTGGGATGTCTCCAGTTGAAAACATTTGTAAAGGAGAGGGACTTTGCAGTAGAGTCCCCAGTATCTACAGTATATGTTCCCAGGTTCATAAAAACTGGGAAACTTAGGTACCAGGGAACATAAAATTGTCATTTTATTACAGAAATAAATCTTGCATTCCATTAAATTCCAGAAAAGAAATTGCTCAAGCCACCTTTTTATCTGTTTTGGATTATGGAGAAATAATTTATATGCAGGCTTCACCTTCTACCTTAAAATGTCTGGATACAGTTTATCACTCAGTCCTCCAACTACAGAACTCATCATTGTTTTTAGTTTATGACAAAGTTGGATGGACGTCTTTATCAGCCAGGAGAGAGCAACACTGTATTCTGTTTGTCTATAGGGCACTGGTTGAGAGGCTTCCGGACTGTATATTGTACTTTCTGAATTATAGCTCTGGCCCTCAACATAACAGGACAGAAATAGGGAAAAAGGCCTTTTTTGAATGCTCCCCACAAATGAAATGACATTAAAAAACATCTTAGACTGGACACACTGGTGCTTCTCTCACACTTTAAAGCGCTGGTGGCTGATACACACATGAATGTACTTGTTTTAAAAATTAATTGTTGGGCTATTCCTATTGTATGAATTGTATTTGAATTTGTTGCTTGCTTGTGTTGCATTTTTGTGTGAAGACAGGTCGCCCATGAAAAAGAGAGACTCTCATTGGGCTTTTCCTGTAGAAATAAAGATAAATAAATAAATAGGTACACACCCAAGTAAATACTACATTTTTTTGATGTCACCTTATTAAAAGAAGTATTGCTAGGAGGCTTGCTTCTGTCATGCAATCCTAAAACCTGCCCACTGGAGACAGTACTGCCACACTATTGGTCGAACCACTACCAGTCTGGACTGTGAACGAATGCTTGTGCCGACAAAATGGCATTTTCTAAAAGTGTTTTGCAGGAATCCACCTTGCTGCTTAAGATCAATGTTTTGTTACACAAACTGGCTAAAATATTGAATGCATAAGCTGGAATCCCTGTACTATACATTACATGATGCTTTCTATAGATTTGCACTGTATTTATATCACAACAGGTCTAGTGTTATTGTACTACACTTTGGACTGACTGTGGAAACAACCAGAGGGCAATCTGTGACACTCCACCAAGAACATTGTTTTTAAATACAGAGGGAATTAATTAGCGCTAGTACACATTTGTACATACACAAAGATGAATGTGAGCCCATTGTAAGTAGATATAAAATCCAGCGGTGGAAACTCAAATACAGAGAACTAATTTCCCAATGGAGTATACCTAAGTAAACCTTAACCTCATTACTCAAGAAGGAGAGGAACTCACGAAAATCATTAATTGAGTAAAAATGGTGAGTTAAAAATTCTGAGTGTAAAGTTTACTCAGTATTTTTTTCCTATTAAAGTAAAGTAACAGAGGAAGATGAAGGACAGTGTGACGGTCCTTACAGTGTCCAGCTGCTGCCGCCCGGACTCTGGGGTCAGGTCCAGGTCAGATCACACCTGGTCCATGACGACAGAAACACCAGAGACTCAACGGTGCACGTGAGAGCTGCAAGGTTAAACCAACAAGATAAACAAGAGCGCTGTGAGTGTGTGGACCATTTATTTTGGCTTCTGCTTAACTTTGTGGGTCACTAGAAGGCAAGGTCAGAATACAGGTGACCCCAGCCCTTGCTTCTTGAGTCTAATCCAGCTGCATGAGAGGGGCATACAAGTGGTTAACATATAGTTGCACTTTTAGTAGAAAAATTTAATTCCCCAATGGTTAAAGGAATTATCTGTGAGGTGAAATGGACCTTAAGATATCAAATCAGCTTTATTATCAAGGATTTAAATAGATGAGAATGGAAAACAAGCTTTGACAATAACACGAAAAGCCTATTTGTACAGTTAGTGTGTACATCATGAGAAGACTGAATTATTGTCTTAGCTTAGTCCTATTATGATCAAAGACATTTCAGTTTCTCAAAATCACACTAAAACACAGAGATAATATGATCCACTGTCGGGTTGCTGTTGCGTCTGTTTGACTTATTGTGATTAAAGAGAGATGTTCAGCAGCACACAGTAGGCAAACAGAACAAAATGAAGCAAAAACACTTTTTTGCACACTCTGTGGTTTAAAACTAGCTCATCTCTAAACTGTTTTTGCCTCACTTTTGTAGAAGTCCATTTCCGCCACTTAAAAAAACACAGGAAGTCATAATTATGAGCTTTAACATCATTAATTATGAGTATCTCATGGCTTTCATAGATTTTCCTCTCTGGAGCTCCCTCTATATTTCGGAGTAAAGTCCAGGCGTCTCTTATGATCCAACATCCGTCTTTACTTCCCTTTTCCCCTCCATGTATCCATACAAAGGTCTTTTCTGCCATTTGGCCGCTCTGCCATGACAAAAATCGAGAAATAAATCCATCACTAGCTCACTGTTGGTGCTTTTTCACCAGACTCGAGACTTCAGTGACACCGGGTCGGCGACACTCATTCTTGCAAGTGTTGTTTTTGGCCCAGAGACACCAGGATGCAGGGTGCTTTTTATTCACCCAAAAACAGCTCTTTTAACCATCACACAGACTCTGAAACAGTCTATTTAAGGTAAAAAAAGTTACTAAAATACGCTTTAAAAGGAGGTGCTTGACTGCTATAGCGTTTGATATGTTTATTTGCCTTGGGGAGACACAGTTACCAAGTCAAAAACACATTTTTAGCACTACCAGTAAAAACTAAGACCACAAATCAGCGTTGAAGAGACAATAGTGCATCTCTCTCTCTCCTGCAAGTAAAATTGGACAATAATAATGTGATATTTCCATGAGGTTTAATCTATTCTTGCACTAGGTCTTAGGTAAAACGTACTTACTCTTCAAAACATGTACTTTCTTTCCAGCCATGTTTCACCTCTGGCTGCTAGACACAACACCATTATTGACAAAAACACAAACTGTACCCCATCTGTGCCTTAGGATTCATAATGACTGTATATTTTGTGGCTGGTGGCTCCTCTCCTGCGCTCCCTGTAACCTTACTCACACCTATCTCTGCTTTAACAGGAAGTGAGGAAGGCGTGATGGATGTTAATGACCGCGACGGCTATTTTCAGGTCGATCTGTGCAACCAGAGAGGCCTGGCAGCTGCGGAGAGTCAGACCGGGCCACGGCACAGGAAGGCTTCAAGTATCACTGGATCACTGTGTGTGTGTGTGTGTGTGTGTGTGTGTGTGCATGTGTGACTGATGGAGGGGGCAGGAAGCGGACGTGGACCCTGGACTGATATGTGGGGAATCTGTCACCTCCAGTCACACTCGGGAATGTGTCGCCGTGAAGGGCCAAGGATGGGCCACAGTTTTCCCATGGCCATCTGAGCCAGGCGCAGTCAGTTCAAAGCAACACGGCGGCAAAGGACGAGCGACTGGACAACAGTTTACTCGCCTCTCACAACAGTTTAAGTCAATCATTATGTTGTATGTCTGAATATTTTGACCGTTAAAAGACGTACGTAGAAAATGTCCCATAATGACTAAATATGAGAGCCAACTCTCAATCTCCCTGGGCGGAGTCTAGAGATTTATGGGAGATGAATCTTTGTGATCTTTTCATTTTTGAGAGCTGTTCAAAAGACTGACTCATTTTTGTATTTACATAATTTTAAGAAGCCACTCAGTTTATTCAGAAAATAATCAGGGCTTTCAACTTCTGATCCAGGCTTGGTGTTAGATTATCTTGCTGGGGATTCATCATTCATTCATTTTCTACCGCTTATTCCCGTTAGGGGTCGCGGGTGACTGGAGCCTATCCCGGTAACTTTGGGCCGTAGGCGGGTTACACCCTGGACAGGGGCCAGCTTGTCGCAGGGCTGACACAGAGACGAACACAGACAGACAACCATTCACTTTCACATTCATTCAGTAGGGGCAATTTAGAGTCACCAATTCACCTAACACATGCATGTCTTTGGACGGTGGGAGGAAGCCGGAGAGAACCCACGGTAACACGGGGAGGACATGCAGACTCCACCCAGAGAGTTCGTGTGATGGTGTGTTGGTCGGCCCGGGGCTCAAACCCACGATCTCCTTGCTGGGAGGCGAGAACGCTAACCGCTCTGCCACCGTGCACCCCCCTTGCTGGGGATGTCATTGTTAAAAAAGTAAATTTATTTAACCAAATTGAATTTGAATATATCTTTTATAACATGACAATTAGTAATACGTTTTAAAAGGCTTTATTTCTTTCTTTATTTGTCCATAAACAGCTCTACAGTGCTCTGAGTCTGTCCCTCTCTTATGTCTTTGCAGTGGTTTTCTGTTCACCTTGCGCACATAATCCACTGAAGGGCAAGTTTATCTATCCCATGCTGGAGCCTGATAGACCCATGTCCCCCTGTCCCACACTACACTCTGCCACAGGCCTAACCAGAGCCTGGGACACCTCTGTAGCCCTCCTGTCTTTAGTTTGTTTAGGTTTAGCGCTCGCTGCAGGCCGCTGTGTGACAGCGCTGTGACACAGAGCAGAGAGAGGTCAGAGCATGAAGTGACTGAAGAGGTAGGCTACTTCTGATCTGATGACTGAAAATGAGTTGTCCCAAACATGAGAAATCTTTCACCTTTGCGTTGCTCACGTTGACAATTAGGTCTAATTCCCATCCAATAATAGGACTTTTTCAGCGTGAGAAATGTGAGGTGTGGCGTGTGAGCGTGTGAGAGGTGAAATGTGTGTGTCTCATGGTGAATGTGTGGGACTTGAGAGCCCTGAATATAATTCTAGTCAAAATAAAATGTATTCTGTTATTATTGTCTTATTTATTGGTGATAATAAAGTTAACATGTGTGAACTAAATTCACTAATGGTAATGTCATATACAACAATGTCTAAATTACCCCTAATGACTGAATGTGAGAGTGAATGGTTGTCTGTCTGTGTCTCTGTGTCAGCCCTGTGACTAAGAGGCCACTGTCCAGGGTGTACCCCGCCTAAAGTTACTGGGATAGGCTCCAGTTCCTGCAACCCCTAATGGGAATAAGTGGAAGAGGATAAATTAATAAATGAATGGTTGTCAGTCAGTTGCAACTAACTGGCCCTTGTCTGTGGAGAACCTGACCCCAAAGTAGCTTTGATGGGCTCAAGCCTCCTGCTTCCATTGATGCTGTTTTCTTGCAGACTCCAGCTCACTCTCAGTGTGTGTGCAGTACATCTCCAACAAGAACCAATGGAGTTCACAGAAGAGGAGCAAGTTATGAGTTCACGTAATATCAACCATGTACAGAGAGCTACATGTAACCAAAAGACACGTTTGCCTCGCCATGATCTCCTGTTCATTTGGAGATTATTTACTGGAAATCCTCTGGTTCCCACTTCCTGTCTGTCTCAATCTGCTCTGTTCAACTTTATGCATGAGCGCTCCAGCATCCGTGAAAAATAGACTCAATACGTATTTTTGTCAGACACATACAGCAACGCAGCCGGTGTGAACTCACGCATTGACTTAAATGCAGTTTGTTATGGCAGGTTGTATGGGACATGTAACACGTCCGCAACGTGTTCAGTGTCAGTTGGGCTTATTGCTAACTTATCCACTGATTCTGATGTGCTTACCATAAATGCGGAGATTAGGTTGTTTACATAGGGTGACCAGACGGCCCTATTTAACCGCGACAGTCCCAGTTTTAGGCTCCTTGTCCCATGTCCCAACATATGTCTGTAAAAACACTCATATGTCCCAGTTTTTAACAAACCACATCCTAGTTGTCCCAATTTTATCCAATAAAAAAGCATAGGAAACTAAAAACGCATTTGTCTAAAGACTTTTGTTACTAAAATGATTTACATTGTCATTATTTGTATTATTAAATTGTCAATAAAAGTCAAATCGTAAACCCTAGGGTCATGTGCTTCAATGATTGACAGAAAATTGTATGGATTTCAGAAGCTTTTTTGTCACTTGGTGAGTTCAAATGCAACATGATTAGTGAAAAAATATGTGTCTCAGTTTTTGGGTCTGAAAATCTGGTCACACTATGTTTACAAACACTTAAAAGGTCTGTTACATGATAAATAATAGTACATAAACAGAAAGCCAGCACGGACTATTTCCCCGTGAAACACTATTGACTGGAGAAGTGTTGTCTATAAATAGTCTGGTGCTCATCTCCCTCTGCTTTCTGTGGCAGAACATCTCTTAATAATGGTTGGTTTTCAGCTCAAAGACCGTGCCATGTGTCACTGTCAAAAGTGTGCAGCAGCTTGTTAACCGAGGGAGCGGGAGGGAGGATCGGACCTGACCCTGTCACATGGAGCCAACAGATGACACCCGCCAATGTGTTCGCTTCATTTAGGAAAAGGCCAAGCTATTCCACTGTTTTTATAGAGGTTTAAAACATGTAGGGAGAGAAAACAGATGGCACTGGTCATGATTCAGGGGTTAGTCAATGATGAAATGTGGAGAAGACTGGTAATGTTTAATATAAGTGGGCTAACAAATGCATTGACATATTACATAACAAACATAACTCCAAAAAGACAAAATAATCAGAATATCTTTCAGTGGATAATGTATTATCACACATTCACTTTGAGGTTTTAAGTGAAACTCTTAATGACCACCTTTCTGTTGCAATTGCTACTTGCATCAAATATGCTAATGCTAACCAAATTACATAATATCGTCCCTGTCACTTTTTTCCACCCACACGTCTCAAAAGTGAAGCCACAGCTCCTCTTTGCTTCTGTTATCGGCTGAATAAAGTCACTTTTAGTTGTTACCACTGCAAATCAGTCGCATCGGTACTTTGGTATAGGTTTTTTACACCAGATGCCCTTTCTAATGCAAAACACTCATCCAGGCTTGGGACTGACAGATATTGGGGGAATCAAACCCCTAACCTCCTGGATTAAAGGCGGGGGACTAAACACTTAGCTAACATGGAAGAACAGCTATAGCCCCACTGCTCTGTGAACCAAGAGGGCGGGGCTTCACCTCGGTCATGAAATTAGCCGCTATAATTTGCATATAAGCTAAACAAAACACAATTTACATTTCTTAATTTCAAAGTTAAGCAGGACAAGTAGCTACAGAAATGTGATGGACTACATTAGTTTGACATTGTATGCTCACCACAAATCCTACATTAATAAGTTTAACTTCATCAACTGGACCTGACTCAGACCTGGTTCATATTAATTCAGAATAGTTTTAAATAAACATATAAACAACAACCATTTGTTCCTGCTGCCCAAAAATGTCAAAATTAATATTTTTATTTTGCTCCCTGAATAGGATAGAATATTAATGCACAACTTTTCTAAATACGTCACTCCTGGAAGGGTCCATACCTCACCACTATTAAGCAGTAATAACTATGTAATTAACAATAATACCACGAATACCATTTTATATCCTGTATTAACACTGATGTTTATAATTTTGCTTTAATTTACAAGAGATTATAACTCCATGATTAACATTAAAGAACACTGTTTAGAACTTAATGTTGTTTATTAATGTCGATGAACTGGTTACTAATGTTAATGCTTTATAGTGTGAGTTATTATAAAGCCTATGGTATACTGTTTTCTACACAGAAAGGGCTACTATGCATTTTGCTTCCGATTAGTGTTGTATAGTTGTAGTTTAAGCATATAAGAGAATACATTTAATCTTTTCTGTTAATATCTTTTGTTAGCACTTTTTTCCTCTTCCTTTTTCTGCTTTAGCCCAGTCCAGTTGTCAGCAGCTCTAACTCTCTGGGCCAATCTGTTCTCTCCTTAAACTGACTGCACTTGGCTCACTGATGGAGATAATATGTGAGGAGTGCCTTATTACAAATGTCCATACCTCTGCCGCTGCTGCTGCCACTGCTCCAGCTGTAAAGCCCACTTCATGTTTGTCCAATTAGCCGCTCTGACTCAGGCCTGGGCCACGGGCCACTGTGAGCACCAGGAGTTGTAGCTCATTAGTTTCTCCAGCAGCACATGCACACCAGCAGAGATATGCATGTCCTGTGTGTCTCATACAGGAAGTGACTTGTTGACGACAGGGTGCTTCTGAATGTAAGCTCTCCTACACAGTTAATGAGGTGAGGCAGGGAGACAGTGAGAGGAGAGGGAACAGGATCGATTAAGTTCATCTATGGCAGTGGTTCTCGAGTACCGCTTCAGAAAATATTTGGCTTTCAGAGTACGAGCTGCAATGGGTTAAACACGGGCTTAAACCAGGACGAAAGCAGAACTACACAAAGTCTGAATCATGCAAAACTAGGTCTAAACCATGACTGAATTGAGATTAAACCAACTTATATAAATAACTAAACCATTACACATACAGGACAAAAACAGAACTAAACCAGGTCTATACCAGGACTTAACCAGGTCTAAACCAGTGTTGGGAGTAACGCGTTACAAAGTAACGAGTTACAGTAACGAGATTGCAGTTGTCAGTAACGCAGCGGGTAACGCGTTACTTTTGAGACCCCAGTAATATTACAGTTACTAACAAAATACCCAATTAGTTACTCGCGTTACAGTCTCTACAGTCAGTTTCATTTACCTGCAGTTTACGCAAGGACACGGAATGAAAATGCAATAAACGAATAACGCTAATACGTTTCCTAACTTATTCTCTTCGGTTCCCTTCTCTGCTCCTCTTTATGCGCGCAGCGGCCACTCGTCCTGTCCGCGCGCTGATCCCTCTCCGCGTGCGTCAGGGCGCATGCAGCTGCTGCTGCTGTCAGCGGGGACAGCGGGGAAAGAAGAGACTTGCACCGCTTTGGTGATAACAACAAGTGCATTTTAGCTTCAGTGTAGTGAAATAAAACTGTGTCCACAGGACTTGAACGCTGCACAGGAGCAGAGGTGAACTTAAAGGGCAGTATTTGCTGTGTCAGGCTGCCCTGCTGCTGAAATGAATGCAGCTAAAAAAAACTAGAACGCCTGTAATAAGAATGTAATAAGTGAGGCTTTAGGCTTCTTCTATTTAGAATTGGGTTTATTTAGGCCTTCCTGTTAGGAAGTAATCCAGAAGTAAAGTAACTAAGTTACTTTCATGAGTCAGTAACTAAGTAAAGTAATATATTACTTTTTAAAAGAGTAACTAATAATCTGTAACTAGTTACTTTTTTTGAGTATCTAAACCAGGACTAAACCGAGACTAAACTAGGTCTAAACCAATACTAAACCAGGACTATTCTGTGACTAAAGTCTAAACCAGGACTAAACCAGGTTTATACCAATGCTAAACCAGGACCATTCCAGGACTATAACAAAACTAGTGCTCAAACAGCAAAAGACTGCTGAGTACCACCGGAAGAAGCCTGCGTACCCTCTGTAGGACAGTGTACCACAGTTTGAGAACCACTGCTCTATGATACAAAGTAACTAGATACTTACTCTCAAATAATTTAATACATTTTCTTAAGAGGAGTTTATGCTGGAAGTGAAAGGTTCACGTGATAACAACCATGTTATAGAGAACTGCATGTAAAAAGCCACATTTGCCTCTGACCACAATTTCCTGTTCATTTGGGGATTATTTGGAGATTTAACCATGGTTGAAGCATAAAAGTCACTGAAATATATACTTCAACCCTGGGTAAGAACACTACAAAGCTACAAATATAAATACTTTGTTTTTACTCACGTTTAATGGCGTCCGGTCTTGTTTTGTGACCCATGTCCTCAGTTAAGATTAAGACTTGTTTACATTGCGATGTGAACAAGAGGCTCCACAAGCGTTTTTATTTTGAAATTTACCAGATCCTCTTCACTGGTCCTGGGTCTGACTTCCTGTCTGGCTCGATCTGCTCGAACTTTACGCATGATGGCTCTGGCATCCGACAAAAATAGACTCAATAGGTATTTCTGTCAGAGTGCTGGACATGGAGACGTACGACAACACTTCACGTGTCTATTCACTGTGATTTAGGCGTTAGTCAAGCTTCTAGTTAAAGCATTCACAATCTTTGCTGGGTAAAACCTAGGTGTACATTGACAAACTATTATGGCCTGCATTGCAAGATCTTCCCATACACAGGAGGTAAGACAGATGCAGAGAAATACTGAGACAGGAGGCAGAGAGGACGCTTATTTAAAACAGCATTATCCATGTAAAGGACGAGCTGAGAAGAATTAGCCATGGAGAGACAATTAGTACCATTTGAACGAGGCAGAACACGCCGTGAGCACATAACCAGATTAGAAATGTGGAAAGAACATTCATGATTATTGCGAATACTCCGGGGAGCTGCCGTCCGCCGCGATTCACAAATCCACCACTAATAATAAATCTCCTGGCATTCAACACATGCACACGACGCAGCTGAACAACAAAGAGTTCCCGATTTAACCGAGGAAGCACTGATTGAAATTAAAATTAAATGTAGCAACGCGTCTGAATATCACAGGGATGGAGCTAAAAGTACAAGAGTAGATATAAAAGAACAAGAAACACACACAAAGCAATTAATTAGTCTGGTCACTGAAGTTTTTTGGCATTAAAACAGAATATCCTTGGCACAAGTCTGAGGGTCAATAACGGGCAAAGGCAGAAATGATTAGTTTTGATGAAGATACTGTACTATTGTGAGATAGGACCAAAGATACTAACTCTAACCACAAGGGGTCAGTACAATAAAGGTGCTTTTCCACTAGGCAGAACGGTATGGGACGTGTCAGTATGGGATGCCTTAGAAACGGTAGACCCAAAACTGCACTGATGTTCTGATGTGTTCTATTACTCTGGGTCCAGGAGATGGGTGTCTGTTACAGAAACACTGACGTCACACAAGAGCAACAAAAGTTGTGTTAATAAATGAGATAAGAAAAATGTGTTAGAAACTCACTTTAAAAACATAAAGGCACTGACAACATTTAATAAAAAGACGAGTAAATCCTGGTATGAGGCTGGTGTGTGTCTGTGTGAGGATGGTGTGTGTCTGTGTGAGGCCGGTGTGTGTCTGTCTGAGGATGGTGTGTGTCTGTGTGAGGCTGGTGTGAGTCTGTGTGAGGCTTGTGTGAGTCTGTGTGAGGCCGGTGTGTGTCTGTGTGAGGCTGGTGTGTGTCTGTGTGAGGCTTGTGTGAGTCTGTGTGAGGCTGGTGTGTGTCTGTGTGAGGCTGGTGTGTGTCTGTGTGAGGCTGGTGTGAGTCTGTGTGAGGCTTGTGTGAGTCTGTGTGAGGCCGGTGTGTGTCTGTGTGAGGCTGGTGTGTGTCTGTGTGAGGCTGGTGTGTGTCTGTGTGAGGATGGTGTGTGTCTGTGTGAGGCTGGTGTGAGTCTGTGTGAGGCTTGTGTGAGTCTGTGTGAGGCCGGTGTGTGTCTGTGTGAGGATGGTGTGAGTCTGTGTGAGGCTTGTGTGAGTCTGTGTGAGGCTGGTGTGTGTCTGTGTGAGGATGGTGTGTGTCTGTGTGAGGATGGTGTGTGTCTGTGTGAGGATGGTGTGTGTCTGTGTGAGGATGGTGTGTGTCTGTGTGAGGATGGTGTGTGTCTGTGTGAGGCTTGTGTGAGTCTGTGTGAGGCTGGTGTGTGTCTGTGTGAGGATGGTGTGTGTCTGTGTGAGGATGGTGTGTGTCTGTGTGAGGATGGTGAGAGTCTGTGTGAGGATGGTGTGTGTCTGTGTGAGGCTTGTGTGAGTCTGTGTGAGGCTGGTGTGTGTCTGTGTGAGGCCGGTGTGTGTCTGTGTGAGGATGGTGTGTGTCTGTGTGAGGATGGTGTGTGTCTGTGTGAGGCTTGTGTGAGTCTGTGTGAGGATGGTGAGAGTCTGTGTGAGGATGGTGTGTGTCTGTGTGAGGATGGTGTGTGTCTGTGTGAGGATGAAGCTGTATTAGTTTCAGTAAACAGGAGACTACTTCAGGTTTACCTCTAGCTTTCTGTGCATTAAATTCACTTCTCTGTTCCACTTGAACATATTTTAACCACTGAACATATAACCACATGAGTTAAACTCATGTTTAATCCAGTCTAAACTAAAAATTAAACGTTTAGATTCTTTACGCTGAGAGCCGTACTTCGCTAAACCAGAAACAGCTGTTGCTAATATATGCTAGCTTTATTTTTGGAAAAAGTCGCCTCAACATTAACTTGTCCAGTACGACTGTTTATCACAGGGACAACATGTTTGATAAAAATAAAAAAAAAAGTTCACATTTATTTCTGTTTAGCTTGTTGGGTTAGCCTTAACCTGTCCAGCATAGCATTAAGATGAAGAAATGTAAACTGTGTAGATGCTAATTGCTATGTGAAATAAAAAGTGGCTAAACATTGACACAAAAATTTTCTAACCAGGCTCTGATATTACACGCGTGGTCAATGTTAGTTGCCAAAATCATCATGTTTCCTTTTTTAAAATTGTATGGTCTTTTTCACTTTTCTTTAGAAACTAAAAAGGTCAATAATTTAGCTGCTTCCTGTTTTTTTCAAATAACTGTTCTCAAAATAAAAATCAAAAGCTGTTATTCAAACATATTTATATCACTTTTTAATATTGCCGTATTAACTTTAACTTTAAGTTTTAGAAGGGCAAGTCACACCAACAAATATGAAAACACAAATCTGAAAACACACACACACACATTTGGAAACACGTGCACAAATTTAGAAACACATACACAAATATGAAAACACGTATACAAATTTGGAAACATGCACACAAATACGAAAAGACATACTTTTTTCAGAGTTTGTGTTTGTGTGAGTTTGTGAATTTGTGTGTGTTTTCATATTTGTGTGTGTGTTTCTGAATTTGTGTGCGTGTTTTTGAATTTGTGTGTGTGTTTGTGTATTTGTGTGCGTGTTTTCATATTCGTTTGCATGTTTTTGTATTTGTGTGCGTGTTTTTGTATGTGTGTGCATGTTTTCATATTTGTGTGCGTGTTTCTGAATTTGTGTGCGTGTTTCAGTTTTTGTTTGCATGTTTTTGATTTTGTTGGTGTAACTTGCACAGTAAAATTCAGACTTTTTTTTTTTAAAGAAGTACTTGAAGTTTTTTTTTCTGTCTTTTTTTCCTGGAAGTATCCTGAGCTTTATATAAAGCAGCATGAATAAAAAAAGTAGTTTTCAAATGTGTCCAGTCCTGGTGTTTTACATGAGTGCAGTGAAGTGAAGTTGAGGTCAGTGGTGACGGCTGATTACACAACAGGACAGATAATCTAATGAGGTCAGATAGAAGTTTGTCTGGAGTCCAGAGAGCACAGCACCATCACACTGCTTTATGTGTTAATGTTAGCTTTAGTTAAACACAGCCACACCTGGGTTTGTGATGGTACACTACCTGAATACCACATTCGACAACATCGTGTCACATTTCTTTCTATTATTTTTATGATATGTATATATTTCTGAACTACGTTTAGCCTTCAGTTGACTCTCTCTGACTCCACCAGGAGCATAACCAAGGTACTAACTTTCTATTATCTTAGTAAAAAGGCAAACTAGAACAACTTACCCCTGTAAAAAAGACAATTTGACATGAAAAATGTGTTTCTCTTCGTTTTTGCCTATTATACAGCGTTGTTGACAAGTGATAAGTGTCCAACCAGTCTGACTCAATGAAGATCGAGTAAATGTTGTTTTTTGTTTTTTTGGTTTATTAGTCTGTTAGCAAGATACCTCAAAAATCAAAGGTGAGATTTTTATAATTTTATTTTAGAAAAGGTCCACAACAGGCCAAGGAAGGAATGAATAGTTTTGGTGTGCATACTGTACCATTGTGAGATAGGGTCAAAGATACTAACTCCAGCCAGGACGATTCCCTGTTAAAGTCAGCGCCTTTCTACACAGGCTTCTTCTGGAGAAGTCTTGATTTAGTTCAACAATTTTAACACTGTTTTAACACTTTTAGCCTTGCTCTGACTAGCAATTAAATTTAAAGTGGAGACCTGCTTAGTCCTAGTTTAGTCCTGATTAAGTCCTTGTATAGGCCTGGTTTAGTGCTGGTCAGATCCCCATTAAGACCTGACCTGGTGTCTGGGTTGAGAGCTGGTTTGGTTCTGATTTAGTCCTTGTTTAGTCCAGGTTTAGTCCTTATTTAGACCAGGTTTAGTCCTTTTTTAGTCCAGGTTTAGTCCTTTTAGTCTAGGTTTAGTCCTTTTTTAGTCTAGGTTTAGTCCTTGCTTAGTCCAGGTTTAGTCCTTGCTCAGTCCAGGTTTAGTCCTTATTTAGTCCAGGTTTAGTCCTTATTTAGTCCAGGTTTAGTCCTTATTTAGTCCAGGTTTAGTCCTTGCTCAGTCCAGGTTTAGTCCTTTTTTAGTCCAGGTTTAGTCCTTGCTTAGTCCAGGTTTAGTCCTTGTTCAGTCCAGGTTTAGTCCTTATTTAGTCCAGGTTTAGTCCTTTTTTAGTCCAGGTTTAGTCCTTGTTTAGAACAGGTTTAGTTCTTGTTCAGTCCAGGTTTAGTCCTTGTTTAGTCCAGGTTTAGTCCTTTTTTAGTCCAGGTTTAGTCCTTGCTCAGTCCAGGTTTAGTCCTTGTTTAGTCCAGGTTTAATCCTTGTTCAGTCCAGGTTTAGTCCTTTTTTAATCCAGGTTTAGTCCTTGTTTAGTCCAGGCTTAATCCTTGTTCAGTCCAGGTTTAGTCCTTGTTTAGTCCAGGTTTAATCCTTGTTCAGTCCAGGTTTAGTCCTTGTTTAGTCCAGGTTTAGTCCTTTTTTAGTCCAGGTTTAGTCCTTTTTTAGTCCAGGTTTAGTCCTTGTTTAGTCCAGGTTTAGTCCTTGCTTAGTCCAGGTTTAGTCCTTGTTTAGTCCAGGTTTAGTCCTTGTTTAGTCCAGGTTTAGTCCTTGTTTAGTCCAGGTTTAGTCCTTGCTTAGTCCAGGTTTAGTCCTTGCTTAGTCCAGGTTTAGTCCTTGCTTAGTACAGGTTTAGTCCTTGTTCAGTCCAGGTTTAGTCCTTGTTCAGTCCAGGTTTAGTCCTTGTTTAGTCCAGGTTTAGTCCTTGCTTAGTCCAGGTTTAGTCCTTGTTTAGTCCAGGTTTAGTCCTTGCTTAGTCCAGGTTTAGTCCTTGTTCAGTCCAGGTTTAGTCCTTGTTTAGTCCAGGTTTAGTCCCCATTCTTCCCTAATTTCGCAATGCTCATTTTAGTGAATTAAAATGGTCCTTGGAAAGTTCAGTATTTTCTGTGGTTGTACTCGTGTCAAAGGTTTGAGGATCCTGTAGGTGAACAGTTTTGCTTAAATAAAACAAACAAACAAACAAACAAAAAGCCCACAGCTTCCCTTTAATTTTTGGCCACATGACCACACACTGCACAGACTGCGAGCTTAATCAGTCGTCTGGTCAGTGCTGAGCTCCACACTTCCACTTCCTGTTCGCCGTCGCCATGGTAACAGTAAAAGAAAACCTCTTATCGCTGACGGATCGGGCACGAAATTATTTTTATCTCCACTTCCCCATTTCTCTGTGAGAGCTGGTGTGAGCGCAGCGAGGTGTCCTCAAAGACTCGGCCGTACTGCTGCAGTTTAGAAAATACACAGTACACAGGAAAAAACACAGTGAGACAGAGGACATGAGTCACTGGCTTTGTTTTAATATATCTCCTGTACAAAAGACTTCAATGTATATGCTACTTAATCCATATATATTTATACTTTTGATGTAATAATTGTATTTTAAGGGTACTCAAAAAAAGTACTCAAAATCTGTACTCAAGTAAAAGTGCTACTCAAGTAGAAATTAACGTACTCAACAAAATTATAACCTGAGTAAAAGTAAAAAGGTAGTGAGTGTAAAGTTAAGTAGAAAGTATGTACTGCTGCCATCTATAACACAACTACTGTTACTACTTCAAATGATACTACTTAGTTAACTTTACTCAAGTAGAAGTAATGTATGTATATATGTGTATATTTTATATTTTAACTTTAAACTCTGATTTATTTTTTAAATTGTATTATATTTTTATTTTACTTTCCTATCTTTGTAAGGTGACCTTGAGTGTTGAGACAGGCTCTTATAAATAAAATGTATTATTATTATTATTATTATTAAAAGTACTCATCAAAATTATAACTTGAGTAAAAGTAAAAAAGTATTGAGTGTAAAGTGTACTTAAGTTGAAAGTACTTACTGCTAAAACAGTATTATTACTACTTCTAACGCTACTACCCACTTTGGCACTGAGGTAAAAAAAAAACAAAAAACTTTACTTATTTAGTAAGGTAAAAAAGTATGTTTAGAAAATGTACATGTTCTACAAAAAGTACTACTTGAGTAAAATGATCGAGTTTCTTTGCACCTCTGTTATGCCACATGTGAACCCAGCTTTTAAAATGGGTATATATTGCTTTTAAGTAGTTAAGTTGCTTGTGTCATGTGTACATTTTTGGGCAAATCAAAGCCTTACTGTGACTTTGGCGCTGAGACCCCGGCAGGTAGAGACGTCAGAGATGCGATGAAGGGAGAGTTTGATTAGTTTGGGGAGAAGGAGAGGCTGAGGAGGCTGATGGTTCTGCTGCTGCGGTGGAGTTGGGGGCTCTGCTTTGAAATGCGGAAAACCGTTTAATCCCTTATTGATTATTACAAAAAAAATATCTCAATACGTCTTTTAGGTTTTATTATTAGGACTTTAATACATAAGATTCATATACATAGACTGTTCCTTTCATTAGTATAGGATATAAAGGCTCTGGTGTTGTGTTTGAATGTTTTGTCTGCGTTAAAGCCATCAGACGTCTCCAGTTTCACTGTTTCCTCTGAGGATCTGGGGTTCAGAGTGCACCCGGTGATATGAGACATGGGCCATGAAGACGTCCCAGGACACTAGAGCAGTTTAAAGAGGTGCTAATGGTCTCTAGATACAGCTGTGGGGAACTTCATTTATCATGCATGAGCGTCAGACAGAGGAGGGGAGGGTCTGGGAACTGATCAATGACCGGGACAAGTCTGGACAAAACATACTACTACAAGAATGAGTAAATGAAGTATGGGGCAGGTTTTATCACATCCCCAGCTGTGTTTTTTGAAGGCTGCTGTCTTGCACTTTTCTGTTTATCTCTGTCCTGAAGTAAAAGTACTGTTACTTTAAAATAATATTACTTGAGTTCTAGCGTTTTAGAGTAAAGGAAAGTACTTACTGCTGCCACCATTACTACTACAAAACTTACTACATTTACCACACCTACTACTAATACTATTCAATTCAATTTAATTTGCAGTACATAGCCCAGTGTCGCCTCAAAGGGCTTCACTGTTAATCAAACATCAACACACAATCAGACACAACTTACAATCAAACATAAGCAATAACTACACTCCGACCCTCCTTCTCGGTAAGGAAAAACTCCTAAAAAAACAGGTGTGGGGAAAAAAAGAATAAAGGAGAGACTACCTCTGCTGCTACCAACATTACTTCCCCATCAAGGTAAAAATATATACAGTATACTTTTACTCATCTAGGGAAGTTTTAGAGAAATTAAAGTGAAAGAAACAAACTGTATTTCCACCTAAATTATCTTCAGTGAAAGCAAAATGCAATCAGAGGAAGGAAATGTACTGAATGTTATAATTATAATCATTACTTGGTAAAATTCAATTCAATTTTATTTCTATAGCCCAGTATCACAACAAAAGTCGCCTCTTAGGGCTTCACAGACAGTTCATCAAACATAAACACACAACCAGACATAACACACAATCAACACAAACAATAACT
Organism: Bostrychus sinensis; assembly: GCA_020698575.1. Taxonomy (NCBI): domain Eukaryota; kingdom Metazoa; phylum Chordata; class Actinopteri; order Gobiiformes; family Eleotridae; genus Bostrychus; species Bostrychus sinensis. The sequence continues at coordinate 10,691,999 of CM036241.1, read as the reverse complement.
ACACTAAACTAAACAGACCCAGGACACTCCTAAGGTAAAAGTACCTAGTTACTCTGGTTTTGGTGTAGTACAGGACACAAAGGATCCAAGTGACGCATGTTAAATTTAGGTACATTTAATGATCCATGGCAGGGATAATAATACAGATGTCAGCAGACTGGACTGAGGTCTGTGCTGTTGTTCAGTCTTCTGTGGGATTTTTGTCATTTTAACAACAGTGACAAGTCTTGCTGACATCGGGCAAGTATTTGTACAACTGGCTTCTGCTGCTGTCCCTGTTCAGGAATAAACACAGAGATGCTCATAGTACGGCGTATTCTGGTGTTAAATGGCAAAACCAGGAAGAATCCTCTATGTTTCCTTTGCCTGCAGGTCAGTGGTCCCATCCTTCGTTTTTCTGATTGGTTACCTGAGATTGTTAAGCTCACAGAATCCAAATTTACGCAAAGATATGACTGACGTTTTTATGTGGAACTGATCATAATTTCCCTTGTGGATCAGTAAAGTCTGTCTAAGTCTAGTATGATCTTAGACAGACTTACAGCAGCAGACAGAGACAGAGAGGTGGGGGTTAGATCCTGTACGAACAGCTCCTGGTCTCCACATGTTTGACTTTGACCTCTGTCCCGAGTGAACAAACACTGCTGTCTGGGCCTTATCTCTGCCCTCTACAACTGTTCAGGACATCTGCTACATTAGATTACATACTCCATAAACTGTACGCTGGCTTTTTCTCTAATGTTTCACAACAGCTTTGGGAAATACTGTATGTCTCTTTAACCAGAAGTGGAAAGTAACTACACAGTTACTACTTTCACTCAAGTAATGTATTTATAGTAAGTACGGTTTCTGAGGAAAATATATATGACATACTCTATACTCCTACTACTGGGGTTTTTCTCGAATGGTTCACAATACGTTTGGGAAATATGTGTGTCTTTAATCAGAAGTGGGAAGTAACTAGAATCACTACTGCACTACGAAGTACAGTTTCTGGAGAAAATACATCTGGGTACATTTTCTAACACGCATCAGTAGATTTTAGTGAGAAAACATAACTTTTACTTTTTAAATGAGCAGAATTACTGAAAAAATAAATATATAAATAAATACAGCTGTGCTCAGAAAGGGTCACGCACTTGGCTTGTGATCAGAAGATCCTTAGTCTGAGCCAGATTTCCAACTACTTTAGGATCTTGTGGTTTTCTGGAGCCATTCTCATAAATTCTCTCATCAAAGTGAGTACTTATACAGATATTACTGACAATTGCTGGACTAAATATGAACGTATGAGACATAAAAGCCTCATATTTTGCGCCCAGCAGTCAGCCAATCACTGTTCAGACTGGGACTGTTACATCAGCGTTTTCAGTGAGGACAGTGCTTTCACAGTTTAATTTAATTCAATTCAGTTTTATTTGTATAGCCCAGTATCACAACAACAACACAGTAACTTCCCGCTGTGAGACCAAAACACCTTCGCCAGTGTTTTCAAAAGATTGCAGATTCAGAAAACAGAAGCCCTGTCTTTGTGTAAACAAAAGGCCAAACTGCAATCAAGCCTTTGCTAATTTGGCAAAATGTGTTGTCATCTAAACGGCCCCTAAGTGTGCAAATGTCTTTTTGAATACAGTGATTGTGTCCCACCACTGTTTGGTCTCAGATCAACCAAACCACCCTGAAACCTTTGGAGCAGCTTTATAATCATGCTTTTAAAATTCTGGACAAAAAGCCCATCAGGTTTCATCACTGTTCGATTTTACCTCAACATAAAATCTTTTTGTAACTTCAGCTATATAAAGCTTGTATTTAAATGTTTGAACAGACTTGCTCCGGAGCCACTTCATAAATTTGTGAACAGAATACAAAACGTCAGACCTACGAGAGCAGTGAGAGAGCATTTAGTGTAATAATACTGTATCTGTCACAAGCTCTTCTAGGGACAGGTGCTGCGAATTAGCCTTGGCTATAAACCCTGTGATACTGACATTGGATTACGTTGAGAAAATAATCATGTTTATTGTATCTGCCCCTATCCAATAAACCATAAATAAATAAAATAAAGTAATAATCCCTTTGGTAACAGAAACTCACCCACTCACTGCTTTTCATTTCACTTTCAAGTCAGGACATCTCAAATCCCAGCCTGCACCTAGAACTGATTTTCTAGCGTCAGAAACTTTATCTAGACCCAGGTCCAAGGAGGATGGCAGTGTCCCGGGACGAGTGGGCGGGACGAGGGGGGGGCAGAGAAGGGCTATCAAATCACACTAGATAAATATGACAGAGATAAGAACCTGTTTGTACAAGCCCGATTTAAAGTTATGCAGTTAGCCCAATGATAACATCTTTGTTTCTGTTTGTCCTACGTCCAGAGGCGGAAAGTAACCAGATACTTTTACTGAAGTCATTTATCAAAGTACATTTTTAAAATCTCTAAAAGGGTGAAATTACTTATTACCACTACAACAGTGCTACTATTGCTACTCCTAGTACTACTACTTTTACTATTCATACTACTACTGCTGATGCTACTACTGCTACTATTTCTAAGCAGCACTGTAAAAGTATTTTTACTTATTTGGAGATTTAAAAAATACTATCCTGTTTCTTTCCACCTTTGATAATTATAAAAGCTATTTTTATTTATTTTTTGCTAAGGTTTTTTTTTTTTTTTTGTCAAACAGCTATTCTAACCTTGCAAAAGCAAAACTGATACGTAGCAATCTTTTATATCAATCTGAAATGTCTCCCATTGAAATTGTGAGAAGAAGGTTTTTCAGAATAATATTTGCAGGTAAATGGATGAAGCTCTAAATAATGATGTCTACCATGTTTTTTTTTGAGCCGATCACAGCAACAACTCGTGACGTAGTCAAACTACAAACCTCTACAACACAATTTTTGCAGTTTTGGTAAATCTATAGCAGCATACATGACATTTTTGTGTGTGGCCATGTTGTTTACAAGTATCGCTAAACGTGCTTGTCGCTGTTATGGCAAACCTAAAGCACTGCCACTCATGACAACTCTGCCACACCATTGGCCCGACCCAAACAGATCAGTGTAAGCCTGGCCTGATGGATTTTCGTGACTTTATGAACTCATAAATCTCACAACAATACCGCTTTCTGCTCTAGATAACATCCATTCACCCCTTCCCTTCTAAATGTCACTGTAAAATAATGAAGATGCGTCATTTTTAAATTGTTGTGACTTATCCATGAGGGCCACTGTAGTGTAGTTTGACCTTTTGCTTTTTGTCCGACCAACTAATCACTGTGGCCCCTGAGGTGACTGAACTTCTTCAGTTTCAGTTTTGTCTGTTGCTCCAGACTCTGGCAATGAAAGAGACATTTTACCTTCACACCCCTTTTCATGTGACTAAACTCATTGATAATGCATTTTTCTGTCAGTAATTTAATGTGATGGCGGGTGTTGATAAGCCTACATATGTAATGAATTGTAATTGTTTTTAAATGAGATGGAGAATGGTTTAAACATTACATAAACTGTGAGGAAGAGCTGAAGTTGCCAGGAAACCTTCCTGTAATCGCTGACACAGTCCCTCTGCTCCTGTAATCTTCATTTCCTTCATTCGTTTACCTCCAGTGGCTGCAATATCCTGTCTGTATTATGATCAGCCATGGGGATAGCCGCGACGTGACACAATAAAAAATGAAGTTATAAAAGTAGTTAACCAGTCTGCAGTACATTTTAAATGGGTGAATTAGCGTCAGCCGTAAAAAAAAGCAATTTACCTATGACAAAGGTGGTTTTGGTAACTGGCAACCAACCAACTCCATCTGTGTAATGTCAGTGCCTGGGCAGAGAACATTAGCAAGTGGCTAAATATTTTGTATGTATATATATGAGTAATTAGCACTACATGAGCTAAAGACAGCCTGATCTACTAAAGTATTACTATAAAACTAACAGCAGGTTAAATGAGCATACATGTATGCTCATTTAACCTGCTTATCCAGGGGCAGGTCATGGGGTAGAGTGACCAGAAGTCCCTATTGAACCGGGACAGTCCCAGTTTTCAACAATGTCCCAGTTGTCCCAATTTTAACTGATAGAAAAGCAATGGAAACGTAAAACACGTTTGTCTAAAGACTTTAGTCACATTTTTTACGATGTCATTATTTTCTATTAATAAATTTCCATTAAAATTCAAAACTTATGCCCTAGCGTCTTCTACTTTAATTAAATAAGAAAACATGTATGGATTTTGATAGTTTGTATGTCACTTGGTGTAAGTTCCGTGATTAGTGAAAAAAATATGGGTCTTAGTTTTTAGTTTTAAAAATCTGGTCACCCTATCATGGGGGCAGCAGTCTAAGTAAGGATGCCCAAATTTTCCTCTCCCTGGACACTTCCTCCAGCTCCCCTGAGGGCACCCCAAGGCGTTCCCAGGACAGCTGAGAGACATCGCCAGCGTGTCCTAGGTCTTCCCGGGGCCTCCTCCCGGTGGGACATGCCCGGAACACCTCCCCAGGGAGGCGTCCAAGAGGCATCAGGAACAGATGCCTGAGCCACCTCGTCTGGCTCCTCTCGATGTGGAGGAGCAGCGGCTCTACTCCAAGCTCCTCCCGGGTGACAGAGCTCCTCACCCTCTCTCTAAGGTGCCCAGCCACCCTGCAGAGGAAACTCATTTCGGCCGCTTGTATCCAGGATCTTGTCCTTTTGGTCATGACCAATTTAATTAAACAAAAACATTTTTTTTCTCAGTGTCACTGATGAAGTTACAAAGTCAGCAGCAAACTTTAACCCATGTTTCAACTTGAGTCGTGTCATTTTTTTCAACTCAAATAACAGTTTTCTTGTTTTCAGGCACTGTGTGAAGCAGCATAAATTCAAAGTTTGAGCAATTCAAATGTGTAGCGAAGCCTGATATTACTCATGATTGCAGGAGATGGGACCAAACGTTAGACGAGGCAAACCCCTATTTCTGAGGACACAATATTACAATGTTTTCTGATGATTGTCAACTTCCCAGAGTCCTCTGTGCTGACAGTAATCAGGAGGTAAAGTGTGTGAAACGACAAATGTAAATGATAAACTCAAATGTGTTCAAATGTGTAATGATGTACTTTCTTTCTGCATTGTTCATGACGCACGCAACACGAACAGTTGGGAACATTATGTTTGCTCTCCACAGATTTGTACGTGTTTTTTTAGCATTACATGAATGTGGCATAAGTTCACACTCCATTTGAATCCATTTAAATGTGCAGCTGTCAAACCTCACTGAAATAAAGGCTGCTTTTACGCATGACTGCAGATGATGGGACAAAATGTGAGACCAGGAAACCAGTATTTTTTAAGGACAAAATACAGCTATGTTTTCTTAAAATAACAGTCTGAAACATGTGTTAAAGAAAAAAATATTCAATATTTATTTGCAGTATAAACATGTGTATTTCATGTACTGTACAATACATGGGGACAATCTTATTCGTTCAGTCGACAGGAAGTGCCCTGGTTTAACATGCCTCGTATTTTACACAGACAGATTGCATCTTTTTAAAAACTGTTTACAGCACGATACAAAACAGCTATTCAACGTGAGTCTGAAGCTGTAACATAATGCAAGATGCATTGTCAAAAAAATCCCTGAAAATTTCCTCACTGAGGTAACGTTTTTAAATCATTCACTTCTCCTTTCGCTCCACACACGTCTTCACCGTCCCTTATTCAATTCAACAGGGCTCGACGCTAACACTGGCCCACCTGACAAACTCACCACTATTAAACAGTAATAAAGCATTAATAAATATGTAATTAACAATGTTTTAATCAATAAACCATGTTTAGATACTGTATTAACACTGTTTGTTATAATTTTGCATTTATATACCTCATCTTATTACTCAAGAAATCATTAATAACATTGTTTTTACTCAGTGGTGTTTAATAATGTTTAAGTAATAAAATGCCGTTTAAGTAATCAACAAAGTGCAAACTAATACTTAACCAATGCTTTATTGTGTGAGTTAATCTTAAGTGTTACAAATTTACATTTTGGCTACTAACACATTCAGTCTCACTAGCCACTTTGTCTGGTTGGATTATATATATATATATATATATATATATATATATTATTTTAACAAATTTAGACCTCACTTTCTGCTGTTACTCTTAAAAATGTCCCTTAATTTAGTGCCTATTAACCATTTAAGTGTTTGTAAAGAAAACAGCTTTGTTCTAAAGAATGGTGCCATAAACTAAACAGACCATAATACGGTTTCTACGGCTGATTTAGCGTTATCAAGATGGTTTTGGCAACTGACAACCAACCTACTATATGTGTGTAATGTTAGAGCCTGGTTAGAAAACATTAAAAGTCCTATACAATGCTTTTTTCAGGCTTTTGAGATAGTTTTGGGCACCTTTGCATTTGTATTTCACGTTTTATAACTTAAAATAATGTATATGTATGGAAAACGTCTTCTTTTGGGGAACTGTTACTTTGACTTTGCAGAGAACGCTTGGATTGTCGCCCCTGCTGGCAACAATGAGGACTGGACATAGCAAAAATGGCGATTTTGCACAGCTTTTATCATTGTGGCTAGTAAAAACCCTAAATGGCTAGTATCTCGTGAGCAGGAAAGTTAATGTCGAGCCCCGTTCAACAAAGTTCCTCCCGATAAAACATTCTTACCAAAGTGTAGCTACAAGTTGTAAGGACACAGAAACGCATCGTTCCCATGATCGGACAAATTTACAAACAGAGAAAACGACTGGATTTCTCTTTCATTATTACAAAGACACAAAACACGAGAAAGCAACTTGAGATGGACCACTTTGTTGTCAGTAGAAAAGCCTTGTACTGAAATGAGTCTCGATCCGCGGGTGTGACTCTGACCGATCGAGATCCCAGCGCTTTGCTTATTGTAAAGATGTTGATATGGTTCCTGACGTGGTTTTTAAGTCCATTCAAGCCATGTATTATTATTCTCCATCTCGGGTGCTATAAAAGGAGAGAGGAACTTTTGCATATAACGTCATAACATGTAATAGTAGATATATATTCAAAAGGCCACAGGAATAGCATAGAGCACGTTATATCCAAACAAGACGAAAAACATCTGTATTTCTCTAAACTGGGTAATGCACCAGGTCTGTCCAGGAAGTATTGAGAATGATTTTGTAAAATTATGTCTCTTACTAATCCAGGATAATTGAAAACAAAAGGTTAAAAAGAAGACTTGGTTTTTGACTGCTTTAAAAGTATGCACCTTCTGAATCTACACAACACTCCCAATGATTTTTCCATTCCTCATAGCATCTCCTAAAGTGGTAGTGTATTGGCTTTTTATCTACTCTACCAACATGGTGTCTTTTCAATTTAGTCCTCATCACTAGGAACTTTTTGGGTTCTTGGATGCTTGAGACAGATTTTTGTGTGCGTCCTGAGATCGGCTAACCTTGGATCCCTTATCACGACAATGGTTCCTTCCTTGAGGCTCTTTTCTATTCCTAAAGATGGAAGAGACACCTTTCTGAAGTGTGGATAACGCTGGATTCTTGTCAGATTTGTGAGTTTACAAACTGACTAGACGCCATCTTGTGAGGCGTCTGAACTAGTAGTGGTTTAACCAATGGTGTGGCAGCAGAAGGAAACATCACTGGAAGCGTTGTTTGAACTCACAAGGTGCACACTTTAAAGGATGTTAAACTGTAAATCATTCAAAATAAAATTGTAAAATCATTGTCATTACTTTCTGGACGCACCTCGTACTCCTCTATGTGAGACAGTGGCATGCTTGGGCTCAGCTCTGTGGCGTCTTTTTACTTTGGACACCCAAGATGAAAGGTTACTGTCCACGAGCCATTTAGAGCTGGGTTTCGTATACTTATCGAGAGCAGATATAGTACAAAAAGAAGAAGAATTTTAAAAAATCTTGGATCTACAAAATACTGCGTAAAAGTCTGGATATATTGCAGAGTAACAAAGATGACCTCGTGTGACCCGTGACGGCAGAAGAAGACGTCCTGTCTCCTGCCGTGATCTGATGCAACGAACATTTAATCTTTACATGTTTTCTGAAGTAAGTTACAGAGAAGTGAACAGTCAACAAGTTAGAAAGGGTACATAAGGCCAGCTATAACCATCACTGCTCCCTTTTGTTCCCTCTAAATCCCAGTGGAGTGTTTCTCTTTGACCCCATCCAAATCACGACTTTTGGTTGGTCTGTTAGCAAGATTACTCAATAAGTAATGAGTCGTATTTTGATAACATTTTCAGTAAGTGGCCAAGGGAAAAAAATGGTTAGCTTCTTAGTCTGGACTCTGTACCATTGCGAGATGAAGGCCAAAAATACAGGCAAACTTCACAATTAATTTGAATATCGCGGAAGTTTCTTTACGTAGTAGATTCAGTGCACACACAATGAAATATTTGAAGTGTTTATTTTAATTGTGATGATGATGATTATGGATTACAGTTAATTACAAAAATTTTAATATCACATAATCACAATTAAAATAAATAAAAGTTTGGATTACTTCACTCTGTGTGGACTAACTGTATATACTGTATATTATCGAACTATTTGAACTGAACTGCTGAAATAAACTTGCTTTTTCAAGATATTATATCTGCTGTACAAACTCCAGCCACAAGGAGTCATGATTATTTTTAGTGGATTTGTCTTTGAGAGATATAATGCTCTGTGTGGCTGAATTGAAAGAGCATTTACCACTGAACTAAAAGATTCTGGTTTGAGTGCAGGTCTGGGCATTGTAACTTTACCACTGTGAGACAGCGGCTAAAGATACCAACTCCAGCCACCAGGGGTTAGTAAAGAAACAGAAAGGGGATATAAGGGCTGTGTGGCTAAATTAACAGAGCATTTACCCCTTAACTAGAAGATCCCTGCTTCAAGTTCAGGTATGGGCACAATACAGTATTATTTACTAATGTAAGTAGGGCTAAAGATATTATTTGCAGCCACGAGGGGTCAGTAAAGATACAAATTATTCATTTTAGTAGATTCTTTAATCATTATGGGATGCAATGGCTTTGTGGCTAAATTAACCAAGCATTTACCCATGAACTAAGAGCTCCCAGTGAGTCCAGGTCTGGGTACTATATTTTTTACTAATGTGAGATAGCAGCTACAGATACTAATTCCAGCCACAAGGAGTCGGTAGAGACAAAAAATGAGTTGTATAATATTCTTTACTAGAGATATAAAAGTTTTGTGGCTAAATTAATAAAGCATTTATCCCTGAACTTAGACATCCCAGCTTGAGTCCAGGTCTGGGTACTATATTTTTTACTAATGTGAGATAGGGTCTAACGATACTAACTCCAGCCACAAGGGGTCACTAAAAAAAACAAATTAGTTTTAGTGGATTCCTTACCACTGTTAAGTTTAAGGGCTTTTTGGCTTAATTGATAGAGCATTTACCCCTGAACTTAAAGATCCTGGTCGAAGTCCAGATCTATACCATTGCGAGATAGGGCTTATATCTTAGATGAGTGCTTCTTGTCACTTTAATACCACATTAAGTGCTGCAAAATCCATGATTGTTATTTTGATATACTGTATTAACGAGTAAAAACTATTGACTGATTCTTTTTCCTCTCTAAAATACTGATTATTTCGTTTTAAAAGTGCTTGAACAGGGTCTAAGAAACGTCTTGGCCTCAAACTGTGCTACCGCAGCAACAGCAAGTTAAAAAAACTATCCTCATCTTTCATTTTCCACCCGTTTAAACTATGGCCAACCCTTCTTACATGTATTAAAGAGCATACAGGACCACGGCATGCTCAGGTATACAAAATAATATAGATCTCTTTACTATTAGCTCTAGAATATATAGTATATAAATATTTCATTTTCAATATATTTTCTCTATTTAATACCCAAGGCTTGAGGGTGATCAACTTAACTTTCTTGGACAAAATTAGGGGTTTAATTGGAAAAAAGATTGATTTTTTTTTTTTTTTTGGCCAAAGCAGTGAAAAAAAAAAAAATTAAGTGCAGCCTTTAAGTGTGACCAGTCCCAGTTTAGGATTTTAGGGAAAATGGTATTGTCAAAGTAAAATTACAACAAAGAAATTAATTTTTCTAATTAGCCTGGACAGCCAGCCAAACTATTCTCTTTTGCTTATTCCTATCGCGGATACTTTGGGCCTTTTTGAATTCTGTACAAAAAATTGACTATGGTCCCAGTTTCTTTAGGGATTTCCTAAACAAATGGACAAATATTAAACTACATTTAAATACAATTGGTTAAACAAGCAACCAATCAGAAAACAGGGGTCAATACAAAAAAATAAACTATCTTTGGCCCTGCGTAATTTGAAAAACATACAACCAATCAAAAACAAAGGATTGCCCGCTTTCAGATAAATTGTTAAGGCTCCGAAACCCACTTCTGCTAAGAAAGTGAATGGGTCTTTTTGGCCAGGCTAGTCGCTAATACTTTCGCGTGTTGCTAAGCTATCACAGAGTCTAAGGTTGTCGAGTCAATTTGGCAAAACGTAGTGTGTCTACGTAAGGAAGTTAATTTAGTAAGAGCTGTAAGTCAACAGTAAGAGAGCTGGTGATAAGGAACAGTCTGTCGTTGGGCAACAGTCACATGACAGGAAGGAGGAAGTAGGAACTAGGTTTGCTGCTATGGTAACACTTTAAGATTACTACACACTACTAAGCATTGGTTACTTAAATGAGCAATACATCAGTAATGACTAATTTGTTGTTTTTGGTGTGGATTTGGATAACCGTCTGGTTCCAGGGACTTTTTTTTTTAAATCCTGTACCATTGCAAGATAGGGCCAAAGATACTAACTCAAGCCACAAGAGCTCAGCAAAGGAACAAGTGATTGAGTTAGTCCCCATACAAAATTTCAGAGTACTGCTTGATGTTTTGCCAATAATGTGCACGTGTTTTAGGTAACTTTATGTATTTTTTATGGATTTTATCTTTGTCATTTTATTTTGTAACAAGGCGCAAATGAAAGCTTGCTCTCAAGGGCCTTCCCTGTCTAAATAAAGGCTAAATAAAATGCAATTACGGTTTAGTTGATTTCTTTCTGAACCAGCTGCCATAAAAATACAATAACTCCCCACAAAGCATCAGTAAAGTGACTATTGATTACTTTTTGATGCTAACCTAGATCAATACTGTGAGATATAAGTGCTTTTTAGTGTTAAAGTATAGCATTTACCCTTGAACTAGAAGATTCCTGGTTTGAATCCAAGTCCAATGCCTTAGCGGAGGTCTAGTAGTATTTATTAATGCTTTATGACAGGTTAGCAGTGTGTAGTTGCGTTAAAGTGTCACCATTGTTAGCCGTCGGCGTAAATCTGCCATCTCCACTCTCCTCTAACCCCGCTCCTGCCATCAGCGCTAATGACTGACCCTATTAGCACTTCTTCCTTTCTCGTTTGGCCGCCGGTGGTGGTCGTGCCCGGGGCCAGTTCCTGCTCCCTCCCCACCGCTGCCACCGCGCTGCAGCTGTCGGGGCTCGTCACAGCCTGGGACTGGCCTCTCCTCCACTCCAACTCCTCTCAAACGTCTCTTTTATCCGCTGCTTCAAGTGCCAACAAGTCAATGGCTACACCACTGTGCAAACGGCATTAGGTCATTACTAACCTAAAAAACGGGAGAGAAAAAAAACAAAATCTACTACTACTATTACTACAAGGATTTGTTTTTCGGTGTTGCCACAGTCCTTGAGTCGTACAATCGTAAGCCATTATTGGATTAATGTTTTTGGACAAAGATAAGCTTCATGTGTGTAGATATATATATAGAGTTATATAAGGTATAGATTTGTGTGTAAATGTACGCAAAAAATACAAAAATGCATAAAGACATACTGGTTAAGGACTGCTACAGTATGCACCAACAGTACAAACATACATACATTGTTTAGGTGTTGAGTGTTAATTCCTTGGTTTTTAAAAACTCCACACATACGCTGCAGAGTGACATTTCCTTTAGAGCAAAATCCTGGATTCTCCACTTGGCACCAGTCAAATTTACAACAAGAGATCACGTCCGTTAAAATCAATCTGTGCAGAACAAATCCCACGTTCCTATGTTTGTATAAAGCTTCTCAGTGTTCTTCAATCACCTCTGGTCTATTGTTACAAGCCGATTAGGGGCTTATTTTGTTAAATTCAGTCAACTCAGATTAGGCCAGCATCGCAGCCGTAACCTTTAGTATCTCTCTCGGTTAAAAATCTTCTTCTTAACTTGGCATTTGTGACCGCCATCTCCCATCAATGGCGCTCTGAAGCCAGCCTCTCAGCCGACAAGCAACAAGAGGCCAAAACATTCATCAAAACTGCCTTTTTTTTTTCTCCCATTGGCAGCCATATTGGGGTTTACCGACAAAACCGCGCCCCCTTTAGACGGGACGATCTCATTGGTTCTCATGTGGACTCCAGCGTGTCCAGTTGAAACACGTTGTGATTGGTCGGCGTGGTGAAAAATAGCTGGTCGTGGGGCGGCGTGGACGTGTGGTTGTCGCAGGGACTGTTGAGGCCCAGAGTCCGCTCGAAGTCCAAGAGCTGGCCCATGAAGTTAAAGTTCGGGGATATGTTGGACTTTTTGCGCTTGACGAAATCGTAGGCGTCGTTGAGCGAGAGGTTGAGCTTCTGCATCAGGTAGGCCACGGTGACGGTGACGGAGCGGCTGATCCCGGCCAAGCAGTGCACCAGGATGCCGCACTTTTTGGAGCGAGCCTCGTCTGGAGCGGGACACATGGAAAAAGGCAGAAGAAAGCATAGAAGATTAGACTGAATCCACCTAAACATCAACATTAGCGGGTATTTTAAAAAAGGTTATCTGAAAACTACTTTCCTCCATCCTGCATGAAAAAAGCAACCTGTGTACTTTTATTCTAAAATATTAAAACAATTCACATTTAATAAAGCTCTCCTCCTTTCTCTTTTTTTCCATTTCATGTCAGATTTGTGCTTCATTTCTCGTTTTTCTGTCTTTGTTTTTATTTTTTTCTGCTGTTTGTGGTGTGAGCAGTTGTAGCCAGCGCTGGAATAGCTATTTTTTTTAGTGGGACTGAACCAATGAACACGTCCCTGATCTGATTGGGACCAACCCTCTTTGTTCTGAGCATGTGATTGGTCAGAAAATTCAGTCCCTGCTCTAGTTCCCCCTCTCCAATCCAATCCATCCCTTTATTTATTTATATAGCACATTTTACAAACAGACAGTTTCCACAGTGCTGCACAAAATTATAAAAACAATAAATAAATACTTCATTGAACTTCACTAGTTCCCATTCAAACAATACCATAGCAAACCATAAAATAAATAAAAACAAAGAGAATAAAAGACACAGGGCGAGTTAAAACCCAGAGAATAAAAGTGGGTCTTAACGAGACTTAAAACGTTAGACTGTAGGGGCCGTTCTGATGTGGGGGAGGCAGGGCGTTCCACAGTTTAGGGGCCCAACCACAGAGAAACAGAGAAGGCCTGGTCCCAGGTTTTAAGTCAGGTCTTAGGAACCACGAGCTGGAGCTGGCCCTCGGACCTCAGAGACCACGCCAGAGTGTAAAACTGTCAAAAACACTTGGTTTTGACAGTCTAGATGAGGTCTAACAGTCTCATTTGTTCAGAGATGACTTCTATTACACTGCTGTTGACTGAATAATGTATATTTTTCCAAATATAAAGGAAAAAAAATCAGTTTTTGGGCCATTTTTTAGGCTTTTTTGATAGGACAGGGTATAGTGGCAAATTGGGGAAGGGTTCATTTCAATAACACGACCTAAATGCTTCACCTTTTTCAAAGTTTCTGTTTGGTACTGTTTTTCTGTATAATCAGACAAAACCAGTGCTGGAATAGAGACTTTTTCTGTATGACAGACCACCATTAATTCGACGTTTACAAGTGTTGAAGACCAACAGCCAATAGAAACATGCTTTATATCGTATAAACCACCTATTATGTGAGCATGTAACTGAGAGTAAAGCCAGCTGGATTATCAAGAGGCAAACAGATTACACTTCATCACACGACCAATCAGAAAATGGAGAAGCACCAAAATATGCTGCAGTAGGACCAACCCAGCATTTTAGATAAATAGTAATGATTGGTCTGGTGCTATTACACATAATCAAAAAGAGGGCTTCACAGTTAAAAAAATGCCTCTTAATACTGCCGTTAAATACACTGGAATTGCTTGAAGCACATTTTCTCAATGACACCATATACGGCCATGTTTTTTTCTTTTAAGAATGGCACTGGCGCTCTCTTCCTTCAGCGCTCTGGCTCTTACTCGAAAGAAAACCTGAATAAAACACAACATGCATTATTTACCGCTGCACCTTTCCCTTGCCCGCTGCCTTCACACGTGGCTCACTACAGACCATTAGAATCCGCTCTTAAGTGCTCCTCGGCTCCTTTCATCTCTCGATATCTCCCTCTCTGCTTTTTCTCAGCTCAGCCTTCGTCTCTTGTTGGAGGATTGAGGTCAGGAGCTCAGGCCGCCGAGTAGATGTCAAATTAAATTATTATGTGATGTGTGCACTCTTTTCATAATAAAAAAAAACCCTCGCCAGGCAAAGCGAACCCTAAAATGGGACTATACAAGGCTCAAGAGTCAAATAAGATGGTGTGTAAAACCTATTAAAGTCCTCCAAGCGTGAGAGTAAACATTACGTCATTTAAATAAGAAATTCTCTTCTACCGCGGTTTTAACTCCCAACAAGGGCATAGCCTCTCTGTGTTACTGTGGGTTCTCTCTGGCTTTCTCTGACCGTCCAAAAACACAACAATTTGGTAATTTGGTGACTCTAAATTGCCCCGATTGTGAATGAATGTGATAGTGAGAGTGAAAAGTTGCTGGGATCGGCTCCAGTGCCCGCGGAAGATGATGAATGAGTGACTAAAACTAGACCACAATATTCCACAATACAAAAATACTAACACGTTACATTAAATTTAATTATTGTGGGGTAGTACTACTGATGGTACACAAACATCTTAAGGTGGTTCTCAAGAAATTTTTGCTGTTCAAGTCCTGATTTAGTTTTATTCATGTTTTAGTGATGTTTTAGTTGGGGCTAGTCCTTGTTTAGATCTGGTTTGAGTCTAGTTTTGTCCTGGTTTAAATATGGATTAGTCCTGTTTTAGAACTGGTGTAGTCCTGGTTTAGACCTGTTTTTCTTGGTTTAGTCTCGGTTAAGTCCAGCGTTAGTTGGTTAGTTAGTTTAGACCTGGTTTAGACCTGGCTTACTCTTGGTTTAGACATGGTTAAGTCCAGTGTTAGTCCTGGGTTTGTCCTTTTTTTATACTGGTTTAGTCCTGGTTTGGACCTGGTTTAGTCCTGGATTACTCTTGGTTTAGTCTCTCGGGTAAGTCCAGTGTTAGTCTTGGGTTGTCCTGTTTTTATACTGATTTTGTCCTTGTTTGGACCTGGTTTAGTCCTTGTTTGGACCTGGTTTAGTCCTGGATTACTCTTGGTTTAGTCTCAGGTAAGTCCAGTGTTAGTCTTGGGTCTGTCCTGTTTTTATATTGGTTTCGTCCAGGTTTAGTCAGGATTTTGGCTAATGTTAGACAGTACTTGGTCCTTTATTTTTTAAAGGAGGTACTTGGTGTGAAAACCTGTTTAAAGTAACAACATCTTATTTTACTTTAATCCAAACATTGCATTTATAAATCCAACATTGTGCAAGTTTTCCTCATATTATCCATTCTCTGTTAAATGACAAATATCTGAACTTTTGTAAACACGCCATCTTTAGCACAACCCAGTATGTTCTCAATTGTGCTGCTGAGCTTCCCTCCTTAATATCACAAAAGAAACAGCCATGTGATCACTACACTTGTTCCTCCGTCTAAATACAGAGCCATTAGTCATCTCTGTATCGGGAAAAAAGAGCAGCCTCCGCACAAACACGCAACACATTTGCATGTTCACACCGGCTCGTGCGCCACATTTGTATCTAATTAAACGGCTGCCGCTCCCGCTTCACTAATTGGACAGGCTGATGTATTGATTTAATCACGGAGCTGAATCTTAGAGCATCCACTGTCATTTTGGTTTCTCAGACCATTACTGCACAGTGGGAGACAAATCGACATATGCTTAAAGTCAGAGGTTAAGTCAGATTTTAGCATATGCTCCAAACTTTAGGTTTTATGCAGAGAAAGACATTTGGTAAATCATCAGAGTCTGGACTTGAACTGGAGACTGAAGACGCAGAGACAAGCTGAACCAACTGAGCTCTACCACAAGTGTTTTTTTTTTTTTTTATATGACCAGGGATTAAATACCTTGCACATTAGGTACTTTTCATTTACAATTCATGCTAAAGATATGATCACATTTGCATACAAGGTGATGGTAAACTCCCATTAGTTGCTGTGTCTATTCACACGCTGGCTACATCTGCTTACAGAGAGAAAAAACATGAAGAAAAACTTCTTATATAGAAAGAGGAAGCAAAGAATATTTGTCAATGCATTCACGCAAACTTGAATGAGGAAGAGATAGTTTTGAATCGCACTGGTCTAACACTGAGTTCAGAGCCAAGAGTAGGGTCTAAACTTGTAGTAGCAGTAGTTTTCAAGCAAGTCATAAGTAAAATAATATCTACATACGCAAAGAACACAAGTATAAGAGAAACAAAAAACAACACAAACAGACAAAGGTGATGAAATAATCTTCACATACATGTATTAGTGGTGAATTGGTTCACTTTAACTTTGAATTTACACAAAAGCAGGTTTCTGTGTTGTTGTGGAGGTAAGGGAGGGAGCTTTAGATAATGCAGCTTTAACAGGGAACCAATATTTTTAATGCCAAGACATACTTTTCTATTATTAGTGACTCAGGGAGTGTATTATGCAAAATCGACTTTTTGTTTTAGCTTTCTACCATGTTATAATGTTGTTTATTCATCAAAAACACACCTGCATTTGTGTTTTGCTTCATTCACGGCCGTTCTGAGGCCTCAAAACACCTCTGCATCTCCCACGAACCCCTGCCCACTGCAGGAAGCACTGACCAGTCAACAAACCCTCTACATCCAGTCTGCTCTCATTCATTTATCCAAAAAAACAATGTACAGCTCCGTTTCCACTGATTCCTCACAGCTATTTTTCATTTTGTAGTAAAATGGTGTCATACAAAAAGTTTAAGGAAATAAAACTGGTCTCTTTGGCTGTTATTTTACGGCACTAAAAACGCTCTCTTTTAGTCACACAATGTTTTTTAAAGGTTGTAAAATGTGCAATTCTGTTCCAAAATTGGTTTAAAAATATGGATAAAAGCATAATATAGTCCCATTAAATGCATATTTGTTGACACGTGCAAGCTTTTTGTTGTGGGGGCACGTGGCCCTGCTGCACTTTTCTTGTAAGAACATAACATTAGACATTTTGTTAACATTTATTTGCTAAATTAATCTGCAACAGTGAAAAGGCTGGACTAAAAATAAGCTGCAATTTGAACTAGATGAACAACACTTGATAGCTGCCCATCAAATATAATACTTATATAAAAGACCTTGGTATCTGGTTTAATACCAAGTCTAAAATTACACATATACAGTAGGCGCATTGGAAACTACCACTCACCGATGAATGAAATGGCCTCTGGAAAGAACTGCGAGAGGTTTTGGCTCCAGTGATCCGAGATAGGGATCTGCTTGTACTTGAAGTCGCCCTCGTGTTCAAACATGTTGGGCAGGTTGGGCGTCACGTTCAGGATGTACTTGATGTTGTACTTGCTGAGCACGTCCAGGTTGGTGGAGTCTTTGGCACAGCCCAGGTAGAGATAGGGCAAGATCTGGACCGGAAACGCTGGCTGGTTGCTGGGGAGCGGGCTGCCCTCGGACTCCGTGGCGCTGCCCGGCTCTCGGTCCGACTCTCCGTCCGAACAGTCCGAGCTGATCCTCAGTCCGCCCAGGCCCAGGACCGAGGCCGGCGGGGAGCTGCTGGGACAGGAGCAGTCCAGATTGGTCTCGCAGTGCTCAGGGTACTCCGACTGGAACTTGTTGAAGCCACCTAAGTCAAAAGAAGAGGACGACATAAAGATTAACTCAGGGTAGCTCAAGGTTTTGTCTCTTGAAATTGAAGACTTTTTAATGCCACTTAGAGTGAAATTCAGCACCAGCATCGTCAACAACAGAAAACTAATCTGTATGAATTTTACACTAAGTACTTATCCATACAACTCTCTGAAACTCAAGGGTTTTATTTTAAAAGTCTGACACAGATGAAAGAACTGCAGTGCTGCAATAAAAATCATGAAGTAATGAATCATGCATTTCAATGATAACATTTCTTCAATAAATATATTTTGTTATTGTGGTGACACTTTTTGTAATATTAACATCATGTTTTGACAAATTTTTAGACCTACATGTACAAAATTGAATACCTACTCTTTAATATTTAATACTTTTAAGGCCTTAATTTTGACAAGATCAGGTTTAATACCTATTTAATGTTTTTAAGACCTTGCGGCTACCCTTTAACTAAATAAACTAGACAAATGTTGTACAATATATTGCAAATGTAGTGTCAAATGATTAAGCCATTTACCCTTTGCATCTAAAAATTAATGTCTAAACAGATTGCTTAAAATGTGGTAGCAAGTCACGTTTCAGTTCAGACACGTGGAAGCTAGGCCAAAGGTTTATACATTTTAAGTCAATAAAATGTTTATTCTGGCAAAAGGTGCATTTATTTAGTGTTTACTTGAAAGGGACAATACACATTAATTAACATTAAAGTACAAATATAGGCTACATGTGTAAATGCGCTGAAGTTAGTGGACAGAAAATGTACTTTAATGGCAGGTGATTAAAACAAGACGAGACATACACAACTACACAATAAAATACCATTATTCACACAGTTCTCAATGCAAAATACAGCTGCAAATCAATATTAGACTTTGTGACTCTTGTATCTAAGCAAAGGGTCAGGTTGGATGAATAAAATATACTGTATATATTCAAAAAACTGTAAAAATAACACTGGGCTTACAGTTAAAGTGTGTACTTTTGTGTGACTATTTTACAAGTAAGCTATGTCTTATGTACAAGATCAGTCGAATTTTACACAAAACATTTTAATATTTAATACTCCATTTGCTTATCTGTTATATTTTACGCTCCCCTCAGGATTTCTCTGTTGTTGTCACATTACACAGAAACGACAAAATGGCAGCTCATCAAAACTACTGTGTCATAAATCCAGAGGTGGAAGAAGTACTCAAACTCTGTGCTCAAGCAAAGATATTGTCACTTCAGAATAACGTTACTTAATGAGAAGTAAAAGTAATCAATATAATTACTACTTTAGAGACTTTAGAAAAGCCGTTCCCAAAGTCAAGAGTGAGATGACCCACCTTAAATTTCAAAAAATCCCATGTGGAACTCCAACTATACAACTTCAATCTATTCAAACGACTATGTCATGTTTTTCACATAGTTCTATAAAAACATTACAAAAAAAACTGATGGCTGGCTAAAAATGTTTTATAGTAATACTTTTAAACAAGTATATAACTATAATTCATTTCAAACACAATTTCTTTTTATGTACTTAATATAGACAGCCTCTAGGGGCCCCCTGTAGTACCTTCCCGGGCCCCACTTTGGGAAACACTGCTTTAGAGTAATTATAACACCTTTTCCTCAAATAATTACTCAAGTAAACGGCAAAGTATGTACTCAGGACAGTGGTGAAATGTAATGAAGTAAAAGTACTTAGTTACTTTACTTAAGTATAATTTTCATGTATCTGTACTTTACTTAAGTAAATTTTACAAGGAGTTCTTTTACTACATTTTAGAGCAAGTATCTGTACTTTATACTACACTCTACTTTTGAATTGGTTTGAAGTACAAAGTATTTTGAGTTTGGTTTAAAATCATGTTTTTTTAACGTGTCCTGAATGTAGACACACAGTACTTAAATATAAAAGATGCAGTAAAGTAGTACTGCTTTTGAAACATCAGAATACTACACAGAAAACCTCAATCGGCAGATTCAGTCTCTTATACTGCATCGCCCAACCATTACTTGTCAGCACAATTTTTCAGCAAAATCCCTCACATTTAACACATTAATTAATTGCCAAATCTGTGTGAAATACTATTATTTTTTTACTCACAAGTACATTTGAAAGTATGTACTTATATACTTTTACTTAAGTAAAAATTTTCATGTGATACTATTACTTGAGTACATTTTTGCTCCTTTATCTGTACTTTTACTTAAAGCTACTGTAAGCAGCATGTGCACTCTACTGGTTTGAAAACGGTACTGCAGTCTAAATCAAAACAGTGGTCTGTGGGTTGCCAGTCTTTCTGCTTTTCTGATTGGACGAACAGTGATGCAGTTTTAGAACCAAAACAAAAAATGTAAACAAAAACAACTTGGCTATTATGTAAAATATATATATTTTAATTGTGAATAAATCAGCTGTACCATTGCTATCAGTAAAACTACTATTTGATTTAAACATGTTTACATCATATCTTGGCACACATGTGGGTAATTTTTTATTAAATATAAAAATATATACTGCTCATAGCATCTTTATGTAAAAAAATGACACTTCCTCCACCACTGACTCAGGATAAACATGTACATTAATAAATTATGCATGCAAATAATACACACTGCATTAGAACAAGAGTATAATAAAAGATATAACACTCATTCATTGATCACACATTTAAATGAATTATGAACGGGAAGGTGGAGCCTAAAGGAAGCAGCTATATTTCCAACAAAATAATAATAATAAAAATAATAATAAAACTACTGCTGCAGACAGATTCTCTCTTCCAAAACACACGTGTCCTAGTCCGATAGTAAGACTTTGGTGTGGTATTTGGTGGCGTCACTGTGAATATTTAAAAGCCCTTGCCCCGGACAGATGTGCGCGGCTCCATTGAGAAAAGCCCGCAGCAGAGACAGACACAGGCCAAGCTCCGCACTTTTTGTGAATGGCAGCTCGTCCCCGGTGACTCCTCCTGAACATTTTAGGTCTATCCGCGGATTAAAAGCCACACACAACGTCTAAGCCAAAACACTCGCACAGTTTCTCTCCAGCAGTGTCCCTGTCGTGCATTTTAAGCCGCGGATGAAGCCTCGTGCCGCCACAGCGCTGCGTTCATTCATGAAAAAACCAGGCTTTTCCTGAAGGAGCAGCACAACATGGCGGGTCGGATTTGTGCCTTTTTTTTTTTTTAACCATTATTAACCCATAACTAAACATGCCATAGTAGAAATAAAGCCTTCACACTTCCAACGTGCGCTAAACTACCAAACCAATTGCTAAACTAAGCGCATTTTGCAGGCGTAACCGTATCAAAAGTCCAAAGTCTAACGCGACTTAGCAATTAGCACACGAGCTAACATGCTAACACGAGCAAAACATCGTAATAACAGACAAGGACTTACTTTTTTATTGAATTCGCCATTTTTGCAGCATTTATAAATAGTTTAATGCATGTTAGTGGATTAAATGTATCTTAAAGGTTGAGCTTGTTCAAGGTAACTCCACGACATCTGGTTTTAATGTCTTTAATTGAGTTCAGGAGGATAAAAATGTAAATATGTAACTGGAGTGACGTGACTAGGCTGTTGTAAGTCCTGGATATAAAACTTCAAGACATAATGTGACTTTTTAGATAGTAAACTCATTCACAAGATTAAATACAACCTTAATTTTAGATGTAAATATATTTTTTAATAACTAGATTAAGTTTGTAGGCTAAATGTTACAGTTAAATGCAGAACTAAAATTATACTACTAGCCATCTTTAACATGTCCTCTACTGTTTTGTCTCTATACATGTTTACTTTTGTCTTTTATTTGGTACTAATTGTGCTTTAATGTCTCTATGCTTGCCTAGGGGACCACAGAGAGAGACTACCAATCTTTCTAACACCTGGCAGGTTTGCAGCTGTCTCATTTCCTACAGATGTTCATCAATGTGTCCAGTCCCTATTCAATAAATTAAAATGCCATCCTGCTTTAATCATACCATACTTTTTGCTCACTGTCTTTAGGAATGATGAAGTTTTCTCACCAAGTACCACCTCAGAAAATGAGTGCCAAGAAGCAGGCCTTTATGTAAGTACAAACTAACTATATAAATAAAAAGTAGAGCGGTAAAAGTGTTATAGTGTTGTAAGCAAATAATATCTCATTCTCTTAAGTGCTTTTGTGGCCTTAAATATAAATAAATGACTAGCTATATGGCTTTTATCTTGAGTGAGTAATAATATTAGTAATAACTGTATTAAATGTTAGTAGTTCTCATGTTTAGGTCTGATCAGTGCACCACAGTTTGAGAATCACTTAACCATAGCATCCTGCCAGTGTCAGTGCCAGAGCCAGGTGTGTGTAGTGTATGCGTCTTGAGCTTACCCTCCAGGTAAAAAGCTTTACATCCATCGTCCCGCAGTTTGTGCAGCAGCAGCCCCAGGACAGAGCTCCCCAGCCCGGACTCCTGTCGCTCGGACGCCGCCTCGTCGTACAGCAGCACCACGTCCGTCTTGCAGCGCTTGACGAATTTCTCCTTGTCCTCGTTGTTGGGGATGATGGAGCGGATGGGTAGGTTGCCCTTCTTCAGCCTGCGCAGCATGAGGCCCGGGATGGCCAGGTTTATCGCCGACTCGATGTGCGAGGACTCGTAAAGCTCGTGCGCTCTGCAGTCCAACAGCAGCAGCGACGTGGCCCCGTTCTCCAGCTCCTCCTGCAGCCACTCCGCGCTCTTACTCGACATGATCATCACAGAGCCTCCCCACACATGCTGATATTTCATCGGGGAAACGTCGATCGGTCTGTCCCTCCTCGTGACATTAAAAAAACAACAACAAAAAAACAAACACAGAGAAAAAACAAGACAAGACGCGAATAGAGGAACCAAAAATCACCACCGCCGTGCGTTAACTTCCCTTCCTCCGTCTCAAATGCGCACACTTCCACGGGCGCGCACACACGCTCCCAACACACGCGCCCCGATGCCCCTCTACGAGAAGAAGCTGAAAACTTGCACGGCTCAGTCTCCCTCCTTCCTTCCTCGAGTCCCAGCGCCCGTCATTCCAGTCCATCGACGTCCATTTGCGGAGAGACTGGAGGCGAACGCGGACCGACACAACACGGCACCGGCCTCGTTAGCGCGTCACGGTGAAAATGTCGGTGGATTTGGCGTGTCCGAAGCCCATGGTTATTGTTTATTGTCGGACATGCTGGTCCGTGGTGGTGCGCCTCTCTGGTTTGTCATTTCCACTGGACGCGCTGGAGAGGAGGGAGGCAGTGCGGGCTTGTCATTGAGAAAAGGGCGGAGCGAGGAGGTTTAAAGGCGCAGGGACGCTGAAATACGCGGTCCATTCACTGATCTCATACAAACTTCACCTATGGCCGGACACTAGTCAATGGATACATTTAAAGATGTAGTGTGACTTTTAAGAATGATGGCAATTAATCTAAACACTAATGTCCACTGTGAGAACAGATAGTGCTTTATGAAGGTTTATTATAATCATGAGAGAGGACAGTTTTTCTACCAACAGCAGTAAGTATGTAATAAATGCCACACACGTCAATTAAATAGAAAAACCTTGGACCAAAGCAATATTTGCTATTACATATATTGAAAGCATAACTGTAAAAGAAAACATTAAAGAGGATATATCATGCTTTTCTTTATATTTTTAAACAAATCTTGGTCACCTATAGAACAGCAGCATGTTTTACAATTTTTAAAAACATTATCCGACTAAAAAAGACATTTTTTTAATAAGTAGGCTACTCAAAAAAGGGCCTTTTCAATAATAATTTTACTACTTCCATAAAGAACCAGGCGAAGAGACCAGAAGAGTGCTGAACTGTTAAGCTCTTTTGAACAGGACCATGGAAAAAGAGCTTTTTACTTTCTTAAACTTTTTATATGTTGTCATTTTACTACAAAAAGAATTATGGAAACAAAGCTGTAAACTGTTTCTTGGGTAAATGAATGAGAGTAGACTGGATGTAGAGGGCTTGTTGACCGGGCAGTGCTTACTGGAGTGGGCGGGCGCTCGTGGAACCAAGCGTTCTGAGGGCTCAGAACGGCCATGCCAGAAAACATGCGTGAATGAAACAAAACACAACTCCAGATATGTTTTTGATGAAAGAACATTATAACCTGGTAAAAAGCTTAGAAAAGTCGATTTTGCATAATGAAGCCCCTTTAAAAATATTGGGTCCAAAGCTCACAGACCTCACTGCTACATGTGTAATGTCACAGCTCATCTGATTGTTTTAGTGGTTCAGTAACAGTGTTACATGTTAAACACTAACACATAATTATCACATAAAATCTTTATTTCAAACATATAAGTAAAAAATAATGTATGTGTCCTAAAAAAAATGCTCCAAACCAGCTGTGAACAATAAAACATTCAAAACAAGGCAAAAGTTTTGACCAGAAAGGTTTGAAATATACAATATCACCATATAACATAAACGCAAGATTAATTCCATTTCATTATTACAAAAATAAACAACATGAGAACAAAAAAGAGGAAGGAGAAGTCCTTATAGACGCACACCAGATCCAAGTATAATGACAGGCTGTGAAAGTTTTGTCATTTGTACAGCACACTTTTACCCTTTGTTTTTCTAATTCTGCTGTTTGCACTTAATCCTGTCTTTGTGACCTGCCTTAAACCAATTATCCTGCAGTGGGATCAATAAAGTTCATCTTCTTAGATTCAATTTAACTTTATTGACATTACACATGTAAAAATACAAGGCAAGCAAATGCAGTTGAGGAATAAATGAAATAAGCAGCGATCCTAGCAGTACTGTGGACATCATTTACAGGCGGGTACCGTAAACATGATGTACAGATTATTATTATATGCTATAGACATAATAATTAGATTGAAGTACTATGAACCAGAGTTGGAGCAGTTATTGGCCTCATTTTCAGGACTCGAACGTACAACTGATGACTTGGGACTCTACTCGGACTCATGACGTTCTGAGGGGCAGTGACTTGACTCGAGGTCAACGCCGATGACTTGGACTTGAGCCCCATGGACTCGCCCCGGACTCAGACTTGATCACAGATGCCCCTTCAAGCCACATTCATATTATTGTCTGTTCTTCTTAGGCCCAGAATGAATGGACTCGCGACTCGGACTTGCTTTCAGGTGATATAATGACTTGGCTTGGATGTTTCTTTTAGGGACTCGGACTTGACTCAAACTTTATTTTAATGACTCTGACTTGCACTGTGAGAGCTGATGACTCGGACTAATGCTACTCAACTTGGACTTGAACAACACTGAGGATTTGAGAAATGATGACATGTAGGGGTGTAATGTTTTTGCAACGATACAATACATATCGATTACAATTGTTTCAATCCGATTCAAGAACGATATTTGGTAAATTTAGAACAAACGATTTGATACGATTCAGCACCTTCATATTGATGCAATTGTGACCAAAACCTTTTGCAGAAAATCATAAAAGTTTACTCTAATTCCAGCATCGCAGCCGGGGTTGATTATGTCCAGCAGGCAGAGAATGAAGAAAAGTTTAATATAACATTATATTTTATTAAAAACACAAAAATTACACCCAAAAAGACACATCTGGTTGTTGCCTGGAAATTCCAGACTCACCGCTGTACCAGCAGATGAGTCTGGTCGCCTTAGAATCAATTCAATTTCTAGGGCGGAGCAAACCCGAGTTAACGGACAGCGTTGTTAGCCAATCAGAAAATGGCGGACGTTAACAAAGCGACAAGAAAGTGAGAAAATAAACAAACGGAGTAGAGAAGCCACGAGGGAGGAACGAGAGAGTTATTTCAACATTACAGTACCATACTGCTGAATGAAACAAACTTTCGGCTCCTCGATGCGCCATCTTGATTGTTGTGGTGAGGAGACGAGTGACGCTGCTTGCGAAGAACACGTGACTTAAATAAACAAATCAAAATGCACGGTACGGTTGGGATTTGAGTAAACCACTGCGGACGGCGTGGTGACCAGACTGATATGTCTCTGTAGAATAACACAGAGACATATCAGTCTGGATTTTCCAGGCAAATCTGGTTGTAGTTTAACATGCAAATTTCTAATATCAGTATTTCCAGTATTATCATTTTTTTCATGTATATTGATATTCACTACCTAGAAAACAATACAATTCGATACAAGGTGATGCGTATTGATATCGTTGTATCATAGGAATAAAAAATTGATACATTGATATAGTAACTGCATTGTTACACCCATAGTGACTTGATCACAATACTTTTCTATGAACATACTAAACACATGGATGTGAGCTACTGGGGTGGCAAAAGGTTCAAGCCCCACTCCCAGCATTGCATACTGTCGTTGTGTCCTTGGGCAAGACACTTCACCCACCTTGCCTGTATGAATGTGTTTGTGTGTTTGTGGTGGTCAGAGCATTGGCAGCCACGCTTCCACCACTGAGTGTGACTGAGGAGTGAATAAATAATGCATCAAATTGTAAAGAGACTTTGAGTGTCTAGAAAAGCGCTATATAAGACTAATGCATTATTATTAATATTACCGTATTTTCCGCACTATAAGGCGCACCTAAAAGCCTTTAATTTTCTCAAAAACCGACAGTGCGCTTTATAATCTGATGCGCCTTATATATGGATCAATGTTGGTTAATTATGGCTACCGTGTTCAGGGGGCATCGCCGAAGTGACAGCGGTAAAAACGGTAAAGGTGAATTCCAGTCCCAGCTGTTCATGTGTGCCATAGGCGTGTTTATGGATCCTGCCGCAAAAGAACAAGGAAGCGCGGCCTTTGCTCCATCTCAGTAGAAGAGTTGTGACATTGAGGGGACAGAAACCTGAGCGCTCGAACGCTGTTCATGTAGCTTTGAACTGTGACAAATGGAGTTGGAAATACATTGTTTTCAAAGAGGGCGGTGCAAATAAGAGCTACCGGTATGTACGGTACCGTATTGTGAATGCACTAACTTGTTTTGGGAGTGAACGGAGTTGTAAGAACGCTGGTTTGTATTCTATTAATAAAGTTTGACTGACTGACTTATCTGACTGTTTTATTGACATTCCCTTTAGCGCAGCTCCATCTAGTGGATGCATAACGCAACCCCAGCCATTACAATAGCTTCTATTCTATGCGCCTTATAATGCGGTACGCCCTATATATGAAAACAGTTTTAAAATAGGCCATTCATTGAAGGTGCGCCTTATAGTGCGAAAAATACGGTATTATTACTATTTAAAAAAATTCAAATGGATATGTACAAATGATTCATTACGCATTACAAAACACTGGTGCAATGGACATTCGATAGGTAACTTACTGTTTGTCATTTATGCATCAAGTTAACAGATAACATACAAATACTAATAATAATCTAAATAATGCCTAGTGACCTTCCACAAGAAATCGATAAATACCCAGGGAAATGGCCAACTTCTTAAGCAGTATGACAGCAACACCTGAAGTTCCCACGAATAAGACAATTAAGTATTTTTTCTTCACAAAGACACACCAAAGGCTGAGACCTAAGACACATTTCACTGTAGTTACAATGTGCAGCTTGTGCCAGTTCCCACCAAACCCTACAATATGAAAAAAAAAAACAAAAAAAAAACAGAGTTCAACATTTTAACTCAACTAATAAAGTACAAGGAATCTTAGTCACCAGCTGCGTCACACTTTTCTCTTTTATGTAAAATACCCAGAGCTATAAAAGCAATGTGGTGTGAAATTCAGACATAAAACTGGTCTTTTGGAAACACAGCATCATGCAGATTGTGGGAAAAATGACATTACGAGTGTTGGGTTAAGTGTGAAGCAGACCAGACTGAGGCCAGACCACACAGTAATGAAGGCCATTAGAGGGACAGCCATATATTTGTAAAATTGGTCACGTCTATTTTAGGCAGAGCTTGAGTAAGCGTTTCTCTCACCATTGTTTCCACAGCAGCGCAGCAGTTTCTCTATGGTCTAATACAACACAAATTACATTATAATAAGTGATAATTACAGTACTAAGTCACGTTCATTCAAAGCCAGTTTGTCTTATGCAAGTACTATAAGCTCTCCTTTTGCCTTATATCCCAAATTGTGGCCTTGTATGCATAACAGTCCGGTGAATATGTGGAGCAATCTAAGGCAGGGGGGTCCTAAAGTCTACCATGACCTCACTACAGTTATTCTGATGTCGGTACAAAATCTGCTTGAGCAGCGCAGATGAATGATGACGTTACGCATTTTAATTGGACGTTGCTTCAAGCAAACTATGTGATTGGCTGTTTGTTCCTCGCTAACACAAAAATATGTCAACACAAGGAAATCTGACCGTCAAAGCTGAGCAGATTTGATCAGACAAAGCTTATTATGATGACTTGAAAAATATAAATTCTTAGCAATTTCTTGTTCGTATAAACATTTGTTTTATTGTAACCACAATATTGGTTAGAATCAAATTTTAAAAACCTACATTACTTTGCTTTTCCTGTATTTATTGATGCTTTTGTATCTTACCTCACTCTTTGTTGGAGCTGATTACATTAAAATGACGAATTAAGTGTATACTGCAGTCAGTCTATTAAACAATACATGAGAAAAACACAAATGCTCAAAAAAGCCTTCATAATAACCATAAAAGCTTATTTACACAAGATTTTATTACAAAGTTATATATTATATTAAATGAGTATGATTTTTAGTGGCCATAATCATCAGTATCCTGTATTTATTTATGCATTTCCTTATTCCTTCCTTGTATTTGGGACTGTGCTGCTTCAAACTACTGCATAGTTTTCAAAGGGCATTACTGAATAATAAGAAAGATTAAAGCGCTTTTAAACAGAAAACTTGATTACATTACTCACCTTTGTGCCAACACCACACCCAAACCAAAAACAAATAATGTTCTTTTCCCTATTTGTGACTAATTCTAAAATATCAGTAACATTTTCTAACAAAAAATGTCTAAAATAGGGAGAGAAAATGACTGTATTGAAGGTCGAGTCACACTTCTTAAGGTATTTTGAAATATGCATCCAGTGAAAAACATACCACACTAGAAAGCGTATAATACTTGTGTTGGGGTTTTGCACAGCTGCCACATGCCCAGACATTATTATTATTATTATTATTATTATTATTATTATTATTATTATTAAAATATTCTGATGTAGATTGTGAATGACCTAACGAGGCCTGTGCAGGTTGCGACAGTGGTCCGAGAGAGAGAGGAAGAGAGGAGCGTTTGATTTCCTCACAGCTGCACAGAGGACGAGTGGGGGATGCACCAGCTGCAGACAATGGCGCTTTATCAGGACTGGGACTTATGCACAAACACACAGTCACGCCAACTAACAAAACACCGACGCACACACCAGCGTAAAAAAATACACAACGGACCACACACATAAACTTTCCAGTGTCTCCAGTCGCTTCACGGACAACAACAGGGCTCTCAGTCTGAGTGTGGAGCCACTCTAGGGCCCTTGTCTGAGAGCTGCTCAACCAGAAGTAAACAAAAATATAGTAGCCCAGTTTGTTTTGATATTTACATAATAGAAACTAAATATAACTACATTCAAATTGTAAAGGCATTGTCGCTTTGATTAACAAATGGCAATGCAAACCAATAGGAAGTAGGTCAAAATGTCTGGGTTATTTACTTCTCATTTTTTATAGTAATTGTTTTACCCTTTTAATGTTTGTAAACAACATAAGCTACTTGTGTAATTTGGTTAAAACAGTTAAGCAGACAGCAGTACAATTTTAATGGACAAGTTAGAAATAGCCACCCAAAATTGCAAACTGTGCTTAACCCTCAGGGCCCCCTTTAAAAAATCATGTTCTTCCTCTTAAAGCCCTTTTAGGTCACTGGGTCACATTTAAAAATATTAAACATGAAGAAAAAAAACTTTATTTTTTTATCATTAACCCATTAATGTTTACATAATTCTCACCTGTTTGTAAATAAAACAATAATTATTTACTATTTAAAGAATGTACTGTATTTTGACAGGGCAGAAAATCACACAAAAAAGCTAAAACTCCCATTCTCCCTCTTAAAGCCCTGGTCTACAGTCAGTGTTATTTAATAGGAATTATAGGTGTGTCATTTTCCACAAAGCAATCTGAAAAATGGTAATTTTATTTGTTTGTGACTTGTTAGCCTCTGACTGACAGGGTTACAGAGGAATTAACATGATGTAACATTTCTGTTTTGCAATGGCAGCAGAGTGAAAATAAGTGATTTTAATGTGACTCAATGGGACCAAAAAGGGCTTTAAGAGGAAGAATGTGAGTTTTTTTTATCTAGACAGAAACTTTTTTTTTTTCAGTTGTGATGCTGAAATTCTAAAATTCATTTATTAATGAATATCTTTGTCAAATATCACCACCCTAGCCAAGAAATGCCAAAATGAAAGCAAAAAATAAATTTGAAAAGCCCAGGTTGGTTTTGGCAAATGGCAGATTATCAAGTGTGTGTGTGTCAGTGCTTGGGTAGAGAACATTAGCATGTAGCTTGATTTGCTGTTTATTTGAAGGAGTAATTAGCGCTACATAACCTAAAGGCTACGTAGTCAAATTCACAGAATTTTTATTTTATGCTGGATCAAACAGAGCAATGACAGACCACAATAGTTCATCCGTGCATGTGTAAGTTTATCCATCAAAGATTGTAGATCATTTTTAATAAGTTTATTCACTTTCTTCTGCTTAAGTTATAATCTGTGTAATATACACTTAAACCTTAATTTATAATAACTATCTATCAAAACAATTATTTTGTCTAAAAACCTCTTAATTATTGGTTTTAGTTCTCACCCTCATCAAAATATTAAAAAAAAAAAAAAAAAAAAAAAACTTGCAATATTTGAATGTCCCTAACGCAGAGTAAACAAACTGTGCCCCTTTACACTATTTAATAGACCTTTCTCACACTTCTGGCGTTTTCAACCAGAAGTCATGTTGCAATACTTCTGGCTGCGGTTGTAAGTTGCATAAAATAGTTTATTACATAATATGACTTGAAATGTGTTGTCTATATTTACACAAATGAGCATGTTTTCATTAAATCTCACTGAGTCAAAAAAAGCAGTAAATATATAAACGACAGATGTGTGCTGTGTTATTATTCATTTGAGATGTTTTTAGTCTCTGGTGTGAATGTGAATGTGAGTGAGTGGTTGGTGGTGGTCGGAGGGTCCGTTGGCGCAGATGTGTGCAGCCGCGCTTCTGTCAGTCTACCCCAGGGGAAACTGTGGCTACAAAATGTAGCTTACCACCACCGAGTATGGAGTGAATGAAATACCCCTTCCCTACTGTGTGTAAAGCGCTTTGGGTGACTTGTGTCATAGTTAAAGCGCTATATAAATACCATTCCCTTTCCCTTGTCTCAGATAATTTAATACAACACTGTTTATCAACTGTCATCAGTAGTGAGCTAATGCTAATTGTTGATAGCATTTCAGCTTTTTTCTTTGCTTTCCACGATAATCGTTAATAAATTCTCCATGAAAGAATTTGTAGCCTTTGTCCGGGTGTCTTTGCCTCTGTAAATGTCACTAAAAGTGAAATTTAATCATACTCGATCCCTTAGACAAGCGCTAAAGGGATAGGAAGGAAATGGGATAACGCAATGAGTAACTACTTCCGTTTAGGTCTATTTGAGGCTGTGCTAAAACTAATTTTTCTAAAGCTAAATATGAGCAATTTTTTCAGCTGCTCCCTTTAGCAGTCACTACATCTAATCATTTTGCAAGCCAAGGTCATGTATATTGTTTTCTGCATTTGACTCATTCTTCACTGGGGCAACCTGTCTGGAGCAGTGGGACCCGTCTCCAGACCTGACCTGGCCTGAGCCAGGATCCTGGTCAAGAGTACCTATCTGGAGGATTAGCCTATTGTGCATGTTTTTTTAGGTTAGGGAAAACCGGCTGAAGTGGAGAAAATGCACCCAGACAAAGAGGAGAACATGCAAACTCAACACAGAAAGGCCCCGCCTGGACAGGGAATTGAACCCAGGACCTTCTTGCAGTGAGGCTAACCACTTTGCCATTGTCCTTCCAAAGGCTAACCACAAACATATTTTTTCTGCTGCTTCCTTCGGGGCTCAGTGGGCACTACAGAAAGGCATTTAATGGTTATATTTAGTCTGACAGGTTTCACATCAGATGCCCATTTATCCGAGCTTGGGAGTGGCAGGGAGTTTTGGTCCTTGGGGAATCAAACTTTGGATTCAAAGGCTAGATGGCATGCCTATATAACATTACTAGCAGGCTTTTGCAATACAGATATTGCAACGACAAATATGTGATTATATGCTATTCCTATTCCGAATCATTTTTGCAGGTACTAAGAAAATGTTTTCACAGATTTAAATGCTTTCTAAAACTGTACAATCACTTGTCTAATTAGAGAGATGCGAGCGTGGAAAGAATGCATCATTATAACACCAAAACACTATTCAAAAATATCACTGGTGTGCTAAATTATGTGATAATTTTCAGCAAAGCAGTGCATTTTAGTTACAGTTACTCATTTGAGAAAGATTTCTATTTGTACAGCACAGGGCATTTGAGGCTATATATTGTTAGGAAAATTGCCATCCTCAACAGGGAGAGATTTAATCAGAGTATGAATTATTTTCATATTGCGATGCTACACTTTATAAAAACAACAGAAAAACCATTCACTGATGGGAAAATCTGACTCAGAGTGAAGAGCCCTTATATCCAGCTCAGATCCACGAGGGTAACGTCATTTTCTCAAGTGCAACCTAAACCAAGAACCAAGGAATCTGGGACTGCTGAATGAAAAAAAAGTAAAAATAAAAAATTTAACCTCATATTTAGGAAAAACTGGCTCTATATAGCTTATTGTAAAAGTATTCTTCTGTTCCTTTCAGCTTTTCCCTTTTTGGAGCCACTGTAGCCAATCTAATCAATCACAGCTAAATCAACTTCAGCTTTTAACCATGTTATAATGTTGTTTGCACCTCAAAAGCATACCTGGAGAAGTATTTTGTTTCATATTCATGTTTCACACTTGGTCTCATCGTTTTACATTTCTGCTTGTTTCTAAAGCCCATACAACGTCACCAAACTCATTCTGATCATTTCTGTGCTTCAATTGCTGTCACTACGAAGCAGTCAGCTTTCTCTATCTCAAAGAAAGACTGTGGAAAATAGTTGTAAAAAGCTTATATATCATAAATAATAATTTAATAAATAAAGAAGGGAAACAAAACTTTTTTGGACAAATTTTGGCAATGCGTTGACCCCACATCTGACACTAAACTCAGAGCTTACTTTTAATTAAATAAAAACAGGAAAGGTTGATAATGTTAAGGTGCAAGGTGGGCCATGATAGAGGGATTTTGTGATGCAGGTTTAATTTGGGTCACAGGCTGACCTACACACAAAGTTAAACCAGACACTAAACAGGAAAAAAAAGGCTCATTTTAGTTTTAGTTTTCTTGAATTGCTCTGAATCATTTCTGAAGCAGAAAATCTGCCAGTTTCCCTGGAAAATCACCCTGGGTCGGGTCCAGTTTTCAGAAAACGTCTCCATTCATTGTTAGTGGATGAGCTCCAACACATTTTTCACACATTAAGATTTGATTCAAGCTCAACGCGACCAAACTGTTCTTTCTCACCTTCTCTAGCATCTTTGAAAATAAAAGTACATTCAGAAAGAGACCAATACTCGGTTATATCATCACCTCGATGGTCAGTGGTTCTCAGACTCTGGTTTAGTTTATCTTAGAGCCAGTTTTATTGATGTTTTAGTCCAGCTCAGGTGCACCACTGCTTAGACTTGGTTTAAACCAGGGTTGGTCCTAGATTAGTCCTGGTTACGTGATGGTATAGTCCTGGTTTAGAGTGAGAGCTAGTTTAGTCTTGGTTTAGTCCAGGTTATGTGCTGCATTGATCCTGATTTAGTATTGTTTTAGTCCAAGATTTGCACGGGTTATGTGCTGTTGTTGTCCTGGTTTAGACCTAGATTATTCTTGGTTCAGACATGGTTTAGTCCTAGATTATTTCTGGTTTAGTCATGTTTATGAACTGGTGTAATCCTGGTTTAGATCTGGTTCAATCCTGGAGTAGATGTGGTTTAGACCAGGTTTAGTTCTGGTTATATTTGCTGGTGTAGTCCTGATTTAGTTCTACAACTACATTGGTTTAGTCCTGGTAAAACCTTGATGTAGTCCTGGTTATGTGGCGCTTTAATCCTGGTTTAGCCCAGTTTCAGTCCTAGTATAGAACTGATTTTATTCCTTGTTAAGTCCTTATTTAGTAATGCTCACTTTAGTCTGCAGATTTTCTAAGGTGATACTCGGTGTGAGCAGTTTCAGAATCACTGTTGTAGATCATTGAGGCAGACAGATGTTTAAACCCACTCACCTCAGTAGTAATGGGGTAAGATGGCCGCCCCCGTCCCGCACTAACACTGGCATTTCCTGAGCTGTTTCCTCTGGCCTCAAACACACACATCGCCAACGCACACAAAAAACATTCCTGGAAAAGGTATCACAGACATCAGAGGATATATCTGCTCCTGTTCTGTGTTTGCTGACAGCGCTTTGAGATATCAGATCAGAAGGTGCTGGTGTAGTCCTGGTTATGGGCTGGTCCAGTCCTGGTCTAGTCCTGGTTTAGACCTGGTTATGTGCTAGTCTAGTCCTGGTTTAGTCCTGTTTATGTGCTGGTGTAGTCCTGGTTTAGACCTGGTTATGTGCTAGTCTAGTCCTGGTTTAGTCCTGGTTCTGTGCCGGTGTAGTCCTGGTTTAGTCCTGGTTATGTGCTAGTCTAGTCCTGGTTTAGTCCTGGTTATGTGCTAGTCTAGTCCTGGTTTAGTCCTGTTTATGTGCTGGTGTAGTCCTGGTTTAGACCTGGTTATGTGCTAGTCTAGTCCTGGTTTAGTCCTGGTTCTGTGCCGGTGTAGTCCTGGTTTAGTCCTGGTTATGTGCTAGTCTAGTCCTGGTTTAGTCCTGGTTATGTGCTAGTCTAGTCCTGGTTTAGTCCTGTTTATGTGCTGGTGTAGTCCTGGTTTAGACCTGGTTATGTGCTAGTCTAGTCCTGGTTTAGTCCTGTTTATGTGCTGGTGTAGTCCTGGTTTAGACCTGGTTATGTGCTAGTCTAGTCCTGGTTTAGTCCTGGTTCTGTGCCGGTGTAGTCCTGGTTTAGTCCTGGTTATGTGCTGGTGTAGTCTTGGTTTAGACCTGGTTATGTGCTAGTCTAGTCCTGGTTTAGTCCTGTTTATGTGCTGGTGTAGTCCTGGTTTAGTCCTGGTTATGTGCTGGTGTAGTCCTGGTTTAGACCTGGTTATGTGCTAGTCTAGTCCTGGTTTAGTCCTGGTTATGTGCTGGTGTAGTCCTGGTTTAGACCTGGTTATGTGCTAGCCTAGTCCTGGTTTAGTCCTGTTTATGTGCTGGTGTAGTCCTGGTTTAGACCTG
Source organism: Bostrychus sinensis (assembly GCA_020698575.1). Taxonomy (NCBI): domain Eukaryota; kingdom Metazoa; phylum Chordata; class Actinopteri; order Gobiiformes; family Eleotridae; genus Bostrychus; species Bostrychus sinensis. The sequence goes on along the minus strand of CM036241.1, from coordinate 10,656,531 downwards.
GTTATGTGCTAGTCTAGTCCTGGTTTAGTCCTGTTTATGTGCTGGTGTAGTCCTGGTTTAGACCTGGTTATGTGCTAGTCTAGTCCTGGTTTAGTCCTGGTTCTGTGCCGGTGTAGTCCTGGTTTAGTCCTGGTTATGTGCTAGTCTAGTCCTGGTTTAGTCCTGGTTATGTGCTAGTCTAGTCCTGGTTTAGTCCTGTTTATGTGCTGGTGTAGTCCTGGTTTAGACCTGGTTATGTGCTAGTCTAGTCCTGGTTTAGTCCTGGTTCTGTGCCGGTGTAGTCCTGGTTTAGTCCTGGTTATGTGCTGGTGTAGTCCTGGTTTAGACCTGGTTATGTGCTAGTCTAGTCCTGGTTTAGTCCTGGTTATGTGCTGGTGTAGTCCTGGTTTAGACCTGGTTATGTGCTAGTCTAGTCCTGGTTTAGTCCTGTTTATGTGCTGGTGTAGTCCTGGTTTAGTCCTGGTTATGTGCTGGTGTAGTCCTGGTTTAGTCCTGGTTATGTGCTGGTTTAGTCCTGGTTATGTGCTGGTGTAGTCCTGGTTTAGTCCTGGTTATGTGCTGGTGTAGTCCTGGTTTAGTCCTGGTAGTCCTGTAAATGTTAAAGCATGTTTGGTGCAATTATTTTGTCTTCTTCTGCACAGTGTACAAAAGCTTCTTCAAAACAATGCTTAAACTGAAAACGGTGCACATGTGTCTGATCAGCGGTGAACTCCTGAAGAACCCTTTGCTCTCCACACAACAAAGGAAGTGAGAGTGTGTTAATGGCTTCAGTGTAGTGTAAGAGGACTGGTATGAATTTTTCAGCAGATGGTTCAGATGTTGTAGATGTTTGTGTGTGTACAGAGAGTAGAGCCAGCTCCACTGAGTGCATGAACACATGATTACACTGTGAGCGAAGTCTGAGGCCCATTTATTTTTAAAGACAAGGACAGTGGAAGAAAATGAACTGGAAGAAAACAATATGAGAGAGAAGAATATACAGCTGCAATCAGAAATGTTCAACCCACTTACCCCAAAAGACATTATAATGATGTGAATGAAAGATATTGAGGAAAAAATGACAAACTCATTTAGCTTCAGTACATTGTGGAGGATTATGAGCTGGAAACACTCTGTCTCATCAAACAGGAGGTGCTTCTGCGTGTTTCTAAAGCTCATACACCGCCACCGGACTCGTTCTGATCATTTTAGCGCTCAATTGGTACCGTGCTATAGCTCAATAGAGCAGCAGTGCATATATAAAGGGCAACTACAGCCTGTCTCAGCGTCATGGGTTCAAGTCCAGATGCCAACAATTTGCCAAATGTCTCTCAGTTGGCCAAACAAATAAAGCAGAAAAAAGGCAAAAAAAAAAGGCAAAAAAAAAACAACAACAACCCAAAAAACATTAAAAACATATAAATAAAATATTGCCATAAAGCAGTCAGCTCATTTATCTATCTGCTAGCGTCATCTGCTATATGCTAATAGCCGTGCTAAATAGTCTTATGCTCTGTCCAGTCCCCACTGCCAGCAGGGGGTGACTGACAACTTATCCAATCGTTCTCTGCAAATTGAAAGTAGCTGCTCCACAAAAGAAAATGTTATAAAACATTAAATACTAATAAAAACTATTTTAAAAAGCCAGAGAGAGAAAAAAAAAAAAAAAAAAAAAAAAAAAAAAAAAAAAACATGATATAGGACCTTTAAACATAAGCAGAACCTTCATTCATTCATCTTCTGCTTATTTGCTGGTGGATGGAGCCTATATCCCAACAACTATACATGAGGTGGGGTACAGCCTGAACAATGGCCAGCAGTGAGCCAAACATTGATTAAGAAGCCCTTAAATCTTAAATATAAAGGCCAGTGGCATGAGATAATGGGCTATATTTCTAAAATGTGGTATTGAACTACAAAGCAATAAAAACTGCTAAATAGTATGTGCTATTTTGATGACAGAGAAAGCATTTTGTAGGAATATAAGAAATCACACAATAAATCCTGACCTTAAAGTATTAAAACTCTTGCCCAAGCTACTGTACACTCATTACATTTTGCACATTTTAAAACCATTTTATATGTAGTGTGTTTGCAGCAGTCCACGAAACGAACCGCCTTTAGTCCCAGAGATAACTGTACAAATCCACCTTAACTGTGACTCACTCCTCAGCCATAAACTCCTCAGACTTTGGAGCAGCTCCACTAAACACATGGGACTGGTTTTGTTCTTGTATTTACCCAAGTCTCCTATAAATCACTCTGCAATAGTGCCATTATTTAACCACATTATTTGAACATTCTGGTCTTTTTTTTCCCATAATCTTTTCCCTTTCTGCTGTATCGACAAAGCAAACACACTGGACCTACGTAATAGTGAGTGGTGAGTCACTGCATGGTAAAGTCTCCACCTCGGTCTTACACACACCTTTAGACTCACCCCATTATATCACTATGACGAGAGCCACGGCCATAAAGACAGATGGTCAAAGGTAGTCAAATAACACCGTTGTACTCTCCTATAATCACTATCGCTTAGCTCCTTCTACTCAGACGATTAATGAATTAAAAGAACATTCAAGTGCCTCGTAATTGCAGCCAAGAAATGGTGCGAGCATGTAAGACAAAGGTGTTAATAATCTGGTCTGCTGGTACTTCACCCTATGCTGTATATGAAAAAGCCACTTACTGTGCGTGAAGGCCTATAAGAAAACCAGGAAGGCAATGCACATTTCTATCTGGCTCAGTATAGAATGAGACATTAACTAATCTGAAGCTTTAAACTGTATTTCTTGTATTCATGTCAGTCTGAAGTTTTTTTTTTTCCAACTATGGACATTGGACAGGAACTCTCAGTTTAGAGATGGCATTCAGAGTTTGAAAATGTGTACACTTGGCAAAGACTGCAATTTCTCTGTTGTCTTTTCCAGATTTTTTCTTATTTTTGGTTTGATAACTTGTTTAAAAGGGGCCATATTATCCTTTTTTGAGGCTTTTTGAAATAGTTTTAGACACCTTTGCCTTAGCGTTTCATATTTTATAGCTTAAATGATAATGTATATGTATGGAAAACTTTTGGGGACCTGTTATTTTGGCTTTGCAGATAACTCTTTAGGTGTCTGTTGCCTCCTGCTGGCAGCGGTGGGGACTGGACAGAGCATAAAACGGCTAGTTAGCACAGCTATTAGCCACATGACACTAACAGATCGATAAATGAACTGACTGGTTTGTAGTAACAGCAATTTAAGCGCTGAAATTGTCAGAACAAGGCCAGTGACGATGTATGGGCTTTAGAAACTCACAGTGTTTTCTGGTTTGACGTAAGACACAGCGTTTTGAGATAATCAGACGTGGATGAGCAAGCGTGAACAAAACAAAAATCTACTCCAGGTATGTTTTGAGGAATGTTTTTATAACATGGTTAAAAGCTCAAAAAAGTAAATTTATAGGAAACAGGAAACATTTAACTTTTAAATTTAGAGGAGGCAATTTTTATGCGATACATTCTAAGAGAAAATGGAAATTTCTGGCAATTCCGCAAATTCTTCTGCTCTTTTCACAATGTATAACTTCTGTAAGTTTCAACATTTCTGCATCATTCAAACTTTAAACAAGTCACAAGACTTTCAGGTTATCCCACTTTTTAAAACCTTATAGAAACCTTTGCCCCTTTAACTACCTTAGTGTTGGGTTGTTGTGGTTGCTATGTTTTAATGTTTTTAAAAGTTAGAGACTTTGCGCTTCAGCCCTTATACCCCATAATTTGAATCACACTATTCATATATTAGTCCTATTTTGTCTAAGATTCCCCTTTTTTATTACTTTTTAAAGATTTATTCAACATTCATCACCTTATTTCAGCTTTTTTAGTGTCATTCATATTGATATCACCTCCTTATCAGGTCTATAGGGTTATTAAGCTGCTAAAACTCATCATTCACTTCAGTTTATGACCAGAGCCACACCTTATGCTAAAAGTCTTGCTAAATCTAGGTGGGTCCTGTCAGTTGACCTTTAGAAAAGTCAGGTGATGATGAGGTGAGGAAAGGCTTCAAAACGAGGCGGTCCCTCTCAGTTATCTTTGTTTTAAGAGTTAGTTTGCTCTAAGTAGGTCGTTAAGGTTAAACTCCAATTACATTTTACACACCCACACACACGTACGAAACGGTTTTATTTGTGTTAACTGTGCAGCCAGCGATTGAGACATGACCTTGTAGAGTTGGATGTATATAGTACTGTATGTTCTCTTCTAAAGCTTAAGGCAGTTTTGTATCTCAGAATGTCTGTGTAATCTTTGACTATATGTTCATAAATATTTATTCTGGTAGAAAAATAAAATGTAGTCAACATAGTGCAGCACGGTAGCAGAGTGGTTAACACGGTCACCTCACAGCAATGTTTGTTTCAAAGCACTAAACCAGGTCTAAAGCAGGACTAAAGCAGAATTAAATCAGGTGTAAAACAGGACAAAAGCGGGATTAAATCAGGATTAAGCCAGGTCTAAACCAGGACTAAAGAAGAATTAAATCAGTTCTAAAACAGGACTAAAGCAGAATTAAATCAGGTCTAAACCAGGACTAAAGCAGGATTAAATCAGGTCTAAAACAGGACAAAAGCAGGATTAATTCAAGATTAAACCAGGTCTAAACCAGGACTAAAGCAGAATTAAACCAGGTCTATATAGAGTAAATCAGGTCTACTCCTGAATTAAACTAGGATTAAAGCATGTCTAAAGCAGAATTAAAGTTAAACTAGATCTAAACCCGGACTAAATCAGGTCTAAACCAGGATTAAACCAGGACTAATGCAGGATTAAACCAGGTCTAAATCAGGTTCAAACCAGAACTAAAGCAGGATTAAAGTTAAATTAGGTCGAACTAAGTCAGGTCTAAACCAGGACTAAATCAAGTCTAAATAAGGACGTAACAATCAAGCTCAAAATTTAACTAAATCAAGACTTGCATAAGACTCTTTGGCTTTATTTTTGGTACTTCTCCTTAGTTTTGAACAAATGTATATCTGGAAAAAAAAAAAAAGCATTGCGTTGCTGTAACTAGTACCAAATGCTATGACGTATGTTAGTTAATATACAGTACCAATGCTTACTATACACTGTATTTTACGAAAAAGCTAATTATAGGTGTGAAAGACAAGAAAAGGTGGATTATGTTGCGGAATTGCCTCTGTTTACTAAAATAACTTATATGTGCTTTTGATAAGAGGGCAGCCGCATTGGCTTTCTGTACGGCCTGTGGTTTCTGTCTCTGATTGCTCTCACAGCCTTCTGGTCAACTAGATTAAAACCCTCTCTGTTGTATCGCCTTACAAACTAGAGCTCCAACAAAAAAAAGGGGAAAACCGGACTCCCTTAATCCACTCTGTACTCCCAGTGGGATCAGATGGAAAAGATGGTTTTGGATGAGGAGCTGCGGCGTGGGCTGGAGAGAAGTACAAAAAAACGCCAAAACCTGAACTAGCTCCTGACAAGCAGAGAGGCTCAGAGGGACAGTGAGTAGGAGGAAAAGAGGTGAGCAGTGAACGGGGCGGGACGAGGGGGAGAGAGGAGGATATGAGGCACACGGGAGAGCTGGCACAATGTAGTAATGTGGTCAGGAAAGACATGGAGGTGTAGTTTGTCCTCACCAAATCCAAATTCTCACTCAAACGGCTTGCATTGTTAAAAAAAAAAAAAAAGTCATCCAAAATTGTTGCCCTGTTGCGTCATTTTTGTTATTCAGTGGTTCTCAACTGGTCTGAGACTGGGACCCAAGTTTAATTCCTGGATCATTTTATTGCGACACACTTTTTACAAAACCAAACTATTTTAACTTTCCACTCTATGTTTTTGTTGGCATCAGTTCATTTGGTTTGTTGCATGTTTGGGTATGTTGTAGTAGTAGTAGTAGTTTTTTATTAAAGAGGTATTCAAGGATTTTGTACCATTGCGGGATAGAGCTAAAGGGGTCAGCAAAAGATGAAATTATTAGTTTTGGTAGATTCTTTAAGACTGTGATTTATAAGGGCTTTGTGACTCAGAGGGTAGAGCATTTACCCCTAAACTAGAAGATCTTCTTTACTAATAAACAGTGCTTTGGCAAATATCTGCTCTCTCCTGCTTTTCTTCTTTTACAATTTGTTGTTGTCTTTTATGTTTTTTTTTTTTTTTGCTATGTCTTGTCCCTCCCAGGCCACCATAGTGCATTGTGGAGTATAAAAAATTGCATTTGTTTTACCGTGACTCACTAAAAACTGCTCATCATCGTCGCTGCCTCTTGTTCGGTCTCTTTTCCTCAACACCAGTTTCTACCGAGCCACAGAAAACACTAATTACACAGAGCACTGGTACAAGTTGTAGTTCTATTTATACAGTGTGGTAACAGATGTTCACAGAAAAACCCAAAGCCACAGTTTTAAACAGAAGAAAGTAACTAGATACTTTTACTTTACTAATTTAACAAAGTATTGGTTAAAGAAAATTCATTTTTAAAGCATACAGCATACATTTTAACTTTTTAACCATAGCTTGATGTCATACCTGGAGGGCAAGCGGACGTTTAACCTGACTCACGTTAGATTTCTACAGAATCTTATCAGAGAAAACTGACCCAGAAATAAGTTGCCTGGGAATTGCAGCCTCACCGCTGTACCAGTGGATGAGTCTGGTCGCCATTGAATCAATTCAATTTCTAGAGCGGGGCGAACCCGGATAAACTGATGGCGGAGTAAGCCAATCAGAAAATGACAGACGTGATGTTAACAAAGCGACAAAGTGAGCAACGTGAAAACATCTATTTTATTTTTTTAAATAAAGGTAGTGCTTGTAGTGCTGTAAGCTGCTGTGGTTTTAATGACTCGATATGTTTTTGGTCATTTAAAACAGAATTTACCGCTGAATGAAACAAACTCTCAGCTCCTTGGTGTGCCATCTTGATTGCTGTTGTTGAGGAGACGAGTGATGCTGCTCGTGAAGAACACGTGACTTAAATAAACAAAATGCATGGTACGGTTGGGATTTGAATCCAACCACGGCAGACGGTGTGGTGACCAGACTGATATTTCTCTGTATAATAATACAGAGACATATCATTCTGGATTTTCCAGGCAAAGAAATAAGAGGAATGTAGATTTGTGCAGTTAAATGAGCCCCTGTCCTCTCCCTTTCTCGGGAAGAGGGAACAGTGGTTGTGGTTAGCCGTTTATAAAAATTGATAGATATTTGTAGTGAACGTACAGTAAATGACATTTAGCTAATGGCAGTTTGTGTCTGTTTGTTAGTCATACTCATCTTTTATGATGAAAAACAAATGTCCTTCCCATACGCTGGGTTGATGACCCACCCCGACTGAAAAAATAACTTTTATTTAGCGTTTATAAGTTTGTTTCGAGTCACAACGGCAGAGTGGGTTTCTGAAGTCCAGCTCTGGCAGCGACCTGGCTGTTGTCAGCGGCTCATACAGGGCAGCAGCGCCTCACACGGGTCACAGGTCCCCAGTATTTGTAGTTTTAGTCCATATCATATTTGTCTTATGTTGTCAGGCCATCTAAATACTTATTTGCCTGAATCTCCTCACGCCTGCTGTGCATGGCCATGTTTGTTTTGCCCTCCATGGAACGCAAAAATCACTTGACTAAAAACTATGAATAGTCTCTAAATGACTAGAAGTAGTGGCAAAAAGTACAATTTGCCTTGTAACCTGAGTTTGATTTCAGGTTTGGGTAGTAGTGGTAGTGGTAGTGGTAGTAGCGGTAGTAGCGGTGGTAGTAGTAGTAGTAGTAGTAGTAGTAGTAGTAGTAGTAGTAGTAGTAGTAGTAGTAGTAGTAGTAGTAGTAGTAGTAGTAGTGATGGCAGTGGCACAGGTAGTAGAAACATCTGTAGTATTAGTAGTAGTAGTAGTAACAGCAGCAGTGGTTGTAGTAGTATTGGTGGTAAAAGTAGCTCTGATAATAGTAGCAGTTGTAATTTGATGTGATAATGATGATAATTTAAAGGTGGTACTTTAAGTACAAGTAAAATTTACTTTCAAAACCTTTACTCATGTGTAATACTGTATTTGTTAAGTATTTCTTGAGTATTATTATTTAGTTTCCGTACTTTTACTTGAGTACAGACCTTGAGTACTTCTTCCATCTCTGGATTCAAAGTGTGTCAAAATGTGTGTTAGCAAAGGGTCCACCTGCTGTAGTCAAACGCAGCATGTCTGACCGTGAAGAGAGGCTGGTAACATTTAAATCCTATAAATCTGTTAGACTCTGAGGAAACAAAGAGTGGAGAGGCCTGACACACTGAACTACTAAAACACACACACACACACACACATCTACACACAGAGCAGTATAAAAGAGAGCAGTAAAAACAGATCCAGATGTTCTCCTCGTAGACTCGCCCCCCTCCCACACGAGCTCTGGTGGGCCACACATGGGCCGCACACGCTCCAACTTCTTCTCTGCTTTTCAAATATACAAACATCTCTGTACCTGCGAGAAAACTTAGGGACAGTGTAGTTATTTCTAAACTTTAGCAGCTACAAATCTTTACAAAAGACCAAGCTTAAAGGGAAGGTTAAGTGTTTGGTGTTTGTAGTTCAAGTAGATACTTTGAGAGCTCATTTGTAATCAAAGGCAAGATTTTTTTTAAATTTTGTTCAAGGAAGCAAACTAAAACACCTTAGATAACATAAAATGAACAGTCAGTGGTTGTATACAAGATCATTAAACTCATTCCATTAGCTATTTGATAATGTTCTCTACTCAGGTACTGACATTAAAGGGAATGTATTATGCTTTCATTCATATTTTTCAACAAACCTGGGTCACCTCTAGAGCCGCATTACATGTTTTACAACCTTTAAAAACCTTTACTGACTAAAAGAAAACATTTTTAATAAAGACTCTATTGGTGTGATAAAGAAATAGCTGGACAGAGCAGCAGAGGGCAGCAGAGTGCAGAGTGTTGCCCTCTTTTAAACATAATTTAAAGAATACAAAACACTTCACTTCCGTAAACTTGTTGCACAAAAATGTTTTACTACAAAATGAAGAACAGCTGTGAGGAATCCATGAAAACACAGCTGTACCCAGTTTTTTTGGATAAATGAATGAGAGCAGAATCGATGTAGAGGGCTTGTTGATTGGTCAGTGCTTCCTGGAGTGGCCGCGGGTTTGTGGAACTGAGCGTTTTGAGACATCAAAAACAGCCGTGCCAGACTTTAGAGGATTACTTGAACAGGTGTGGATGAAACAAAACATAATCCCAGGTATGTTTTTGATAAAAGAACAACACGGTAGAAAGCTCAGAAAAGTAAATTTTGCATAATATAGCCCCAATAAACAAACATAGTTGGTTGCTTACCATCTGCAATTTCTCAAGGGTTTTCCTTATTTGTTTTTGAACGTTAGATGCATTGGAATAGTATTTATTACCCAGCCCTGAGAGAGTGCAATGGCTGTAGGAGAAGAGGAGAGTAGAGCTGGAGTCTATACTCTGGTGGTGGTGAGAGCTGCTGATAGTGAAGATAAGGAGAGATGGTGATGGGATGGAGGAGGGTTAATCCTTGATAATAAAACCTAGATAGTTTTTTTTTTCTATATCTATGATTGAATATGAAAACTTTGAGGGTCCTGCCTTCAATTACAGGCTGGTGTATGTACGAGTAGTAGTATTAGCAGCAGGAGTGGTAGTAGTAGTAATAGTAACAGTTGTACTATCAGTAGTAATTAGGGGTGTGACACAAATCCCATGAAACAAGACACGAGACTGGCTTAACGAGAATGAGACGAGATTTTTACACTACTGAAATATGTATTTTACACAAATGAAAAATGTAATTTATTCACCTGGAAATCATAAAATGCAAAACTATTTAGGTGCATTTTTAAAATCAACTTGTAATGAACGGTATTCAACTTCAACAGCAGAACATTTACGTTTAGCAGTATATACTGCCAAACATTTAGACACAAACTTCTCTTCTGTAAAAAGTGCAAACAGAACCTGATCCTGAGATCACGAGAATCTTATGACATTTTGATCTGACGAGACCATGAGATTGCGAGATCTTGTCACACCCCTAGCAGTAAATCAACTAAAAGGGTTCATTTTGATGTTTGGTAATGTAGTAGTAGTAGTAGTAGTAGTAGTAGTAGTAGTAGTAGTAGTAGTGGTAGTAGTGGTAGTAGTGGTAGCAGTGGTAGTAGTAGTAGTAGTAGTGGTAGTAGTAGAAGCAGTATAAATAAACACAAGCATTTTGCTCTACACCAGTGAAGTGACATAACAGTGTAACAACCTAAGCTCGTCCTACTTTCCTCTAACTTTCCAAACCTGACTCTGCTCCCCTTGAACACACAGCAGAGTCCACATGCTGCTCATTGTTAGACCCAGAGTTACTGAACCGAGTCTTGGCCCCTCCTCCTCCTCCGCTCCTCAGTTTGGGGCCAGTGTAAAGGGAGTCCGTTTCATTGGCAGCTCTGAGTTTGTGTGTGTTCCCGAGGCCCAGACAGGAAGGAAGAGAGTGGGCCTGACTGCACTGCTCCAGAATCCGCTTTTGTTTTTCTACTTTTCTATTTTTTTTTCCCAGCCTCGGTCTTAAAGAAACAGTCGTTAATATTTTCTACGTCACACTAACATCAAGACTCAGTACCTCACAGTGTAAACAAAGATATTAATAGACTGTTCAGCAGTGATTGCTTTTACAGTGATCAGAGACTGCCTTAAGAGACTTTTAATTTGAATTTCCAAGAACTAATCCAGCATTGCTAGACAGGTTTGGCAAATTAGAAGAAGCTTAAAGGGCAAGTAGGTGTTTAATCATGTAATGGCATATTGTAATAGGAAATATTTGTGACGGCCGCAAGACATGATCTAGGCTTTATTATGAATGATTTTAATGGATGAAAATGTTCAGGACATATGGTGGTTTTGGCAAATCCTTTACCTGCATACAAGAAACTCTCAAGCTGAGGAGATCCCATTGGCTGTTGGTTTACACGGCTTGTCACCATTGAATCAAATCAATGGCTACAGAGAAAGTCTTGATTCCAGCACTAGCTATGTTTGCTGATACAGAGAAACAGCACAAAAAAAACCTAAAAAAAAAACAAATGTAGATGAAAGGTAGTCCTTTCATATTATACTTAAATGAAAGTAATCAGCAAAATTATTACTAGAGTAAAGGTTAAAAAATGTTTATGTTTCCACATTTTTGTGTACAGTAAATCACACGTCATTGTTACATAATAGTAGCCGTAGTAGCAGATGTAGTTGGATTGGCCTGCAAGCCCCTCCTACTTTCTTCTCAAAAGCTGGAGAGTCTGGTTCCTCAGCCACAGCCGGTTCCAATCAATCAATTTGGACCCAATCACAACCGTTTATCTGCAGCATGTCTCACAAATTCAGAAGATAATCTCATTTCAAAAATCACCAAAATGGCGCTGGGCTAACACAGAGCGAATTTATGAATTTCTCTCACTTGATTAATGCCATTTAGTGTTTCCTTCGTCACCTGTTGATTCTGATAAAGTCCATGTTGATGTTGAGTCCTCTGTTTTTTTTTCTTCAACAACAGTAAAATCCTATTGACATTCGACATGACGACCACATTCAAACAAATTGACTTTCTCCGCAAGTCTTTGTACAACTGACTTTGTTGCTGTCCCTGTTCTAGTTACCTCCCACCTCTGGAAAATAAAAGCATTGGCAATCCATTCACACCAAGTTCAACAAGGCCAGAATAAGCTGTAAATTTCTGTTTCCTGTATATGATGTAATGTATTTGTATTTTGAAGTGGCCAGTTGGTTGGCTGGTTTCACTTTTTAACAAAATAAAAGCAGGAAAGGACTTTGCTGTTGTTAAAAGATCGGGGGAGATTTTGATGAATGGGGGACAGATAGATTCTGCGTACTGTATCTTTAATGATTGTGGACATGAATCGGGGAATACTCCTCTCACTCGGATGCCTCTGACTTTCTGTGATAAATCTTGAGTGTGTGTTTGCCAAAGTGAGAGTGTCCTGACGCCTCTGTGTGAATTATGGATGACAGAGCTCGCAGCACATGATCTTAACGTCTCCTCTGAGGAATATAAAGTCAAGAAGGCCCCGGTTTCTCGGTTAACTGCTGAGAGTCAGTGGTCCAAGCCAAGTGAAAAACATTTATTAACAATAGAAAATAAAAATATTCAGGAAAACAGACAGTGTAGGTGAAAATACAGGCACTTCAAATCTAGAAAATCAAGCTACTTCATTTTGCAATTATGTTCCCAAAATGATTACAAAGGGTAGAAAACTACTACAGGGTTTCTTTATTTCCTAATAGAAGTTAATTAATCGCACGTGCTATAGATTAGAAACGAGATTACTGGGAGACAAAATACATTTAAAATACAAATGTAGGTCCAGTGTTTGTTTTCATGTAACATTTTCTTTAGTTGTTATTCATTGGTCACAAAATTGCAAGAACAGGGACGTCTGCAGAAAATAGGGCTGCTTAAACACTGGAGTGGTACAGTACAAGGTGGGACAGTACAAATAGGTTTTTATTGGCGAAATGGGTCCAAAGAAAGTGTAATACTTTAATAACACCTTTGGTTTGGTCTAATGTTTACTGCAGCAAAATACAGCTGTACCTCTCACACCGGGATTTCCTCTACTCCTCACATTAATTAGTGGCTCACCGTTAGTGAAGTGGTAAAGGAGGTCAGGCATTTGATTTCCTTATGGGGCACCCAAAACTACGGTTAAAATATATGTTCCAGTCCCAAGCCTGGATAAATAGAGCGGTTTGTGTAAGGAAGGGAAAACCTGCCTAAGATACAAATATGAATGATTTGCTGTTGAGGCCCTAAAGCTGAAAGGGAAAACGCAGATTTTTATCTCTCCTCCACAGCTCAGCGGAAACTTAAACCTCTTCAGGGATTACTAAACCAAACTGCGCGAATCTGACCAGACTTGTACTGTACCACTCAGTGAAAAAAAAGGCATAAAAACATTTAGCAAAGGTATGGTAGCATTAAATTAAGACTTCTGGATGGTATCTTCTCAAATAGAAAAAAAATATCCATCCATGTACTTCCTAAACATATTTTTCTGATACAACAATTGTATATTAAAGTCTCTGAGATCCGAAGGCGCGTTATTGCTTTTGCGTGCTTCTGCTTCTCCACATTTGCACACATACGTACAGTCACAGTGACAAATAGCACCAGGTCCTTTGTCAGCAGAAAACAGGGGGACTGCTCTCTCAGCACTGTCGCAAAAGAACAACTTCTCTAATATCCACCTCCTCTTCCTGTACAGAATATCCACCGTACATACACTAGGAGCAAGAGTAAGGCATATAAGGTGAGCCCACTGTGGGGATGATTGAGTTGGACCCCTGCCTGTCGTTGTGGAAGTATGTGGGAGATGGGCACAGCGGGACGGTTGATTACTGTGTGTGTGTGTGTTAGGATCCACCTCAGTGTGAAGTGTCCATGTTCAGGCCTCTTCTCGGCGCTGGAGCAGTAGACTCAGCTCCATCTGGTTTTCCAAACACTCCTTCAGCTTGTCCTCCGTCAGAGTCAGCCGCTGCTCCAGGATGGAAACGGTCTGGAAGGAAACAAAAACACAAGATGTTGAATATGAAGAAATAAAGCATAGAGGAAGCAAGATATTATATTAAAACATGCAGTAAATATGTAGAATTGCTTTATGATGCTACATCAATATTACAGTAGAAGCAATCTGAGAGTGCAGACCTCCGCCAAGGCATTACAGTTCCACCGCGGATCCACACCAAAAACCAATGCAGACGTAACACACTGAGCCAGGACTAACCTAGCCTTGCCAGTTAATCCTAATTTCTTTTGGAAAGCAGGACAGTCTGGTTCCCAACTCGCAGCGAAGCGTTTCTCTCCAGTCGATTTGGAACTGGCCGCGTCTTACAAATACTAAGGCTAACCAAGGTAATGCTGGCTACCGAGCTAATTTAATAACTTCTCTGACCTGATTAACAGCGCTTAGTGCTTTCCTTCATCACCTGTTTATTCTGCTGAAGTGTTTTTCAGTTCTTTGTCTTGTTGCCATTTTAACAACAGTAAAGTCCTGTTGAGGTTCGACGTCACAACCACATTAAAGCAAACCGTTTCCACAAGTCTCTGTACAACAAGGCCATATTCTGGTGTTGGCAAACCGCCATGTTTGTTTGGGTCAGTGCTGTCCTGCCCTTTGTTTGATTGGTTACTTAGCCTGTGATTGTTCCACCCATAGACACAAAATTTAAGTGAAAGGATACCAGACTAACTTCTTTATACAGAATAGGAAAAGAGTTTGTCTGGTCAGACAGGCGAGGACTAACAAAGGGCTAAACTAAGACTAAGATACAACTCTGGTTGTTCTGGATTTGAAGCTGTGGCCTTATGCTTGAAGGAAGGGGTGTGTTGGGTGGGATGGATCCTTAGGATGGATTCTCAGCTGGTGGTTTGGGAGAAGGCTTTTGATGTTCAGCTTATAAATAAATAAATAAATGATATAATAAAACTGATTTTAAATGCTGTAAAAAGTGTGTCAGAATAAAATTGGGTCCCGTCTTAAGATCTGTTGAGAACCATTGCAATAGGACTTTTTTGATATTTCCAGATCAACCTGTTTAATATAAAATATATATATATATAAAAATACAAGGCTCTAAATTAACTTTCTCCAGTCAAAGCTATGGCTAATTTAATATTAAACCAAAAATTAACCAGAACTAGATCAGGACTAAATTTGCTTCATTTGATTCAGAACTCTGTTTGAACCATTATTTTGACAGGGAAAACGTAAATGTCTGTCTCGTATAAACCTAAAATGTTTTTTCCCTGTTAAACACTGCTTTACAATTGCTGATCTTGCAATAAATCTGCCATATATTGTGCAGTCCTTGTGAGGAGGGAAGGAAAGAGGCCAAAGGAGCATGTTAGAGAAGGCTGTGCAGCGTCAGACTGACAGTAATGACCCTGTAATAGCTGTTCTTGTATATGTGTGTGTTCGAGACAGATGTTGTGCATGCAAGACAATCCGGCTGATTATCTGGATCCGAACACCAGTCTCTGTGTCTGGCTGCCTCGTATACACTTGCATAAAAACATTTTGAGTTGCACAAAGCGAACACAAAAAGGAGGCGGCGGTGGTGTGTGGGCAGCAGGCGAGATCACAACATACTTTTCCTCTCAGTGGCAGTTTTAGTTGTGTTTTTGTGATGTACAATTGAGAAAAAGCGTGCAATTTCACAGTCTGAAACAAACGGCGAGAGGAAGTTCGAGAAGCGTCGCTGGAAACGACTAACAGCGGACTTTAATGTTTTGAAATGAGGCAGTCCTGTTAAGTGCAGAGTATGGTCACTTTAACTAAAATGTAGTCAAACATTTAGATGCCATTAAATCACCGTATTATATCGCAACAATTTCTTTGTCCCTTGTAAAAATTCGAAACTTTTAATTTCATTAACACTTGGCTGAATAATGCATACAAGCCTAAGTATGCTTTGTGTTCTATTGTTAATGTACATTAGGCCATTTTCATGTATCTGAAGAAAAAAAGTGACCTGATATCAGATTGTAATGGGATTTGTTCATAAGAAAATAAGATATTAAGATGTCATCTAGGCTTTATTATTAAAAATATGTTAATGTGACAGCAAGGTTTGGCCAATGACACTGCACTCTCAAGTTAGGGATGCTCGCATTGCCTCTTGGTCTACACAACTTATCAACAGTCAATCAATGGCAACAGAGAAAAAAAGTCTTGTGAATGGGTGACTTCAGATGCCATATCTGGTAAAAAATTGCTGTATTCTTTATTTGCAGTCATTTACATTTACCATTTTACAACTACAATATACCAATAGTTTAAATTAAGGCTCTAAACATCAGTTTGATGTATTATTTTACAGCATAAAACTGATTAAGTTAAACTTTTTTCAAACTCATATAAAACGGTATAGGTTGCTATATCTGCTATGCAAAAACGTTGATTTAGAGAGATCCAATTTTGGAGAGAAGTTTATGAAGATCTAATAGAAGATCTCATTTTAAAATAAATAAATATAATATAAAATCTGAAATATAAAAACAGGCACCTACCAAAAAGGCAATGTGTGAAAATAAAAATGCTATACAATAGAAATATAAAGTATGTAGGGAATGATGCAGGAATATGAACAATGTTATATGGAAATGTAACATCAGCTGTAGTACACTATACATGTGTAATAGCCTACACTACAGTATTAACAGAAAACTGATTTTTAAGATGATCCTCTTTTGGACCAAAATGACCGTGTGTTACATTGTAATAGTGATTCTCTGAGAGTGTGGTTTCTGTGATATGAAGTTTTTATGCCAGATTCCTGTCGCAACCGGCCACATACTGTGACAGGAGCAGTCAATGGGGGTGAATCAAACTAAAATAAACAACTCACTTTATCCTGAAATCTAAAAGAAGTTCTTCTGTTGGACACCAAAACAATGCTGCAAAAAACCCTTTCTAATTTTCTCAAATATTTTCCTGACCCAACGTTGCATGGTGACAAACCGTCCCGACAGTGGACACTTCTCAAAAGCAGCGCTTGGCAACAAAAGACTGCTGCCGTGACCAAACAGCCCCTCTGTGTTTGGGCCGGCGTAAGTGGAGGATATGTCAACAGGTCTCCAACAATAACCACACAGCCCGCCTTGTGTCACCAAAGGAGAACTTGAAAGTGCACAAAAGCTGTGGAGATAAATTACTTCTATCAAAACATTTCCAGCCGTTTCAGAGAGGCTTTGCACCGTGTGAAGGAGGCTGACAGATGGTCCTGAGCCAGACAAACTAATTAAACATGCCTTCAAAGTGCTCAGCTTGTACTTATTATGATGTTATGATTTTTGCATACAGAAAACTGATGTTAGAAACTGGTAGTGTCTCGTAGAAAACATAATGGCTTGTTAAAGGAATTTCTCTTTTTAGCAGCAATGCAACCAAAATTGACATAAGTAGCCTGTTCTTAGTGATTAGATGATTTAATTGGGTCATTTACATTAAAAGGTGCTATGAGCAGTATATTCTTATATTTCATAAACATTTCCCACGTGTGGCAAGATATGAGGTAAACATGTTTAAATCAAATATTAGTTTAACAACGGTATAGCTGATTTATTCACAATTAAAAACATATTTTACATAACGGCTACATTGCCGATCGTCCAATCAGAAAAGAGGAAAGACTGGCAACCAATAGAACATTGTTTTGATTTTTTCTGGAGGACCTTTTTCAAACGAGTATGAGCACATGCTGCTTACAGGAGCTTTAGTTTGCTGATGTAAAAATAGTTTAAAGTAATGTAAAATGTAAAATAGTTTAAAGCAAAGATCTGTAACAGGTGTACTCAGGGATATATAAGGACAGGAAAAAATTGTATTAAACTGAGTTAAACGTCCTATAGTATGCTTTTTTCAGGCATTTCGGACAACTTTGCATTAGTATTTCACATTTTTTAACTTAAAATAATGTATATGTATGAAAAACATCTTTTGAGGAGCTGTTACTTTAACTTTGCAGAGAAAGCTTGGATTAGGTGTCTGTTGCCCCCTGCTGGCAACAGTGAAGCCTGGACAGAGCATAAAATGGCTAATTATCATGGCTATAAGCAACATGACACTAACAGATAAATAAGCTGACTGCTTCATAGTGACAACAGTGGTGTATGGGCTTTAGAAACGTGCAAGAGCACTTCCTGGTTTCACGTACGAAGAGCTGAGCGTTTTCAGCTCTTGAGAAATAGATTTGTTTGTTTGCTGAGATCCTCTATTAGCATTTGCAGTGTGCTGCATCAGCTATTGTTCCTGGGGTCACTTTGTCACAAACTATAAAATATCACATTACTACAACAATTCATAATAATATTTACACATCTTCATTGTTGACACATTTCAGCTGTTCTTTGCAGTAACCATAACAAGCATTTCAGATGATCTAGTAATACAGACAAGCTTGCTTTATATTTAGGATGACACACGAGTTTAAAATTTATATATAAATAAGTAGTGAAATGTTTTAATTTTATTTTTTTTGTATTTTATATATAATTTGTTGTTGTTATTCTGCACAATTATACATGCGTGCACACACAACCACCTTTATTTAATATTGATGTATTTATTTGTTATTATAAGATTTGTATTTATTTGTTAATATAAGATGGCCTCAGTACACCGAATTACTCAAACATGAGTGAATGAAACAAAATATTATGACAGGTATGTTTAAAATGTTGGTTGGTTAAAAGCTAAAAAAATTTAGCAAAATAGGGGACCTTTAAGGAAGACTGGCTGACCACTCCTAAATATCTAATGTCACAAATTCAAAGAACACAAAGTACAAGAAGTAATCGCCTCTCACTAGAGACCTGCACGGGACTGACTTGTCAATCCCGCTCCCGCCCGCTCCCGAAGCTCCTCTGACTGCTCCCGTCCTGGTCTCGAGGGTCTACCATGGCCTAACCGCCCGAGGGACTCTCATGGGTCCCGGCAGGGTTTTCCACAGGTCCGCTTGTACTGAGACGCCACAGTCACACACAGCGTTCAGGAGAAGAGCAGAAAGCTAACTTGTATTAAACAGTCTGTTAAAGCTCTGGGTTCATGTGCTGTGTTTGTTATCGGGATCCTGTGTTTCATACTGAGGAGGACAAAGAGTGCTGGCTCCCAGTGTTGCTCTCCGTGTTCTGTTCTGTCTGTTTACTTTCCTCCACTGCTACTGTAAAGACTACTATAATTGTGCACTCAAAATTCTCGGGATGCTCGAGACCTGGTATGTTTTTGCCTGACCGCCCGCTCCCGCACAAGACCACGTCAATACCGCCTGATCCCAAAGGATTTGAGGTGGGTCCTGTGGGATTTCCCGCCCGCTGCAGGTCTCTATCTCTCACAATAGACCCGTGTTTTGTAGATTGGCAGAAGACATGTGACATGTAACTGTGTAAGACACATCTGCAGCCACTCTTTATGGTTACTACACCCCGTCTAACAATATTAACCCCAACAACATCGCAGAATACTCACAGTACTACCACCTTTTATTCAATGTTTACAAGCCATTGAAAAGTCCCTTACTTAGAACCCTATTCTCTGGTAAGCATGTGGCTTCCGCTTAGTGGGACATACCCGAAACTCCTCCCCACCTCTTAATGTCCTTACACTATTCATATCTAACAGTATAATACATTAAGTACTGCAGTATTAGTATTATAATAGTAGTATACAATAGTAGTAAAGTAATGATTTAAAGATTTCAAAAGACTTTAGGTACCGGTCGAAATGTTTCACTCTTTAGGCAGGCTCCAGCCCCACACATGCGCCAAAACACATCATTTCCACAAGTGACCGACTGTTGCATAATTATTAATCACACAAATTAACATTGATTTTGAAGTCTTTAGTCACATTAGTTCAACACATGCAGCACACACCACCAATGAGTTCAAAACCGTGTGGGCGTTTTGTTCTTGGGTCATCAACTTGAATATTATCATCTCCTGCTGTTTCATTCGCTACAGGAAAAATAAAGGCTTGGATTTCTGCTCTTTCTCCTCTGTCTCCTGTCTACTATTTCTGGATCAATGCCTCCAAATTTGATGCAGCTATAACCAGTGCTTGTCCCATTACTGGTGCACATGTGTGGACATGCAACACTATACAAGCCTATAGTTTTCATCTGGAGTAGAAACTAAATCTTTAAGCTCCTAAAAATAGAGTGGGCTGTTTTCCTTTTGAAGACATTATTATGCCCTCCATGGCCCCGAGCGTTACTAAGCGTTACTAGACGATATATTACAAAGTGTCATCGCTTTGGTATGAGCCAGAGTCTGACAGGCGAACAAAGACAGTCTGGAGCTGTGGTTTATTCACCTGTATCAACCCATGTTCATCTGCCCAACTGGTGGAAAATACTTGAGGTTATAAACTAATACAACAATCAGGCATAATATTATGAACACCTGCCTAATATGTAGCACCATATGCAACACACTGCGCTTCACTGTGTATTCTGACACCTTTCTATCAGAACCAGCATTAACTTCTTTAGCAAATGAGCTACAGTAGCCTTAGCTCCTCTTTCCTTGGACCACTTAAGACAGATACTGACCACTGCAGACCAGGAACACCCCACACGAGCTGCAGTTTGACATAATCTGCCCTGTTGTCTAGACAGTTGAAATTTGACCATTATCAAACTCGCTCAAATCCTTAAGTATGCCCATTTTTCCTGCTTCTAACACATCAATTTTGAGGACAAAATATTGACTTGTTGCCTAATATATCCCACCCACTAACAGGAGCCATGTTGAGGAGATAATCTGTGTTATTCCCTTCACCTGTCAGTGGTCATAATGATTATGCCTGATTGGTGTATGACAAACACTTAACTGTGCAAACTTATTTTATTTACAGTGTTTATTATCATATTTAAGTGAGCATTTCATTTTAGCAGTTAATTGTTTAGGGAAGACAGCATGGAAACTGGAAACAAGTTCACTGCTAAACAGATGCAAAACAGATGCTGAGATTCAATAAAACTGAAGATGAGATTCTGTTGTCTTTGCAAGTAAAAAAAGAAAAACCACCAGAAGGAAAATGTCTGGTCTTTATCTCTCTACATCCATTCTGACAGCCACATACCATACATTTGTTACCCTGAAATAACTAAAAGGTTGTGCTCTAGTTGGACATTGAGGTAGTCTGGGGAAATCACACAGTATTCACAGTATTACAAAATTACTCAAGGCTAACCAGAAACTAAAAACAAGATACTCTGTCAAGTTTTTATGCCGGTGCAAAAAGTGATGTTTTTCAAGGTAATTGCTGGTTTGTTTTGGCCTAAAGCTAAACTCAAGAGCTCTAAGTTTAAGGTTTGCGCCAAACTTCAAATTCATATTCATGTCAGTATTTTGCGGTGACAAATGTATTTAAAAATGTAATTGTTTTTAAAATAATTTTTATTTGTACTCTAAAGTTAGTATTTCTCATCACGCTTACTGGTCTAGGAAGATATTAAAGAAATGGAAATACTTTCAGTGCTAAACAGGTGCTCAAATTTAATTAAATATTTATCCAAATCAGTCTACATCTGTTCTGACACTTAACATACATTTGTTACCTAAGTATTGTAACACAAGTATTCATAGTATTACACAATTGCTCAAGTTGTCAGAGTAACTAGAAACTAAATATTAGATACTTTTTAAGCTGCAAAGGGACAAACATTGTATTTCTGATGCAAAGTGGGATGTTTAATGCTAGTTTGTTTAGGTCTAAAGCTAAACTCAAATGCCCAAAGTTAATGGTTTGCATCAAACTACAATTAAATTCATGTTAGTATTTTGCGATGAAGCTAAATTTGATAAAATACTTATTATATCAGTCTAAATCCATTCTGACACACCATACGTTTGTTAACAGGATAACTAACAGGATGTGTTGGCCATTGACGTAGTCTGGGGAAATCACAGTAAGTATTCATATTATTACAAAACTTCTCATGGCTAACTAGAAACTAGATACTTTGTGAGTTTTTTATGCCAGAAAGGGAACTGCAGTGAAACAAGGATAAATACTCAGAGATGTTAGGTTTGGAGATAATTTCTGGTTTGCATCAGTTTAAAGCAAAACTCAGAGCTAGAAGTTCAATTCATTGTCCCATCAGTATTTTGTGGTGACAAATTTATCCAAAAAATCCAGTTTTAGATTGTTAATTTTCTATACAGTTAACTATATAGTTAGCATTTCTATTTCTTCTTGTTTTTGGTCTAAGAAGACATCAAGAAACTAAAAATAAGTTCAGCGCTAAACAGATGCTTCAAAACAGACGTTGAGATAAAATACATAGATTTGGTTGTCTTTGCAAGTCCAAGAAACATTTTTTGTTGCTCCACTAAAACTATTAAGAAGAAAAGGTCTGGTCATGATCAGCTCTGACAGACACATACCATACATTTTTAACCCTGAAATAACTAAAAGGTTGTGTTGAAGTTGTCGGCGGAAATCACAGAGAAACAGACCAGAATTATAAAGTGAATGTAATATTCTTAGTATCACTAAATGCCCCAGTCTCTCCAGACCTGCATTTAACCTCTATGGGACAAAAATGACAAAAATACTCTTTGGTTTGTAAGACTAGGTTAAAGCCATCTACATATTACCAATACATGAGACACAGGGAAAGTCAAAGCAGTGGAAATGTTGGAGTGAGTGAAATCGGCTAACACAGCAAACTGACTGTGCAAGCTCCACTCTGCGCTGAATAATTCATCAACTCTCTTCTCAGTCTGAAGTATTAGAGTTACAAAGAGCTGTAATAGTGAAAAATAATACAAGTGAAAGGACTTGTAAAAGAGGAAGAAATACAGAGGAGAAAACGGGGGTGATGCTGTGTTAGCCAAAACTCAAAAGGATACAGTAATTGAAGCTTCTGTGTAAGAGATAAGGTTTTGCACAAAAAACAACAAATTTTGAGATGACACATGGAATAAGAGATTGTGTTTTGGTGGTAAATTGCAATCCAGCCATCGGGAGTCACAAGCCAGTGTACTCTTTTGGCCAGTGATAGTAAGGGCATCCGGTGTAAAAACCTACAGTATGCCAAACTATGTGGCAGATGACTTGCTGTAGCGTACCAAAGGGAAAAGCCAAAAGGAAAGAAAACGTTTGGTGGAAAATTGCAAGTAAGGTGACATTACCAAAAGAGTAATTGTCCGCATAAATGAGCAATCCTCTGAAGACATACACAACCTTCAGCATCAACACTACCAAGTACAAACCTGTATGATTGCTATTAAAGTCACACAGGCATGTCAGCTACAGACTAAACTACTGTTATGTACTGTTTTAACTGTTCTAACATGTTTTTCCACAAAATACAAAAGCACCAACAATCAAATTTATGAAATCAAACTTAAGTGAAGAACATTAAAAAGCATCACAAATTGGTTTAGCTGGTTTCTGGTCCTTTCTGTTTCTGCTCAATAATCTATTTTTAGTCTTGTCAGCTCTGGTTTGGTCTGGTCTCCCGCTGCGTCTGGCCTTCATCGTCCACAGAGCACTCACACCGAGCGCAGAGCCTCAGCGGGGGCCCAGGCTCTGTTCACTTGTCCTTACGATACGGACATGACAGCTCTCCTGACCTCAACATAAGAAGTAATACTGGTTTGGTTGATAAAAACCGCTTGATGTTCAATTCACCTTTTCTATCATAAAGCATTCGTCAGTAGTACAGGGGGGATATGGGGGCGATAACATTTTTTTTTAACCTTCCGGGTGATATACAAGTTATACTTACTATCTGACATAAAATGTGTTGCTTGTTGGATACATTAGAATCATTTATTTCCATTTATGCTTCATGCCAACACAAAACATTAATGTCAAAATCTTTCACAATAAAAATAAAGTAGTTTATGTTGGCTGTCTTTCAGTTTTAGCCGATCTGTCTCCATAAACCAGGACCAGTATAATTTAGACACTACATAAAGTGCACTGTTAACCCTAAACATAGACTGTTTTGCATAAATCAACAAATTATGCCAAGCACCTCACAGATAATAAGTTACTCTTAATTATGTCAATTTCCTGCCATTTGCCTAAACCTATTCATTAAGGTGGTGACCATTAGTGTCTTTAGTATTTCTGTAATCTTCATAACCATCTCTGGTTTCCAAAGGGTTGGGCAGGACTGAAAAGTGGGTCTTAAGGAGGTGAAATATAGTTTAATTTAATAATAATAATGGATTAGATTTACTGTATACTGCGCTTTTACAAGCTTCTCAAGTTTCTTCAGTTTCTTAAAGTTCTTTATATTAGTGCATTATTTATTCACTCCTAGGCCACGGCAGTATGCATTGCCAGTAGTGGGG
This sequence comes from Bostrychus sinensis, assembly GCA_020698575.1. Lineage (NCBI taxonomy): Eukaryota > Metazoa > Chordata > Actinopteri > Gobiiformes > Eleotridae > Bostrychus > Bostrychus sinensis. The sequence continues at coordinate 10,632,655 of CM036241.1, read as the reverse complement.
ATCGAACTGACAACTTTCAGGTTAGTGGGCAAACTTCTCTACCAACTGAGCTAATAATATGACTATAAGCCCAGGCCTTTCAGTCCATTTGGCAAGAATAAAGGAAAATGTGTACAACAGACACCTTGTTTTATGGTTTAGACTTGGAGACAGCAGGCAGAGCTGGAGGCAGCAGAGCTGAAGATGTTGAGGTTCTCTTTGTTCATGGGGAGGTTGGATAGAATGAGTACATCAGCATATGTTGGATGTTTTTGGAGATATAATCAGAGAGGATAGACTGAGATGGTTCAGACATGTACAGATGGACAGTGACTCTATGAGAAGGACGCTAAGGTAGGGCTAAACGATTTTGAAAAAAATATCTAATTGCAATTTTTCTGACAGATATTTCGGTTATGATTACATTTGCAATATATTTTTAAAATCAATGTTCAGTCCAGAGTTTACATTCTAAGCATGCGATGGAGCCCTGACACTTGAGAGAAAACTGAAATCTAATCTTAAATCACTGCTAATCTAATACAAGGAATCACATGTCTTTCAGAACATGTCCATGGGCGTCTAAACTACAGCTGTAGCACAATTTATACATATTTAAGGCCCTGCGGAGATGGGATATTTTGTTCTCTGCAGTGGAAATGATGTCACCTAAATGATTGCAGCCTTTGTGATTTAATTGTGACAATTCAAATTGTGTTTTCGATTAAATTTTGATTACTTGTTCAGCCCTACGATGGGGTTAGAGCTGGAGGTCTAGAGGAAGACCAGAGAGGAGATTAATGGATGTAATGAAAGCGGACATGAAGTTAGTTGGTGTGGGAGAAGAGGATGCGGAGGATTTCATGGAGGTAGATCATTCACTGTGGGTACCTTTGAAAGGGAACAGCAAAAAGGAAAAAAGAGGAGCCCAGTCCTATAACAGCGCTAAACAAAGTTATAAAAGGCCTTACTGAATGCTTTTTGTTAAACGGTAGCGAATGGATGATCCAGCCTTTAGTCACTGTTTGTATGGTCTTTCACTGTCTAAGCTGCCAGGTGAACTCAGCATCAAACAGTGGGAATATGTTTATTTTAACTTGGTTTTCAGTGTGAATCGTACCTCTGGCCTACAGGCTGCAAAAGAAAGGAAGCTTTTGTTCTGTTTTTTTGAGTGGGCGGCACTGCCCCGGTACAGTACATGCTGTTTGTCATGAAAGATTAGTACATGTTCTGCTTACCTGGGTGAGAATATCCAGCTGACCTATGATGTGCTGGAGGGTGCTGGTCAGGCCTCCCTCTGACACTGGCTCCTGTGGATGTGGAGGATGTGATGGTGGAGCTGTGACCCGAGAGAGCGGTGGATGGGAGATGGACGGCAAAGTGCTTGGTTTTCTGTGGGACTGTCCTGCTCTGCTGAGGCTGGTAGTGCGACTCTGAGACCGAGGGGTTGTTTGGGAGTCTGCTCTGGTCACCTCAGTTGGCTCTGTAGTCTGAAAACAAAAGAAATAGAAAAATTAGTGCCATCACAAACAATATTTTATGCAACATTTTTACTAAAAGGCTGCAAAGGTTGTTTAAAAGGAATAGATGGACTTTGAGACTGGCCTTATTGCCAGTGTAACTTCAAAAGGCTTACAACTCGCAAAAGCAGTGACTATCACCAAACTTTTATGAAAGCATGTCTTGTAAACACCTGTCTGAATTTAACCCCAGCATCATCACAGGGACATTTAAAAGAATACAACAGAAGTGTGTTGTGTATTGTTTTGGACATTTTTTGTTTTGATTTCTAATGATTTGTGACATTACACAACACTCCATGCACAGTAAACACCTGCATTTGCTGAGTATTAAACAAGTTTACCATGTATGTTATTATAATTTTATTTCCTTATGTGCAGTTCTATTTTAACATATTTTTTACTTTTAACAACAATAGATCTATATAATTCAAACATTGCTACACTTTGTTGAACTGCTGTTTTCAGCTCAGCCCCAAACCATGCCACCGCTTTAGTAAACAATCCATAAAATGTCTATATGAACAATAAATAATAATGTCAATGCATTTACATTTTAGGTTTACTGCTAACACATATGATAGACAGTGAGTCATCTATACTTTGCCACCTCATTCACTAAGCTCTAAGGGGAGACATGTACAGTGTGTCGGGCTTCATCTGATTTAACAAATATTCTGAATTAAATAAAATTAGTTAAAATAGTGAACACTCTTTCTCTACCTTGCAAACCCAGATCCCCAGTCAGTCTGCCTGTACTGTGACTAAATCGTTGAGACATCCACACATGAAGGTCAGTGACCACGTTTCTCCATCCTGATGCCTGCATGACTCAAACCTACATGTATAGCTTATATGATGTTTCCATCTGTCTAACCTGTCTGCTACAGTCAGGTCTGCGAGTACAATGTTGAACTGTGCTGTTTCTAAATGAGGCTGATGGGGTGAGCCATCGTCTGCTGTCTCGCCCAACACAGAGAACAGTGATTAAATTAGCAGGGATTCCTCACAGTCTGGCCCTAAGTGCTATAGGATGCTACTTATTACCGTTTTATGCAACTGAGAAACTGCCAGCAGAATTGTAAAAGCCATAACAGCACAAAACACAAAAATAACAGACCTTATGAGCAACAGACCCGTTTAGTGTTTGTAAAGAACATAAACAGCATGTTTGTGCAAGGTAAGCAATAGATTAAAAAAATGAATTAGCATTAGCCACCCAAAATCACAATCTGTGTATAAACAAGATGATTTTGCCAAATTGGAACCAACCTACTAAATGTGTGTAATGTCAGCGCCGAGGTAGAGAACATTAGTAACTGGTTCCATATTTAGTGAATTATTTTGTTATACTGAGCACTGGAACACAGTAGTATCAATGGGGTGGCAGTAGCTCAGTAGGTAGAGCGCTCTAACCGGAATGTTGGTGGTTCAATCCCCGCTACCAGCATTGAATACTGCCATTGGTTCCTTGGGCAAGACACTTCACCTACCTTGCCTGTGTGAATGTGTTAGTGTGATTGCATGCTTGGTGGTGGTCAAATAAGCCATAGGCCCAGAATGGCAGCCACATTTCTGCCAGTCTGCCCCAGGGCAGCTATGGTGACAGAGGTAGTTTACCATCACAGTATGATGGTACAGTGAATGAATAATTCATATAAAGTAAATTGCTTTGAGAGGCTTGAAAGTGCTCTGTTAAATGTATTAGTTTGTTAGGGTTAGAGTTTGTTAGTAGATGAGTAAGTGGCGCATTGTGTACACCTGTAAAAAAAACAACACAAGTAACAGGTTGTGCTTTTGACAATGAGTGCGTTTACATGGCACATCATATTGTGTTTAAATGAGCTACTGGATCTGGAATATTCCTATTTACACATGTTAAAAGCATATTCTGATTAAGCTGGTTAGAGTTTTATATGTTGTGTTTCCATACCAGTTATAAAATGTATTTATAGCAGATAGTTAAAAGATTGCTGCGTTGTCAGTATTTAATATTAGGACGAGAGTAAATTCTGCAGTGCAGCGGTCAGAGGCTGGAGGTAAAGCTACTGTATTTACCCTACATTTTAACAATTCACTATATAACATCATTAGTTTGACGTGTGCCAATATAATGTAAAAAAAAAAAAAAAACACAAAACAATGTTTGTTTTACGAAGTGAGAGCCCGCCGCATCTAAAACCGGAAACAGCTGTTGCTAAAAACCGCTAGCTTGTTTTGTGAAGAATAATGGCACTTTGCTCGTTTTCTCTTGTATTAAGAAAGTTTTTGTCAGTCATGAAGCCACCAGTAACTTTGGCCAAAAATGTGAGAATAAGCAATAATCCGATTAAGGTGTTTCTATGCAACAATGTGAATAAGAATACTCTAGGTGTCTTACTCTGATTAAGGCTTATTCTGAATATGACCTTAATCTAATTAAGGTAATTCTAAAACTGTGTTTACACGACAGTATCTTATTCTGAATATGCTCATATTCAGATTATGATTGGAGTATTCTAATGCATGGAAATCGCACTTGTTATCTATGAACATCAACAAACAATAAGGACTAGAAATCCTTATGGTGGGCAAGTTATAGCTATATTAAAATACCTTGTAGTTAAAGCCAAGATGCTAAATCATGATTTTTTTTTTGCCATAATATCTTTTGCAGTTCCATTGTTGCGTTTTTCTCTGTTTGTCATACAGTTTTATTGTCTTTACTGTTTTAATCCCTCATCAAAATAAAATAGAAAGATCACTAATTCTTTTCAAAATTTACAAGCAGCAGTTGTGATGGTGTCACTTGTGAAAAGATCTACTGTATATTTTAATCAAGTGTGCCAATGTAATTTTACTAGACTTACTTGCATAACCACAACCTACCAAACACATACAAGATCAAACATTTTTACACTCACATTTTTTACACTGGTGTACTAAGCAGCAATGTATTGTTTCAGCACATCTGTTGAAACCGCCAACACCTCATACCTGAAGCAGATGAAGTACACACACAACTCTACCATCCTCCTGATGCATCACCTGGAGTGGAAAAACCAACAGTGGAAAATTTCCTCAGGCTCAAATTAAACTTCTGTCCTGACAGTGTGATCTATCAAATACAGGCTGCAAACTGCATACAAAACCATTTATCATGTTTACCACACAGAAACAGCTGACCACCAGCTTCAAATCCTTCCTCTGTACCCACTTACTGTCATTCACTACCGCCCTTTTACAAACCCGGTTACAAAACGGTTGGGACACTGTGTAAAATGTAAATAAAACAAAATGCAAAGATCTGTAAATCTCATAAAACCATAATTTGTTTACAACAGAACAGATATTTGGCAGCAACACACCTCAATTAACCTGGAACAAGGGCAACAAAAATCGCTAAAAGTAATAGGTCCGTAACTTGGCCCATTTGCTCCCAGGACCCCAAAAAACACTTTTTTTGGGACAAGCCTCAGAGGGAAATTTGTGAGTATGTGAAAAGTAGTGCTACAGTTGCATACAGAGTCACAGAGTTATGAAATTTGGAACAAATAAATGCTGACATGATGCAGAACAGAGCAAAACTGTAGGGCTTTATATTTTTCTGTTTCAAAATATTGAACAATTTATTGGCAAAAATATAAAAAAAATGGCCATCTCAATGACAAATTGTTTTTACAGACAGGAAGAACATCTGGTGACCCATAAAGGGAGCAGCCGAAAAGTACAAACAAACAAAAAAAAAGCCGCTCCAGCTGTTTTTTGTTGGCTTACTTTTCCTGCCTTTTGTTGAACCTATCTCAACTTATTTGAGACGTGTTGCTGCCATGAAATTCATAATGAGCAATTAATGTTCATGAAATGGTGTTTTAGTTTCAACACCTGATATGTTGTTAATATTCTGTTTTGAAAAATATATTGTTAAATGAGATTTGCAAATCACACACACATTTAGTTTTATTAACTTTTTACAGAGTGTCCCAGTTTTTGGATGTAGGGTTGTAATTGAATTATATAGAAATGTGCATGTCAGTATATAACAAGAAGAAAATATACAGCGAGTACACTGGCATCCGTAGCCCAGTCTTAATTGCAGTGAAGCATTTAATTAATTAAAACTGCTTGTACTGCTTTGTGATGAATGAAGGCTGTGAAGTACATTGGCTCTGATTTACGCTGGTGGACAAGGCTATAGCTTACAAGTGGAGTGCATTCAACCATTCACTAATGCCACTTACAGCTCTCTTTCCTCTTATTTCTAATCTGTATCTAGTCAAACTCATTATTGGAAGCAACTTAGAAGACTTATTTTTCTCCCCATGTTGTTTTTGTTGTCTCTAGACCAGTGGTTCTCAAACTGTGGTAAAGGGACCACAGGTGGTTCACAGGCTACCCCTGGTGGTACTCAGGAGTGAGTACCTGTTTTAGTCCAGCTCTGGTTGGGTATTAAATCTAAATCGTACCACAGTTTAGTCTTCGTTTAGACCTGATTTAGTCATGTTTACTCCTGGCTGTGTTCTAGTTTACTCCCCATCTGTGCGCCTGTCCCAACCTGTGGGCCCTCAACCTCACCTCCTATGGACTTCCAAGACCACTAACTCACCCCATTCCCTTGTCTGGATGAAGCCCTCTTCACCTGCTGCGTCTTTACAGACTTGAACTATAATACTATGGATAAACTAATGGACTTTATTTAACAGCCCTAAACACACTTTGCCTGTCTGTCCTGGGAGAGGATCTCGCCTCCAATGGGGTCTCCATAAGGTTTCTTTTTTCCCACAGCTGGGTTTTTAGGAGGACAGGGATGTCCTGTGTTTGATTGCGTGTTATGTCTGATTGTGTGTTTGTTTGATTAACTGTTTACCCTTTGAGGCAACTGTTGTTGTGATAATAGGCTATATAAATAAAACTGAAAATTTTAATTGAATTGGTTTAGTCCTGATTATAATCTGGTTAAGACTTGGTTTAGTTATGGTTATGTGCTGAATTAGTCCAATTACAGTCTTGGTTTAGTCCAGGTTTTAGTCCTGATTAAGTTCAGATTTTAGACCCTGTTTAGATCTGGTTTATTCCTGGTTACATCCTGTTTTAGTCCAGTCCTGGTTTGGTCCAATTTCAGTCCTAGTTGAGCCCTGGTTGTATTTTCGGTTTAGTCTCTGTTTTTGTCCTTATTTAGTAACGCTCCTTTTGTTAATTAAAGATGTTACTTTGAAGGTGGTACTCGTTGTGAAAAGATTGACAATCACTGCTCCACACTTTTCTCCATCTCCTCCACCTCCCTGCTCGTTGACAATGATCTCTCGCTCCATTAGACCATGAGGCTTCTTTTACTTCATCGGTATCTTCTCTATACGCTGCCTTGTCACACCCCCTGCCTGCTCCTGCTCGCTTTGTCCCTGGCTGTCAAAAGCAATCATCTACAGCTGTTGGTACAAAACCACTTGCCATTTTATCTGAACACTCCATTAGATTTATCCACAAAACATCTAAAAGAACTCTGAATTAAACAGAGGTTATTGCTTTCTTGTATTCGAGTAAAACTGTTTAATCATCTAATAGGAATGATCTGTAAAAATATCAAGTCACAAGGGGTCTGTGTACTCCTTGTGCCAGTCCCAAGCCCGTATAAATGAATCAGAAGAGAAGAGGAAAGCCAATCACATGCTCCTATACAATGCACTCTCAAGTAAGGGTTGCTCCCATTGGCTGTTGGTCTTTGCGAAAAGTGAATAACATCAAATAAATCACCCTTTCTTTCGGCCCTGGATTTTATGCCGGATGCCCTTCTTGACATAACTCTTTTCATTTATCCGGGCTTGGAACGTCACAGAGTACACTGTCTTGGGACCCTCTGAGTTATATACTCATAAACAATGTGCTTTCAGATAAGGGACCTTGTCATTAGCGGTTTTGCGGTTTGTAAACATTGAATAAATGGCGTCCATAAAAAAATTAAAACCTCTAACCACTTCAGCTTGATGTACTGTATTAGTATTATGTGAGTAAGTTCAAGCTGTTTTTGGGAAAGTTAGAGTTTTGGGCTCATCCAGCATTAAATGTGAATTTTGGTCCCTTCTTTGGGTGTCCAGGTGCCTCACCTTGTAGAGCACATCCCACATACCAGAGGACCATAGGTTTGCTCCATGTCTTTCTCCACATTTCCTGTCTTTTTACTTTATTCTATCAAATAAATCAAGAAGCGAAAAATAGATTTAAAAAAATGTGCCCCTTATTTATCGTTTTTAATCAGGACACAGAAAGTTTATTGTGGCGTGATATAGGTTTCGCGCAAAATCTATTAATTGCATAAAAATAACAGGAAAGCTAGCTAAATAACAGGATGCTTGAGCTACTGCAGTTTCTCTTCACATCCTCGCCCGCTCGTGCAGTGCAGTGTATGTGTGCTGAGCTGTGAAGAGTGTGCAGCTCGTCTGTCGGCACACGTGAGCGGCAGAGAGTCCCAGATGTGAGGCTGGAGTCAGGAGGAGGGGCTGTGGGGGGGTGGGGTGAGGTGGGGGAGTGTGGTGTTGGTGGTGGTGGTGGTGGGGGGATTATGGAGGATGTGATCAGAGACGGCTGATGTGCTTGTCAGCGCTGGTTGGCACACACACACAAACACACACATGTATTATTGTAGCACACTGAAACGGTTGCAGAAAGAGATCTGTGCTTAGCTCAAAGGCTGCTTCCAGAGTCACACCATCATGATGTCTCAATTAGGGCTGCATAATAACAGAAAACATGTAATCTGTAATAACTCATGAATATTTTAGTAACATATGACCCATGACAGCTGAATGACAGATAGCGTAATAATTAAAACTACCAAAATCCAGACAAGTACATATCCCAGCGCTGTCCGTCTTCCTAATGCCTTAAAAACTTGCACTTGCACTTATGCTTTTATTGTGAGCCGTTAACATTAATTTATTCATTTTAACTCATGTAGGCTATGGAATATTAATGTTCTGGGGTTTTAATGAGGTGGTGTATAGATGTTTATTGACACTGCTCTAATTCATTATCTTTATTTTAATATTGTCATGGTAATACAGCTACAGAGGGTCAAGCCAGTGCAGTCTTTGTGCTGGTCTCAAGCCCGGATAAATGGAGATTGCTGGGTCAGAAATGTGAAAAAAAAAAAAAAAGAATAAATAAATAAAAAGCTATACCAAATTAATACAGTATGTAAACAACTGCACATTAGGAGGCAGATTTGCTGTGGCGACCCCAGATGTAAACATATTATATCTATTCCTGAAGTTTATTATTCCAACTCAACAACATATATCTCCCAAAATAAAAACCTTTTAGCTACACCTGTTGGTACAAATCCACTTGGCATTTCCTCCGAACAACACATTAGATTTATCCACATAAACTAAAGAAAATGTATTAAACTGAGGATGTGTTTCCTTATATTTGAGGAAAACTGTTTAATCAACTTATAGAGATGATCTGTAAGATAACACCACGGAGAGTCACAAGTTAAGTGAGTGTACTTCTTGTGGTGGTCCCAAGCACAAATAAAAGTAGAGAGTTGCATCAGAAAAGGGCATCAGGCCTAACATCAATGGAAATATAAATAAAATAAATAAGCAAATTGCTGCAATCTAGGGAGGAGGCAACCTATTTTTGAAGTTTTAGCCCAACTTCATATTTAAAGTACATACAGAGACCCAACACTCCCATGCCGGTTTAAACCAGTGCAGTGGTCCAGCGTGAAAATATTAAATATCCAAGTAAATGTCTTGTGGAACAAGTCACTTACATTATATCCACTTTTCAAATCCTATTATTAAATATGCTTACAGAGAGAGCAGTGAGGAAATAGTGACATTTTTTCCCCCTGTGCTTCCTCTCCGGCGACACGTGTGTAAGACTCCCAGCACAGTATAAGAGATGAAAGGGTCTGTATTAATAATAAATTATGAATGACTAAATTATACATGAAAGAGGAAATCTGGGAAGTGGGTACTTCCAGGTGCAGCTCGAAGCATTAGTTTAAATGAAACTGTCACATCTGACAAACGATTATTGAAATAAAGATTACAAACGACTATGGAAGTAAAGCTCTCAGTACAACGCAGGGATATAGGTCACGCAATGTAGTTGGCTAACATTTTTACAACATACATTTTTAGGTTTAAAATGTTGGAATATTTCAGCAGATATGAACACACTGTATATTGACTTGAGTAATGACAACAATAAACAAAAACAATTAAGCGTTTAGAAAGGGCTACACAACATATTGCAAAGTGTAATTTTATTTCAATTTAAACAACTGCTTTATCCACTTTGCAAAGGACTACTTGTATCTTAATGTTATGTCAGTACAAAAACCACTGAGCAATCAGAGCTGTAAATCACGTCGTGGCATGACTAACCTTTTGAACAGTGCACATGGAAGTCAGGGTAGAGCCTTGTATTTCTTAAATACATCCTCCAAATGATGCAATCAAAGAGGCTGCGAGGACATTTTGATTACCAAAGGAGCTGCTCTTTTCATTGATTTTGATGAGGCATAAAACTAAAACCACTGAACAGCAGGTTATTAAATAACAAAAAATTACTGATTGCTGGAAAAATGGTTGTACAAATAGATTTTTAAAATAAAAACACTGAGATCTGGTAGTCACTTTCATTAGCCAAAGTCAGCTTGTTAATCATCTTAATTATCTTTAATGGATAGACTACATTGACAAACTTTTGTGGTCAGCAATGGTTCTGTACTTGTCCATCATAACATCAGAATCAAGTAACTTTTAGCATGTAGCTTTTACCTTATGTAGCGGTAATTGCGCCTATAAATTACAGTGGCAAGCAAAAATATGTACCCCCTTAGCATTTTTCATTTATTGTTGCCTTACAACCTGGAATGTAAATGGTTTATTGAGAGTTTTCTGTCAGTCACTTTACATCACATGGCAACAACTATGAAAATGCAAAAAACTATTTATTGTGAAGCAAGTTAGAAATATGACTGTTGACTATGATGTCAGTCCTCCGTAGAACCACATTCTGAAGGACTTTCAGCTCCAACTTTTCTAGGATAAGTGTTCATGAGCTTGCCTCATAAAATCACTGGGATTTGTGCTCATTCTTCATCTAAAAACAGCTCAAGCTCCTTCAGGTTGGATGCATTGTACAGCACAGTTTGAGGTGTTTTCTTCAAAAATTGTCCTGTGTTTAGCTCCATCCTTTATTCCTTCAGTTCTGAGCAGTTTCCCAGTCCCTTCAAGCAATGTCCACTCCTTCACACAGCCCAGCTCTGTGGAGTGTATGGTTCAGAGTGGTCCTGGGACAGATACAACAGTCTCTGCTGTGGAGCTCTGCAGATCTTTCAGGGGCACCTTTGGTCTTATTGTTGCCTCTCTGATGAATGCACTCCTTGCCCGCAGTTTGTGAGTTTTAGATGGTCCTCTTTAGGCAGGTTTGGTGTGGTTCCTTATCTTTTACATGTTGTAATGATGAATAAATTGTGTTTTGTGGCATAATGACAGTTGAATTGCAGTCAGTCCAACCTTATCTAACTATTTCTGTGACTTCTAAGGTTGAGTAACGCCGGGTCTCATTTAGGGGCATACTTTTGCTTGCTTGCCACTTTAGGTGATGTTTTTCCTGGCATTGGTTGGATTGTTAGTCTCATAACTCAAAAAGTAATTGCTGAAATTGGCAGGTCAGTAAAGGTCAAAATTAACATTATTAAAGTATTCTGAACAATTGTCAGATAATGCCAAAGATACTGACTCCTCTCCTCTTCAACCGATTGAATTTAAGATGTTTTCAGACGTTTTTAAGACCATTGTTTAAGAAAATTTAGACTTATTTCTTAAGCATGCAGTGTACAAAAAGCACATAAATGTCATAAATGCGGCCCGACCATTTCATTGCTACCATTCGAAACAGTGAGGGCCGCAAAACATTTAGGTCTTGGTAAAAAAAAACAAAAAAAAACTGAGTGTCTTGAAATTAAAAAAGATACATTCTGATTTTTAAATTTAAGATTTTTTTTTTACTTTTTAAAACCCTGTAAATTAACAAATAACTCATTATAGTATATTCTTTACCATTGTAAGATAACAGGTTTTTGTGGCTCCATGGATAGGGCATTTACTCCTGAACTAGAGAGTAGGGCTTTAGTTTCTTCTGGAAGGGTTTTATACAAGATACCTCTATGAAATTCTTTGATACAGCAGGTAACAACAACGCACTGTAGGAAACTTAAAGGCAAGTCTTGAGTTACAAAACCAAGAAAATATTAGGGTTACATCACATTTTTATCAAGTACTCATCAATTATTGCCTTTCCATTAGCACACAACCTTCAGAAAGCAGATTTTGAAGACAGACATTTTTGAAACATTGCTAATCATCTCTGGGCATGGTTCGGCTGCCCATTTTCTAATTAGGCCCTAAAGCATGTCTGTGATAGCGCCTGTTGAGTGGAGAGGCTATTAAAATCTATTTACAACTCAGTATCAGAGCGGTGGGAGGAAATAATGGCGTCTTATCAGAATCAGAAAAACAGCTCTTAAGTGTCCGTCTGAGGCATTAGCAGATGTGTAAGAGAGGCCAAACACTTTGTACTTAATGCTTTTAAAAGTAATGAAGCTATTAATAGTTGCACTTATCTTTAAAGACTGGTAAAACTATTTTTGAGAGTGATAGGTTTTAATTTAAACCTACATGTTAATTCAACAATGAAAAGTGAAAAAGCCGTTTTATTTTTTAAATGTTCTTGTTATGTGATTTTTTTTCTTGTTTTGTTTGGTGATTTTATTTATATTTTTTGCTTGCTTTAAATTTGTTTTTTGTTTTGTGATCTTTTTCTGTTTTTTTTTTTTTTTTTTTTTTTTTTTTTACATTTCCAAATTTGTGTTTACATTTTGTTTGCAAAATTGTTAATAGTTTATTTTTGTTGCTACCTTTTGTGTGTGCAATTTGTTTTTACATTTTGCACAATCGTTCTTGTTCAGAGTTTCGTTGCTCAGTTAATCTTTCTTTTGCTACTTGTTTTTTGCATTTTGTGATAAACTATTTTAAAATTATTCACAAAATAAACTAAATGTTAAAAGTTTTTTGTTTTTGCTTTTTGAATTTTTTATACTTTGCAATTCCTTTGTTTTTGTTTTTCAGTATTTTTGTGTTGTTTGCTTTTTGTAATTCCTGCTTTTTGTAATTTATACATTTAGCTTTTTTCCTGTCTATCTCAGTCTGTGTCAGCAATGTCTTTACCATTGCCCTTCACTTTAACATAGCCACACATACATTTTTAGCATTCACAAATAGCTCTAAATCCATGAGTTTTCCCCAGTAATGATTGAGTTATCTAAAGTGGCCGTGGGTGGATCTTGAAAGAGAGAAAAAAAAAAAAAAAAGTCAATGGGTGAAAGCGGATCCTGGGAAGACCTTGGCTTTGTCCTTGTTGATGTAACTAACACTGGAGAAGTCAAAGGGGTGAAATGTGAACTGCTTTTCCACTCTGCAGCAGCCGATGAGGTGTAGGACGGCGGACAAGAGCTTTCAATAATTAAACATTGGTAATTACTATTCTCCCCTTTTTAGCTCAGCTTTTGTTCAGCTTAAGTTGTTAGTGACCTTTGTCTTGTTTTTCTAATTGTTTTTTGATGTAGACCAAACATCTTAGTAAGGTCAGAAAGATTGTCTTTTATCTTTTTGCATTGCTTAATGAGATAAATTACAAAATCCAAACTGTTCCTGTTTCTGTTTATAATGAAGAATTTAACGGCTTTTCACACACTTAATTTAGCTAAATATTATTTTCTCTAAAATATCACTGTATTGAGTCTGAAGATAGACCTAATTCGTTAAAAAAGCAGTGTTTCTTGTATTTTAGGAAGATAATGTTAGGTCAGCCAGGGAAGCACAATCCACTGTACTTTTTGTACTGGTCCCATGCCAGGGCGAATGGAGAGAGATGTGTCAGGAAGGGCATCCGGAGTTAATCCTATGCCAAGTCAATTTGCAAATCACTGCACCCTACGAGGCAGATGATTGGCTGTGGGAATGTCAGATGGCAAAAGCCACAAGGAAGGAAGAAAATTTAAGGAAGACATAGTTATCAGGGGACAAAGTGATCTAGAAGAGAATGTGTAGCAGTGCATGGCCTCAGAGAAGTGGATCTCAAAAATGGAAAGTCCCATTGGGTTTGAGATTCTTGGCTTGTCAATATTTAAATCAATGGCGGCTGAAACTCCTACTTGGAAAGTGGCTAAACCAGTTCTGGATATGTCTGCTCACACACAGAGAAGCAAAATTGAGAAAAAGGAAGCAAAGTGAAATGCAGATAAATATTGGCAAAGTATTTGTGTGCTATGTTTTACAAAGAGATCATTGAAGGAGATCAGTTTAAAGCTGAATACTGAGCTAGATGCTTTAGGTAAGCTCTTAACCTACAGTTTGATGTAATATACTGATTATTGGCAGTGGCAAATTGATTGAGTTTTATATTTTTAATCAGATATAAGTGGTCAGGTCGTCATGTTGTTGTGGGGGTAGCAAAAGTGAAAGAAAAGGGTTTCAGATACTTCACATATTTAGATGAGTCAACCAAATTACTTTTACTCGCTCCATTTGTTCAAGCTGACAAATAAGGTACCTACTGTTTCTGGTGAGTCCATGTTAACTCTCTCAACTGTGCCTCAATCAGCAAAATTACAGGGGCCAAAGTACAAGAGTTGGAGTGACGGTGCAAGACAAACCACATGATGCTTAGAGCCGCAAAGCTTTCAGAAAAACATTTGTTGAGAAACAATTGTTGATTAGATATTTTAAGCGTTAGAAGAGGCTCGTCTAATAATGTGGTTAATGAGTATAGAAAGAGGAACAAGACTCTGGACTAACTTTTGCTAGTACTAAATCAATATTTAATTATCACTGATGTAGGTCTAAACCAGTGTTAAACTGCTTTTTTTGTACGCACCATCAAATATTTTTAAAGGCAAAGATAAAATGTACAAGTAGCTCTTTGCAATACTGATAATACCATAAGTTATTGTGTGAGAACTATAGATTTGTAATGAATAGCATTATACAACCTGAATGATGCTTGTATTTGTGCAGCGTTACTGTGTGAATGTACCTGGTTCTTTAGCAGTAATGGCTCTGAATTGAGTGCGATGTGAGCAGTCGATACTTGAGTGCCAGAGCTGCTTCGCTGTTGCTGCCCAACGCTGTCACCAAACTCAGCACAGTCAAAGTTGGTCTTCCACACCAGCAGCTGCAGAGTGAAAATAAAACCAGTGATGGGTTTTTGCAGAAAATGAATCACAGACGTCAATGCTTTTTCACTCCTTTTCACACCAACTACCACCTCAGATAATTTTTTATCTATATTATCTAATTATTGCCAGTAAAATATTTGTATCGTTTAAGTCATTTTGTTATAATATAGCAGTCAATTTTTATATACATTTTTGATACAATATACACTTGTTAACCACCTCTTTTGTTTTTGTGCAAGAAGTACAAATTGATAAACCTAATCTATCCTTATAAAGACAATTTCAAAAAGTAATTACCTGTTCATCATTGCCCCCAGAAGCAAAGTAGTCTCCAGTTCGGGAAAATGCAACACAGGTTACAGGACCCTGGTGGAAACATTAAAAGTATGAAAATGAGAATCATATCTGAACACCAATTAACTACATAACATCCTAGATATTTAGAAATAAACTCTGTGGTGAGTTTGCAGCATCTCCTGCAGTAAAGTGACAAACCTTTTTTCTGCTGACCCATAATTAAGTATATAGATCATTTTTTTGTGCCATTATGGGTCACTGTTTGGTGAACTGCTACTTTAGTGGGTATACTTGTTGAGTCTGACTCTTTCAAAAACAGACACTACTATTGGCACTAGTTTAAGATATAAGACATTTTTATTCCATCTTTTTAACACAGTCTCAAAGGAAAGTGGGGTCAACAATTATAAGCTTCAGAGATCAAACAAGTCCACCGCCGAAATGTTAAAAAACAAACGTTCCACAGAGGCTGGAGGTGCAGACAGGCTGGTTTTTGGCGAGGAACAGTTTCCCAGAAGCACCTGAGAGCAGCAGACAGCGTCACTATGGCAACGCGCCGGGCCTGACAGACAGTGTGTTCTGCTCTGACTAACGCCTGCTGCCGCTGCCACTGTACATGTGAGAGCAGAAATGGACTTAAAAACAGGGAGGCCCCGCTTCAGCTCTCCCCATGAACCAATAAAAGAAAACAGAAGTGTTGGGTAAAGTGTCAAATGCTGATTGTGATTACTACTTTGGAGAAATACTGTTCAGCATTTTGGATCAAACTTTTCACAACGCATACCAACTTTAAAATATAAAATACAGTTTATATGAAAGGGATTTATTGTTGACTTTTATCGATCTTGCTGTGCTGCTTTAAATTTCTCTATTTTCCTGATCAAATACATGGATATTCAAGTCGAATTTGGGTCACCTGATGCCTAGCAGTAAGTTTAGTCAAATATAGTCTCATAGTAAAAAGAGACTTACAATCTTGACTACATTTTGATGTTAAATAGTTTATTTTATCTCAAAGACTCTATAAGTACCACTAGATAAAATGAGCGAACCATCAGTCCTACAGTTTGAAAACCATTAGAGCACAAAGTGTAGTAAAAGTTATGCCCTTGTTGAGTCAGTTCAGCACAGTTTGGTTCAGTAACATCTGGATTTTATCATTTACTACTATTAGAAACAGAACAGCAATTTCTATTGGCTGCTTCCTTCAGGAGTCACCACAGTGAATCAAATAATCCTTGTATATTTAGTTAGGTGCAGGTTTTTTTTATGTTTTATGTCCTCCCAGATGTAACCCTCTCTATTTATCCAGGCTTGGGAGAGGCACAGTGGTCACGGGGGCTGAATTGTTGGTCTCTTATGGGGGAACTAACCACTTCCTGCCTGCTATAGGAAAAGTCACATATATAGTCACATGAGAATTATACTTACAGCAGACTTAAATGTGTTGCCGATAACTAAAATGAGTAAGACAATAAATCTTGGTGTAGAGGTGTGAGAGGTTGGAGGTACAGCTCTACTTATTCTGCTTCAGTAAACACTAGACAAGATTTATTCCCAGCTGTACCAATCTCCTACATTTTAGGGAGTTTTGTTCAAGATGCTCTATTATCTAATTAACAGACAGGAGTGTTTAGCTTCACCTTTTTAAAGGAGATTTATTACCAAAATTGTTTTACAGTTGTTATATTCAGGGTTCCAGCAGGTATCAGCAAGTCAATTTTGATGCTTTTTAATGCCATAAACATACAATCGCAGCAGCTTAAATTGTCAAAAATGTATTTGCAAGTATTGTAAAATACAGTTCATAAAGCACCAATAAAGATGAAAGTCAAGCAATATATACTTTTTATATTTCATAAAAATTACCCACGTGTACCAAGATATGAGGTAAACATGTTTAAATCAAATATTTGTTTAACTCTTAACAATGGTACAGCTATTTTATTCACAATTAAAATACCGTATTTTTCGCACTATAAGGCGCACCTTCAATGAATGGCCTATTTTAAAACTGTTTTCATATATAGGACGCACCGCATTATAAGGTGCATTGAATAGAAGCTATTGTAATGGCTGGGGTTGCGTTATGCATCCACTAGATGGAGCTGCGCTAAAGGGAATGTCAATAAAACAGATAAGTCAGTCAGTCAAACTTTATTAATAGAATACAAACCAGCGTTCTTACAACTCCGTTCACTCCCAAAACAAGTTAGTGCATTCACAATACGGTACCGTACTTACCGGTAGCTCTTATTTGCACCGCCCTCGTTGAAAACAATGTATTTCCAACTCCATTTGTCACAGTTCAAAGCTACATGAACAGCATTCGAGCGCTCAGTTTTCTGTCCCCTCAATGTCGCAACTCTTCTACTGAGATGGAGCAAAGGCCGCGCCTCCTTGTTCTTTTGCGGCAGGATCCATAAACACGCCTATGGCACACATGAACAGCTGGGACTGGAATTCCCCTTTACCGTTTTTACCGCTGTCACTTCGGCGATGCCCCCTGAACACGGTAGCCATAATTAACCAACATTGATCCATATATAAGGCACATCGGATTATAAGGCGCACTGTCGGTTTTTGAGAAAATTAGAGGCTTTTAGGTGCACCTTATAGTGCGGAAAATACGGTAGATTTTACATAATGACCAAGTTCTTTTTGTTCACATTTTTAGTTTTGGTTCTACCCTGCATTACTGATCGTCCAATCAGAAAAGAGGAAAGACCCACAGACCATTGTTTTGATTTAGATTTGATTGATTTTGATTTAGACATGGAGTACTATTTTCAAACCAGTACGGGTGCATGCTGCTTACAGTGCCTTTAATATTCACAAATAAAAGTAGTAATATCACCAATTTTACTTAAAAAAATATTTATAAATTTTTAATGCCTGTGAGAATCAAATTGAATGCTTTTCAATGCCATTCAAGGCCTTAATTTTTGAAAAATTAACATAAAATTGCTTCCACTGATTCCTTTTAATTTATAGTAAAACCAGAAATGTATTCATCCTTATCTATTCATCATCCAGAGCCTATCCCAGCAGCTAAATGGCGTACATCTTGGGCAATAGGGCTGTAATGATACAGTAACTATGTCAATGTATCGATTTTTTGTCCTACGATACAACTATATCGATACGCATTACCTTATATTGTATCGTTTTCTAGGAAGTGTGTATCTATATACATGGTTAAAATCGATCTATAATAATGGAAATACTGATATTAGAAATTTGCATGTTAAAATAAAACCAGATACGGCTTTTTGGATGTCATTTTTGTATTTTTAATGAAATAAAATGTTATATTCAACTTGTCTTCGCTCTTTGTCTACTGGACATAATCAACTCCGGCTGCGAGGCTACATTTGAGAGTAAAGTTTTAAGATTTTTGGCAAAATGTTGCTGTATTAATTATCAATATGAAGATGTTGAATCGTATTGAATCGTAGCATTCCAAATTAGCCAATATCGTTCTTAAATCGTATCAAAACGATTCTAATTGATGCGTATCATATCATTGCAAAAATGTATCGTTACACCCCTGCTGGACAATGATCAGTTTCTTGCAGGGCTGACACTTAAAGACACTGACAGGCAACCATTCACTCTCATATTCATTCACTAAAACAATTTAGATTCATCTTTCACCTACACAAGCATGTCTTTGTACGGTTGGAGAAAGCTGGAGACGACCCACAGTAACACAGGAAAGACTCCACACTCCAAATCTTATCTTGTCTGAACATTATTTTTAATTGTTGCTGAGTAAATTACTTGTATTGTTTCAGTCCAAAAGCCCCGTGTGAGATGAGATGAGTGGATGTGTCATTCCTTTCATGAGAGCCCGGAGACCAATTAAACGAAATTAGAAATACTCATCC
Organism: Bostrychus sinensis; assembly: GCA_020698575.1. Classification (NCBI taxonomy): domain Eukaryota; kingdom Metazoa; phylum Chordata; class Actinopteri; order Gobiiformes; family Eleotridae; genus Bostrychus; species Bostrychus sinensis. The sequence continues at coordinate 10,613,738 of CM036241.1, read as the reverse complement.
CAGCCATCACAGCAAATACAAGTGTATACAGCAGACATGAACCTGGAAGCCCACACACGGCAGATGGAGCCCTCTCATCTTGAGGTATGTTTCCACTGAGACAATTAAACATCACAAGCACTCACAGCAGATTGGCACAGTCACCGGTAAGACAACAGCAAAAGGAGACAGGAAATTAGGTATTTTGATGAGAAGGGCGTGTTTTTTAAATATTTTTAATAAAAGGGGAAGGCTAGCAGGCAGAAAAAAACAGATGGAAAAACAAATAAGCTACATGCACTAGAGAAACTACTTCTAGAGATGTACTATATAAAACACATATTATTTTGGATATTGTGATGATGATATGAAGTGTGGTATTTTGATACCCCCTGAATGAAACTTGTAAAAAGTTTAATTAATAATAATAATAATAATAATAATAATAATAATAATAATAATTAATCTTAGTCTTATTTAGTGCTTTTCTGGACACTCAATGTTGCTTTACAATTAGGGGCATTACTCATTCACTCCTCAGTCGCACTCGGTGATGGTGAGCTACTTTTGTAAGCACAACTGCCCTGGGACAGACTGATGGAGACATGGCTGCCATTCTGCACCTAAGGCCTCTTCAACCACCACCAAACACATCACCACACGAACACATTCATACAGGCAAGGTGGGTGAAGTGTCTTGCCCTAGGATGCAAACACAGTATGAACGAGGGAGAGCGCGATTCAAACCCTCAACCTTCTGGTTACCATACGCTCCATCACCTGAGCCACTGTAATTTAGACTACACTACAAAAAAAGCTTTGGACTAACATCACCCATCAAAAACTATGGCTATATGAATAAGGAGTATATTAATGTTTTGTAAAAAGGTTTTAAGAAAGGCATCTGGACAAAGTTTTGTTTTCAGAAGACGTTTCATCCAAGCGACATTATCAGAAAAACAAAGCTTTCTTCCTTATCCTTTTTACTGAATTTCACCTGGATGACCGAGAACCTGCACCGACATAACAATGTTTTTTAGGTCTGTGTTGTAAAAATAGACACTTGAAAACTTGAACACTGAATTCAATGGAAGCAGCCATTACTTCCAGTTACTACAACTGCCCAGGGAGGACAAACTGAGCACTACTGGAGGAAAAGCACGCTCATTATTTTCAACATAAGCTTGCTGACAGTGTCGAAACTTAATCCACAACTGTTCTGTAGACACACAAATAGCTTTTGGGCTTGTCTAGCTTCTTAAGTATTTATGATTTTAATAGAGCTGCACAATATATGGCAAATTTACCCTAAATGGAATATAACAAACTGTAATCATCCATATTATTCCAAACAGAGCCTTACATTAAATTGTGGAGCCTTCAAACAATAAGGTCTTGGTTATAATCATATTTAGTCTCACATTTTGCTCCAAATTAGTTACATTTAGATCAGGTCAAGCCGTGATCCAGTCTTTTAATACAGATATAACCATAGCTTAGACTGGTGGAAGTTAGTCCGCTGTCTTTTGCCGTTTTTATATCAACAAAATCAGTCAAACTTTTACTAAACCAAAAGGGCCATATCATATAATCAGAATATTCAACATAAGTTATTGTAGATTGCATGTTTTTCCAAGATTGTGAAGCTCTTGAAAGGATATATTAAAGGTTAGTGCAACGGTAATGAAATGCTACTAATACAGCCAGTTCTCAAACATACCAGGGACACACATGTGGTCCGAGTGAACCAGAGATGGACGCAGACACGAGACAGAGAACAAAAAGAAGATCCAGAAGGAAAAAAAAAATGTAGGCAGTGTTTCCTTCCAACAACCCTAAGATGAGTCATCGTGAGTGGGCCGCCTGCTCGCCTGGCAAGTACTAAAATACACCACATCATAAAAAGGTGTCCATGCACACTTTACACACACACTTTTCAAACAATAAAAAAATAAATAAAAAATATGTCAAACATGCTCCCACATACAGTTCACACAGGATTGAAAACAGAGGAACAGGGGGTACAACAAGACTGGATATCCAAAATGTTGAGTTTTGTGGTAGTTTTGTGTGATTGTACCTGATGCCCATGGAGTGTGTACAGCAGCTTGCCTTCCACCAGGTCAAGTATCTTCACTGTTGAGTCACTGGATGCAGTTATGAGAAAGTTACCGGCCGGATGGAAGGACAAGCCGTTCACTATGCCACTGTGCACTGGGAAAGGCAAAAGCATTCATATATTCTTAAAAAAGACAAAAAAAACATTCACATTTAGAATTTTGGTTAGGTAAATAAAATCCCACAAATGTCATGTATTATATGTGTTCACTCATTGCTTTTCTATTTGTGTATTTGTTAGCAGTAAGCAGCAATCTTCAATCAATCAATGGAGCGCGATATGACCTGGTTCTAATGACAGTACAGAGATGACCATTTGAAATGTTTTGGGTCCCTCTGCTGGCTGAAACGTGTAATTAAATTAATTTCTACTAAAACTGAAGGGGCTGCAATATTTTTCTTTACAACAGAGATGTCATTTTAAGTTAATCATAACCATATTTATAATAAAACCAACTTGTAGCTATTACAATAAAAATTTCTCTTTGGCTTGAAGACAGACAGAACAACTTTATATGTTTTATGGCACCTTTGAAACTAGAGGAAAATGTTTTTGGTAAAAAACTCTCTTTTCCAAACATGCTTAAGAATTCTTCTGATGAACCTGAGACAAATGCACTTTTAGTTAAGAAACATGTAGAATAAACATCAAAATCAAACTAACTGAGAAAAAAAGAAAAAAGTACACTAGACTGTAATGACAAACAATTAATATTAATTGCACCAATTAAATTTGTATTTACATGGCAATTGGCTATTATTGTTATTGTAATAAAAAAAATAAAACACTTGGAAAATTAAACAAGGAAAAAGTCCGAGTAACACAAAGGTAACCATTTAGTAGTCTATACCAGGGATTCAAAACTCAACAGCTGTGGCTGTTTTCTTGATATTGTGCAGGCCTAATACCATCTATAAATCTTAAAGCTTAAAATTTCCTCTCAGTGTCTTACCTTGATAATGTTGTAGCATCTTATGAGACCGGATGTCCCACACCTTCACAGAGTTGTCCGTACTAGCTGCAGCTATACATGTGCCACTTGGGTGGAAGTCTACATGATTTGCATAACTTAAAGAAATAAAAAAATAAATAATAATTTATTGATTTTTTTTGATTGATGATTTAACAGACCCAAATATTTCTGCTAAAAACATCTTACCCAGCATGTTCATAAAAAGAATGAATGCACTCTCTGTTGTTTTTGTCCCACAACTTTATTGTCTTATCGTCACTGGTCGAGACAATCAGCCGGTCGTCTGGAGAAAACCTAAAAGAGATTGGACAAAACATTTTTTTCCACAATAATTCTCCATTTCACTTGTGAGCTAAATTATTTAATTGCCAAAATAAATGTATTTTGGTATTTAAAAGTTAAGTTTCTTAATAAATAAAATATATGCATTAATTCAATATGAGGCCCTTGCATTATGTGAAAACTAAGCAGATTTAATGATTCATTCACAAACACAGTTTGAAAACTACTGAAATATTGCATATTGTACCTGGCACAGCGGACCCAGTTGATGTGCTGGTTTAAGGAGAAAAGAAACTTCTGTCTGTGAACGGTCCACACCTTCACCGTCTTGTCGTCTGAGGCTGTGACCAGATTCTGTCCATCTCCAGAAAAACTAACGCTTCGTACTGTGGCTGTGTGAGCTTTGAACACTGTGGACTCTGCTTTCCTAAAACACAAACACCTCAGTGAGTTTTCAGGTAAAAGATGAGATGTATTAAAAAATGAGGACAACACCTACATGCTGGGCACCCAAAGCCTCACAGTCTTGTCTCTAGAGGCAGAAGCTACGAGATGTCCAGATGGAGAAAACTGCACTGAAGTAACAGCATCTTTATGGCCATCAAAACGATAAGCTCTCATCTGAGGTTTCATGTTCCATATCATCACACAGGAGTCAGAGGAACCCGTGGCTGAAAGAAGGCACAAATATAGTATACTGACAGACTGTAAAAATAAACACCATCAGGGGTACATGGAATATGACCGCATAAAAATGATTCAAACATTACCAATCTGCTTCATAGTGCAGCTGAAGTCCACACTAGTCACAGTGTCTCTGTGGCCCCTAAAATGCCTCTCTAGGGTTGGATCCGACTGTAGAAAAACAAAACAATTTATGCAGTAAAGTTTATTAAATGTTGACAGTAAAGAAAAATGGACATAAAAACATTGTGAGAAAAAAATACATTACAGTAAGGCTGTTGCATGTCATGTTTTCATAATAGCATTAAATAATTATAAACATGTTTGCAGTATCAAAGCGTTTCAATATATACATTTTATTTTATTTTTTACCTTCGATTTTATGTGACCTTCAGTGTGGACAGCAAATAACAGGTACAGGTAAACATGCTTCCTTACAGTGCATATGACAATAAATGCTTTGAGTCTTTGAATCTTGAAAATATGGAACGCAGATCACCATTTTCCACACTACTATTTAGAAGTCAGTAATTCGTTTCAACAGAAGCATAGGTGAGGCTAGACCCTAGCTTGTACTGTATTCATCAACTAAATTAAAAAATACTTGAACCACTTTTAATTGAATGACTCCCTTACCAGTCTTATATAAGGTTATCTTGATGTAGGGCCAGTTGAAGTATATCAGTAGGTTATATTGATTTAGTTTGAATTTTATTTAGAGCACATAGACTAAGCTAAATGTATTTACAAAACTAGAATTATTCATAGTTAATCATTGCTCTCTTAACTAAAACTTATAATTACGATTACATGTTGTTAAAAAAGCACATTTAATTCATTTGTTTGACTCATTTTTCGATAATATAATAAAGAAAAAGAATGTCTTCATTAGTTTATCACTTTTGTTCCTTATTTGATGTAAAGCCTATTGTAAACACAACTTTACGAACAAAATGGTGGCTTTGTAAGTTTTGTCCTACGCACTACTGAAGTTTATTTATTTATTTTTTTCCCAGCAGGGTGAGCCTTATTTTTAAAAGCGACGCAAAGGAAGTACGTCATGCGCGGCTGCTAACCGGGAATCTCTGCATTCCGCTGTTCAAGCTACTCGAAAATACAACGGTCTGCTTTTTAAAAATACAGTTTTAATGTTTGGTTTACACATTAAATAAGAACATTTTTACGCAGGGACTTGTTTGCCTGCGCGGCTAAACTCAGGGCCTAAAGAGTTTGAAGGACGTAAGCTGCGTTGCCAAGGAAACGCAAAGCAGCAGTAAGCTAACGGCTAACGCTAAGCTAATCGGCAAAACTCAGCTCTGTAGACTCCGGGACTCTGCATTTAACTAAACAGAACACCCCATTACGGACGTGTTATGCATTTCACTTATTTTAAAAGCACGCATTTGCCATAAAAAGTACATAGACAATTTAAAAGTCTAAGGCACGAACAATGTGAAGAACGCAAGCTCCGTTGCCAAGGAGACGGGAGCTAACGGCTAACGCTAATCTACTCGGTAACTGGAGACTCTGATTTTGGTTTGTTTTTTTTGTATGGTTGCATTTTGACATGGCAGAGCTCCACGTTATAGGTCAAATAGTGGGCGCCAGTGGTTTTCCGCAGAACAGTCTGTTTTGTAAATGGGGAGTTCACACGGGCGGAGCGTGGAGGCTTCTGTCCGGGCTGAAGGAGGGACAGACCCAGGTGGACAGTCCTCAGATCGGGGAGACTGCGTACTGGAGCCACCCCATTGATCTCCATTACGCGACCAAGGGACTGCAGGGGTGGCCAAAGATCCATCTTCAAGTCTGGCACCAGGACTCGTTTGGGCGCTGCCAGCTGTATGGATACGGTTATTGCCACATCCCCTCCAGCCCGGGACATCACCGGGTCAGCTGTGTGACATGGAGACCGCTCGGCACGTGGCAGGAGCAGCTGGCCCACACGTTTGTCGGCGGAGGTCCCCAGCTCCGCAGCCCAGACACCGTCTACAGCGGGGCAGACAGATACAGGCTCCAGACCGAGGCCATGGGCACCGTGGAGCTGGAACTGGGCATCATCATGAGTCGATTTGATAAATTTGGTGTCGAGAGTTAAACATTGCTTTGTAATAGATAAAGTATATTAACAGAACCAAGAGTAGTGTGTATTTGCATATGCTGGAATATGTTTTTCTAGATTTATATTTACCTTTATATGAATAAAAGTACGTTTTCATATTGTTTTGTTAATGAGTGATATTATAACACAATATTGATTATTGTTGGGAAGGACAATGCACAAGTCTTCTACTAAAGGCAATATATACTGTAAATCTGACAAACGGTTTTCTAACTTCTGTTTGAGTGTTTTAAGTTGTAGCTTAAGCAATTAAGACAACTGATCTAATTCACTTAGTATATACCATCAATTCTACATTTCATAAGCCTAATGTATGTACATATACATTAAATGTAGATTTCATCAACACGTATTTAATACATTTAAATATGGTGTACCTTTATAAATACCCACATATTACAAGTTATTACGGATCCAAGATGTAGCAAATATGCAATAAAACACAAACTGTTTTCTATATTATATAACAGTTAATAATGAACACCTCCCACACTGCAACACAGACAAGGAGGAAGATAAATACAGGTGCTTATAAATGTGAACTGTATCCCTTGACATTCACTTTAATTTAGGTAAACAGTAGCCTACATATCCATTACAAAACTATTTATCCAACAGAAAAGTTGCAAGACATTGATATTAGCTGTACTAACTTACCTCATCATGAAGAACTTTAAACATTTGGAAGGTAATGTTAAGAAGACTTTTTAGTTTTAAAACATGTAACGTTAACCTTAGGTTAGCTAACATTGCATGCAATTATATTATGTTTACTATGTGATATTGCGTATAATAGTTTGTGAAGACTGTATTCGCTGTGTACCGACAGTGTAAATACAAAGCAAACTTCAGGTAAGACATTAGCATTACTGTACTCACCAGAGCAGAAGTCATCTTTTCGGATATCAAAGTCCAAACACTAGGGGGAAACAGTTCCTACCGTTCAGACTGTAGCGAGCCCTTTCCCACACATTGATAAATAAATAAAATATAAAGTGTTTAAGGTTTGAGGCTCACGTTAGCTGTTGGCGTTAGCTGTAGCCGCTAACAACAACAGAGTTCAGTTTCCGCGCCGCTGTTGGGCGGCGAGCTCTGACGTCAGCTCTTAAAGAGACAGTACCGCCGCCACAAACTATAAAAACACAAAACTACAACCAAAGAAAGATCAGCAAAACATAATGTAGACACTGTTTGCTACTTGTCTATGTAAAACTAAGGAGGTGTAATTTGAGCGACTAAACGTAATACAGTTATTTAATCACTATTTTGTAACATGTATTTGAATTTACGGGTTTTATCCACCAGATGGCAGCAGTGCACAAGTTAATGATCCTTTTTAGCACCATTCAATTTTGCTCCTTTTTAATCAAAGGACTAAATATGTCATCCTGACCGAGTTACAAAATCGAGGACTCGTTTTATATCGTATTTACTTTACTTTGTCGTGTACTACATACATAAACCTATCACTTTCACAAGCCCAGTTATCATTTAATGCAGACTAGCAGCAGATTTTGTTGCCTTCTTGTCCAGTGGAGTCGTTGACAAACAATCTGGCAGGGTTTATTGTACACTATAACGACCCAAAAGCAGTACATATGATAACAGATACTAATTAGGCTGGGGTCTACAGATAATTATAGATTACCGTTTTATTGTTTGAATAACCTTGAACCATTGAGACAAATATTTTCCTTTGTTCATGAGCAAGATAATTGCAGTGTCCATGAGTTAGTGAATATAATGATGTTGTTTTGCTGTCGTCATCTTTCTTTTTAAGCAATTAAGTAATGTCTCAAACTCAGAAACAGTAAGACTAAACTGCTTGCCCGAAAACACTCATAAGTCATTTTATTATGTTGTTGTTGAATGTACAACTTTATTTTCCTCTTTCCTGCAGATGAAGTTTTACAGGTCCCTCTGGCACAGCCCTAGTTACTGTGTGTGAGAAAGGAGTGTCAAGAATTCCCCAGTGTTCTGCTGCTCGGCTTTTAAAGTAGGCAGTGGTTTAATAACTTTAAAATATTTCTTGGAAGGATCATAACAAGAGCCAGAGTTCCTCTTTTGCAAGACAGATTTAAAAAGAAGGAAGGAGGAAGAGAAAGACAAAGTAACTGGAATGATGCCTTTACTAATGTTTTTTTTAGAGGCTGTGAATAGAAAGGACTGTTGTGCAATTTATGACTTTCTGAATTTGCATATTATGGAATAATTGAGTGGTTTCCAACTGGTATAATGGGAAATATGGTTTTAATGTTCTGCCAATTTGAAGCCTAAAAACGGAAACAGATTTTTAAATACAGGCACAAATCAATAAAACAGAATATCATGGAAAGGCAAAGTTATTGTATTTGAACATTACATAATGTTACTTAATCATCACAATCAAAATGAATAAGGCTTGAAAAAAAATCACTGTGTACTAAATATATAATATACACCTGTATATTTGCCATAAAGGTTGTAGTAAAATTATTTAGAAAAAATTGTTTGGTTTGGTAAAAAGTGAGTCACAAAAAAATTGGTCCCACAATCAGACCAGACCAGTGTTATAATGAATTCAGTCATTGCTTTTGCAGTTTTAAAAATTTTTAAAAACGGGTATACTATGTCAAGCAGTGACCTAAGATGTACTGCAAGCTTATGTATAGCAAGGGCACATAAAAAATGAGAATACTATTGAAATATTGAATATCAAAAATGTAAAATTATTTCAGCACGCAGAAACACATATACTATATAGATTCAGTACACAAAGAGAGAAATATGTCAAGCATTTATTTCTGTTAGCTGTAATGATTATGGCTTACAGTTATTAAAAAACTAAATGCAGTATCTCATAAAATTATAACGTGACATAATACATGTATAGTTGTACCTAATCATCACAATCAAAATAAATAAAGGTCTGAAATATATGTACACAGCTGCCATAAAGGTTGTAGTACCAAGATTTAGAAAAATAACATTGGTTTGGTAAAAAGTGACTCACAATAAAATGATCACTGATAAAACGTCATAGTCAGACCAGAAACACTGCAGTTGAGTATATAATCAAAATCTGTAATAGCTGATCAGAAATTGGTCTATATGGCAAGAAGTGAATCAGCACTTATTTATATATTTAAGTGTACATCAAAAAAATTAGAATATTGGATAAAAAAAAAAAGAACACAGTTAAATAAAAAAACACTGAAACACATTGCAGGCTGTTTCCTTTGCTATGCTTGACAGAAAAAATAAAAATGATTGCTGATGAATGTATAAACTTAATTTTGTTAACTTTCCTAAATGTAGAAGAGGGATATTTTTGTTTATTTTAATTGTGATGATTATGTAATGTTATGCAAAAGTCTGAGATACTGAATTTTGGTTTCCATTTACTGTAAGCCATAATCATCACACTTAAAACAAACAAATGCTTCAAATATTTCTGTGTGTACTCAATTAATATATAGAGATTCACTTTCAATTACTCTACTGAAATACATTTGCTTTTCCATGATATTCTTATGTATTGACTTGTGCTTGCTGTCATTGCTTTTGCACACAGGTATTGATAAAAAGAAGTTATCATAATTAGGTTTTTATTATAAGTAGTTAATCAACATAAATGTATTGTTTTGTTCTGTCCAAACATAGCAAGGGAAAATTAATACACAGCTTACAATGCGTTTAAGAAATTGCATGACTCCTTGTTCCTTCTGTTTTAAACCACACCTTTTCTGAAACATTACAAAGCCGGAAGAATGTTGTCTTTTCTGCTTCATTGTTAAACACTAAAAACTTAAAAGAACATTGTTTAAAGGTCACAAGGACACTTTTCTGTCATCATAATAACAATAAACCTGTGGAAAGTTCCTTGTTTGAGTTTCATAATGAAGAGACTAATTACGCTTCAGGTGTCAGTCTCTCTCATTATTTCTGTCTAACAATTGATAAAATAGTAAATTGTTATTGTAGTGATTATAATCCAGAATATTACTTAACGTAGTGACAAAAGTTTTGTTATCTAAAGTTGGAGGGAGTGAAAAAAGTGCCCCAAATCTGTACTCAAGTAAAAGTGCAGGTAGAATGTAGAAGGAAAAGTACTCACTACTAAAAGTACTGAGTGTAAAGTTTACTACTATCGCTATTACTACTATTATTACTGCTACTACTACTAATACTATACTGCCTTTACTATTATTACCATCACTATAATCCCTTCTAATATTATTACATACATTATAACCAGGGTAAAGAAATATTTTCATGCTTATAGACAGGTCAGTTGACAGATTTGCTGAGGCCCGGGGCAAGAAGTCTTCATGTGGGCCCCCTGTAATAGAAAAAAAAATAAAGAAGACCCATTTCTGAGCCCCAGCCCTGAGGCCCGGGACAGCAGACCTGGTTGGTTCAGTCAAGGATAGTGCTGTATGAATGTGTACGAATGTGTTAGTGTGGTTGTTTGGTGGTGGTTGGAGAGGCCATAGGCACAGATTGGCAGCCACCTCTCCATCAGTCTGCCCCAGGACAGCTGTGACTACAGAAGTAGGTCACCACCACCGAGTGTGACTGAGGAGTGAATGAATAATGGACTAATGTAAAGCACTTTGAGTGTCTGGAAAACAGCTAGGCCAGACCTATGCTTTATTAACATTACTTAAGGATTAGTATAGTAATATTTGGAAGTCTTTCCTGTATATCTGAACAGTAATATGACTTTTTGATCATATTTGAAATCAGTCCAGTCATTGGGCCAAACAGAAAATGACCAGAATGTTACAGAACATTATTTATCATAATGACTCGGGTTTTTTTTTATGGCTATCAACAACATAAAAGTGCTAAATTTTGAGACACTAATTAACATTTATAACTTCATTATTTCAATGTTGCTCATGTTATTGAAGAGCTGTAAAGTGATTTCAAAATAGGCTGGATCTAAATGTGTGCAGGGTCACAGCAGGATTTGGGGGCGGGGCCACACAGGGACACTGTCCCTGACTGAACTCTGATTGGGCCCTTGACTTCCTCTTTGCTGTCGCTTATCAAACTCTTTTCATTGTTGGAAAGGGATGTTAGGTTACAGTGCCATTCAAGGCCCAAGTTAGTAACAGTAATGTTTAAAGGGCTGTGCTTTTTTTAAACATAAAGAACATTAAGAAGCTGGAGCTCAATACTGAAGTAAATTTCCCACTTAAAAAACATCAGTATATTAAAAGTTCAAAAGCTCAACTGAAGCTGACCAGCTCTGGGGTAACTCATGACCATAGCACAATTCATTTCAGCCAAAAAAAACAAGGTAAATTTACTTCCAGCACCAGAGGAGGGTTAACACTGTTGAGTTTCTTTGAGATTCACCAAACACAGGGAGGACATGGAGATGCTACTCAGAGAGGCAGAAGTGCTAACCACTCTGCCACCTACTGATTTAACATAAAAACTTTATTTGTGTGTTTTAGCAAAAAGGTTTAGTTTTTTGTTGTCAGTATAATTATGCTATGCTAAATCATTCGCCTACACTGAAAAAAAAGTGAGTTTCAGCTGTTGTAGTTGTAGCAAATAATTTAGCAGTGAATTTAACAATAGAAATCTAATATCTCATATTACAAACAAAATGACAAAAATAAAATACAAAATTCCATATCATTTGTTAAAATAACAATATATTTCAAATTATTATTATTATATACAAAATAAATATCTGTTACACCAGCTAATCTTCTGCAATACTGTTCCACTTTTCACAAAACCCTTGTTCTTTTTATTTGCAGTTTGGTCTAACATTTTGACTTTGAACTGACCGGACCAATAAAAAGCAGCAGCTATTAAGTATGGATATTTTAACCAGTCATTTATCACTTTAGAAAAACAAAAACAAATGTGTTTTTTTATGGCTTTCAGGTCAATTCCCAGACCATGGGGCATTTCTGTGAGGAGTTTATCTGTTCTCCGTGTGTCTGGGTGTTTTTCCCATCAACCTCAAAACATACACAACAGGCTAATCCTCCAGCAGCCCTGGAGGAGGGCCTCTTGTATATTTGTAATTATTGTTTCCGGGAATTAGAAAAATGTAATAGATTTAATGAATGATCATAAGAAAAATTAAGAATAGATTATGAAGTCCCAATTAGAAAAATAAAATAGCTGAAACAGAAATTAAACCTATTCTAGTGGTAAAATATTAGCTTACTTGGCCATTCCAGCACTGGTTACATCTGATTAAACTGAAAATTTCCTGCACAAAGAAAAAAACATAACTAGAGAAAAGGTTTTGCTCTCTTTTGACCCCGCAGTGTCTCCACCGTTACACATTTATAAAGGTTGATAATAGTGAGTCATGATGTAACGGCAGCTCATGTTGTCTTTTGACCCAGTGCCATATCAGCTCAGCTCTAGACTCGATGGCCCCATTCAAACTCATACTGTGAACAAAAAAAATACGGGCCTGACCGTGGTGACCGTGTTTCAAGATGGCCCAACTGTTGTGTTTGGCCCAATGAGAGGAAGAGGATCCTGATTCAAGCTCAGATTAGACTCCTCTATACGCAGCCGGTGTCACGTACTGTGCATCCATTTATAGAGACAAAAACAAAAACATGCATAGTTTATTCTCTGTCATGCAAAAACAGTCACCAAAAACATTAGTTCATTCTTTGCATCTGTAGTCTTTGATTATAAAACACTAAAATTGCAAAATACAAATGTTTTTAAATCAAATTAAGAGGTGATTTTCTTGCAGTTGACTGGTGTTTATCCAGGAAGTCTCACGCCCCAAAGCAGCTGGGAGAGTCTCCAGCCCCCATCCTCTTCTCCTCACGAGATAAACGATAGGAATTCAATATGGCTGTTTTGTTAAAATGACCTAATTTTTTTTTTACTTTGGTGAACAGTATTATGCAAAAGTCTTAGGTGCATGTTTGTAAGAAAGGCTATGACCAAAAACGGACAATGGACAAAAAATAATACACAAAAGTTTTTCACACTTAGACAGATTACTTACTTACTTACTGTCACTTATAACGTTTCTCCATCCCTGTCTGTCCTTTGTCTTGTTCTGGAAGGAGGCCCCATGTGTTATTTTCTTGGCATTTTCTTGGCATTTGTTTAGAAGGTCTTTATTTGAGATTTTATTGGGCCAAAATATTCATAAGATCCTCCTCAAGCAACTTGTGTGGAAGACTGATAGTTTTGTTGGTCATTTTCTGTCATCTCCAACTTTCTGAGCCGTAAAGCACAACTGGCACGACACAGCTGTTGTTAAATTTAAGTTTTGTTCTTATTGTGTATTGGGCAGAGCTCCATATATTTTGCAAATTTTGTGCTGAATATAGAGAGCGACCTCTGTAAAGTTATAGAGCCCAGACCTGGACTCAAACTCAGATCATGTGTTTATTTAGTGAGTGAGGTATCTCTGGTTGGTATGATCCTCTTTTTGTAGGCTTCCTCCCACCGTCCAAAGACATGCATATGTAGGTGAACTGATAAGCCTAAGATGCTTCTCGTGAATGAATGAAGATGTGAGAGTGAATTGTTGTGTGTATCCGCCACAGGCTTAAAGTAGCAGGGTTAGACTCCTGTGAGTTGTGAAAGTTCATACAGCAGCCCAAGCAGTGGCTCTCATTCTCAAAACAGGAACTTTATTTTGCAAAAGGTCAACACAATACTATGCTGTAAAAGGAAATCCTTGCCTCAGATTTCTGTGTAATCAAATGACCACAAGAGTTAGTCAGTAGTTCCTTGGTTACAAGTGTTTGAGTAGAAATAGTTAATTTTTACTTTCTGTTCCTGTCACAGAAATATGCTCTACAGATTAAAGCAGCACTCAGTACCATATTTAAGCCACTACTTTTTTCCCACGCTTTGAACCATGCGGCTTATACAAAGGTGCGGCTTTTCAATGGATTTTTCTTCAGCCGCCAGGGGGCGCTCTAGCAGGAAGTGCAAAAACGAGACAGACAGGGGAAGTCAGTGCAAAGAAGTACAAGTGTTTTTATTTAGCACATGCAACACAACACGCACGACAGCAAATTATTTTCACCCCCTCACCCCCTCATCATGGAAAGCACACGAAGAAGTTCATATGATGCAGCTTTTAAGTTGAAGGCCATCGATCGGCTCCAGGAAGCTGCATGTAAGCTTGGCGTTAATGAATCTATGGTGAGACGCTGGAGACGGCAGCGGGAAGAACTCATTCAATGCCAAAAGACGACAAAGGCTTTCAGAGGTAATAAAAGCAGGTGGCCTGAACTTGAAAATGTTCTTGATGACTGGGTGAACACAGAGAGCAGACGGCCAAGGTGTTTCCACCGTGCAGATCCGACTGAAAGCCAAAACAATCGCCGGTGAAATTAATATTGAAGATTTCAAAGGTGGTGTTTCAGATTTATGAGACAAAAAAGCCTGTCCATCAGGGCGCGGACAAGATGAATAAAGCCATCAATTACTTTTCTGTTTTGTTTGAGCAGCACTTTTACTGCGGTGTTACAGGCACTTCAGGTATATAAATAAACATTTACGGTACAAAATCTTTCTGTGTATCCGGTAAATATCTCATTTCTCAACCTGGATATCGGCAGGTTATAGTCCAGTGTGGCTTATATATGTAAAAAAAAGATTTTTTTAAACCTAGTGGGTGTGTGGCTTATATTCAGGTGTGTTCTATAGTTCGGAAAATATGGTAACTTTTTGCCTTAAATAAACTGTTCTGGAATCCGTGTGATGGTTAACTGAGATGTTGTGGGGTGAATGAAGCGCCTTTCATCTCCCCCTGGTGTCTCTGGGCCAAAAGTGACACTTGCAACAATGAGCGCTGTCGACCCGGTGTCACTGATTTGTCGAGTCTCACGAGAAAGCGGCACATTGCGATTAGCAAAACAACAAGCCAGCAATGAATTATTTCTAGATTTTTGTTGTGGCCTGTTTCCAGTGCATGTTGGACTCTGGCAGGACTGCCCTTTGTCACCGGTTCTGTTCATTATTTTCATGAACAGAATTTCTAGGTGCAGCCAGGGGCCGGAGGGAGTCTGGTTTGGGAACCACAGGATTTCATCTCTGCTTTTTGCGGATGATGTCCTGTTGGCTTCACCAAACCAGGACCTTCAGTGTGCACTGGAGCGGTTTGCAGCCGAGTGTGAAGCGGCTGGGATGAGAATCAGTTCCTCTAAGTCCAAGGCCATGGTTCTCGACCGGAAAAGGGTGGCTTGCCCTCTCCAGGTTGGAGGAGAGCTCCTGCCTCAAGTGGAGGAGTTTAAGTATCTCGGGGTCTTGTTCACGAGTGAGGGAAGAATGGAGCGTGAGATTGACAGGAGGATCAGTGCAGCGTCTGCAGTAATGCGGTCGCTGTATCGGTCTGTTGTGGTGAAGAAAGAGCTGAGTCGAAAGGCAAAGCTCTCGATTTACCGTCGATCTACGTTCCTACTCTCACCTATGGTCATGAACTTTGGGTCATGACCGAAAGGACGAGATCCCAGATACAAGCGGCCAAAATAAGATTCCTCTGTAGGGGTGCTGGGCATACCCTTACAGATAGGGTGAGGAGCTCGATTACCCAGGAGGAGCTCAGAGTAGAGTCGCTGCTCCTCCACATCGAGAGGAACCAGCTGAGGAGGCTGGGGCATCTGTTTCGGATGCCTCCTGGACGCCTCCCTGGGAGGTGTTCCAGGCATGTCCCACCGGGAGGAGGTACTGAGGAAGACCTAGGACACGCTGGAGGGACTATGTCTCTTGTCTGGCCTGGGAACGCCTTGGGGAGGAAGTGTCCAGGGAGAGGGATGTCTGGGTGTCCCTGATTAGACAGCTACCCCACAACCCAGCCCCAAATAAAGCTTAAGAAGATGGATGGATGTTGTGGCAGAGCAACCAAATGTTAGAAAAAACTTTGTATGGATGCGCAGAAGAGAAAACAAAAGTAAAGCTGAGCGAGGGATCACTGTAGGAGCCAACTGGACTTGTGAGTATTTACAGAACTGCTTTACTCCGAAATGTAGGTGCAGGTGCCATAATTAATCATGGCACCTGTTAGGGGGTGGGATATATCAGGCAGCAAATCAACATTTTGTCCTCAAAGTTCATGCGTTAGAAGCAGGAAAAACTGGCGAGCATAAGGATTCGAGCGAGTTTGACAAGGATCTAATTGTACTGGCTGTAGACGACTGGGTCAGAGCTGGCTACCTGACCTGTGTGCTATTTACTTACTGGGCAGAAGATAATGAGATCCTTATAGAAGATGAGAACCTTATTTTATAAACTCTTATTAGACAACAGATGTACAGTGTCACTTATTCCTACATTACCAAAAAAATAAGTATGCATTTGTTCATGTCCCTAATGCAACTTCTTCTGTAAATGCCTTCTTGTCAATGATTATATAAATCTACTGCATCCTACTTTCAGTAAATGGTAGAGAAATAGTTACACCTG
The DNA here is from genome assembly GCA_020698575.1 of Bostrychus sinensis. Taxonomy (NCBI): domain Eukaryota; kingdom Metazoa; phylum Chordata; class Actinopteri; order Gobiiformes; family Eleotridae; genus Bostrychus; species Bostrychus sinensis. The sequence goes on along the minus strand of CM036241.1, from coordinate 10,597,175 downwards.
GGAAGGAAGTGCATTTTTAAAATTGTCCAGTGGTAAAACCGGTATGTCAGACTGAGTAACGTTTACTGTCAGTGCTTCACCTTTACACATCCTGGTTCCTGCCTCTACAGCAGTGAAGGGCAAAGTCTGTTTAACTGGAATCAAGGTGAGTCTGTCATGTGCAGACAAAGACACACGGCAGGCAATACTACACCAGAGATAAGGCTCAAAGAACATTTCATGATAACATAACACAACATAAAAAAGAGTGTCAAATAAATACCTGTATAAACCTGTGTACCTACAATGAAGCACATAGTTCAGCCCAGTGATTCTCAAACTTTTCACACCGAGTAACACCACAGACAAACAGGCTAAACAAGGACGAATCCAGGACTAAACCAGGACTAAATCTGAACTAGCAGCGGTCTACACTTCAAATTTGAAGGCTACAAAGAACTTAAAGTTGAAAGACTAAGGAGTAGAGCATCTGCAGTACCCATACCACACATAATAAATCTGGTTTAACAAAGATTTATTAGAAAGTCAGCCCTTTCTTTCAGGGGTCATTGGATGGCCTTCCTGATGCAGCCTTACTCATTTACCCAGCCTTGAATCCAGTTTCCAGCTTCTTGACATGGAATCAAACCCTTTAAAAGTAAGGGACCTGACCAATTTACTAACAGGGAGCTTCAAGAAAAAGAATATCGTAATGACAGAATTATTACCTCCCCCAAGAAAATTATGTTTTATGTTTTGTTGGTTAGTCTGTTGGTGAAACAGCTCAGAAAGTAATGACTGGAAGTTTTTCTTAATGGTCAGTAATGAGCAAAGGAAACAAATATTAGTCTGAATCCAGGATTTACGTTCTTAAAGAGCCTATATTACGCAAAATCTGCTCTTTTTTTTAGCTTTCTATTATGTTATAAGATTATCCCTTTGTCAAAAAACATACCTGGAGTTGTGTTTTGTTTCAGTCACACCTGTTAAAAAGTAATCCTGTATTCTTGACCTTTGTGTGGCCTTAAAACATCAGATCCACGAAACTTCACCTCTCCCACAAACTCCCGCCCACTCCAGGAAGCACTGACCAATCAACAAGCTCTATAAGGTTTTTTTACATTATGTTTTAGTGGATTTATATTGTATTTATTTTGTGTTTTATGTTAAAGTGAGTATGTACTGTATTTGAAACTGTGCTGCTGCCACTTCGAGACTTTTAATCTTAGTTTTTATCCTGGTTAAATAAAGGTTTGAAATTCATTTCCAGTGTGAGATAAAACAGCTTTACCCCTGAAACAAAAAGATCTCGGTTCAAATCCAGGTCTGGGCACTATATCTTCACCAATAAGAGACAGGGCCAGTGCCTTGGTGGAGGTCTGTGCTCTCTCAGTGCTTCCGTTTATTGATTTTTGCTGAGATAAAGTCCAACATCTCACGAACGTCTCCAAAAATATGATCACCACATACCATCTTGAACAAATACTCTGATACTACTGATAAGAGGTTCTAAAGTAACATAAAAAATCAAAAACATATGTCTTGGATTTATTTTTAATATTTCTTTCAATTGTAGTCAGAGCATTTTAAAGCTGAGTGTAAAAAATCTTCTTTTAAATCTTCTTCTGCCTGTTCCTGTTAGAGGTCACAGATGGCTGGAGCCTGTCCCAGCACCAATGGTGGGGCAAAACCCAGATTGTGTACTATATTGTCTGTAGTGTAGCTGTATTTAACATCCTTATCTCTTGAGGCTCCATTGATTATTTCTGAGTAAAGTGCCGTGTCATTGCGCACCACAAACAAGCGGTTATTGCACTGTTTCACAACACGCCCCGCACTGTCGCAGTAAAAGGAGCCAAGTCTGAACCTGCACAAGACCAGAGAGAAAAACTATCCTCCGAGAGTTTTACCCACAGGTCAGGTTTCCAGGAGGTGATTGTAAAGGTTCTCTGTGGACGTTTTAGGCCGAAACCAGCCACAGCGGGACAGCTGTCACGGCCGGATGAATGCTGTATTTAACTCCACCTGTTCTGTTTCTGTTCTCAGCTTTTGTATTAATGTCAGAGGTGGAAGAAATACACAGTTAGTAACGTTACTTAGATACTTCAATAAATATTATTACTTGAGTAGTTTCCTTTGGATACTCCCTTTCTTTCAGGGGTCACTGCAGCAAAGTATTGAGTAGAAGTAAAAACATACTACTACTACTACTACTACTACTACTACTACTACTACTACTACTACTACTACTACTAGTACTACTGTTGCTGCTGCTAGAACTACTACTTACTACTACTACTTACTACTATTACTACTACTACTACTTACTACTACTTACTACTAACTACTACTACTACTACTAACTACTACTACTACTACTACTATTACTACTAAATACTACTTACTACTACTACTACTATTACTACTACTACTACTACTTACTACTACTACTACTACTACTACTACTACTACTACTACTACTACTACTACTACCACTACTACTACTACTACTAACTACTACTACTACTATTCATTCATTCATTCATTTTCTACCGCTTATTCCCGTTAGGGGTCGCGGGTGACTGGAGCCTATCCCAGTAACTTTTGGGCCGTAGGCAGGGTACACCCTGGACAGGGGCCAACTTGTCGCAGGGCTACTACTACTATTACTACTACTACTACTTACTACTACTTACTACTACTTACTACTACTACTACTACTACTACTACTACTACTACTTACTACTACTACTATTACTACTACTACTTACTACTACTTACTACTACTTACTACTACTACTACTATTACTACTAACTACTACTACTACTACTTACTACTACTACTATTACTAACTACTATTACTACTACTACTACTTACTACTACTACTACTTACTACTACTACTATTACTACTAACTACTACTTACTACTACTACTACTACTACTATTACTACTACTTACTACTACTACTATTACTACTAACTACTTTTACTACTACTACTACTTACTACTACTTACTACTACTACTTACTACTACTACTATTACTACTACTTACTACTACTTACTACTACTACTATTACTACTACTACTTACAACTACTACTACTAACTACTATTACTACTACTACTACTTCTACTGCCAGTTCTTCTGCCACCACTACTACTGCTTAAAACATTATCTTCTGGTTTTGACTGTGTTTTGCCCCCAAGTTCAAAAATACCTTTTCATTTAGAGACTTTTCTTCATTACTTGTACCTAGAGATATACATTGTTTTTTTGTTTTTTGTTGTTGTTGTTGTTGTACCTTTTTAACCTAATGTTGGTCACCTTTAGAACAGCATTGCATGTTTTACAAGCTATAAAAAAATTAACTGTTACCAACTTTTTTGGTAACAGTTTTTATATTTTTTTATATTGATCAGTCAAACCCACTGTATACTTGCGTGAGTCATTTTATGAGTGTGGACAGTAACTGGAGCATGAAATCAGCAGAAACAGACTGAAGAAACACAATGATTTCCTTTTGGATGCCTCCTTTGTCTATAACACACACATGCTGCTCTGTAGAAACTGTGAAATGAGGTGAGAGCATTTCTGTCAGTGTCTGAAAGCAATGGGACACTTTCACTTAGTCGTTTACTTTAGAACATCTTTTTAAAGGGGCTAAATTATGCAAACTGGACTTTTCTGAGCTTTCTCCAATGTTATAATGTTGTTCCCTCATCAAAAACATACCTGGAGTTGTGTTTTTTTTTTCATTCGTGCATGTTTGAGTAATCTGTAGTCTCTGGCACTAAGTTTCCAAGGCCCCAAAACCCTCACCCACACCAGAAAGCACTGACAAATCAACAAGCCCTCAGTCTGCTCTCATTCATTTATCAAAAAAACAGTGCACAGCTCTGTTTCCACACAGCTATTTTTCATTTTGTAGTAAAATGGAAAGGGAAAAAAAAGTAATTTTTCTATGTTTCTGTTCAAAAGAGTGTAACAGAACTGCACTCTGCTGCCCTCAGCTTCTTTACAAGGCATTCATAATGTATCATGTTTATCAGTAGGTTGTTCACAGCTGAAGGTTGTGGAGCAGCCCGGCCTTGGACTAGCTCAGGGTCATCAGCAGAAAACCGGTCAGTTCACTCTTTGAACATATTTTATAGAGAGGTTGTGCCAGATATTATCACTGGAGCTAAAGCTAACATATTTTTCAAGGCAAGATGAGCATCTGGTGATCAACTGCGTCACTGGCTGCAATCTCAAAGCCATCAGCATAATGATAAGAGATCATTTAAAGGTCCCCTAATATGATAAAGCAACTTTTTAACCATGTTTTATTGTTGTTTCCACCTTAAAAACATATCTGGAGAACTATTTTGTTTCATTCATGCTTGTTTGAGTAATCTGTTTGCTAAGCTCGTCCTTTTCTTATGAACTGAAAAATGCTTGGTCTCATGGCTCTAAGTAGAGATGTGAAACCAGGAAGTGCTCCTGCTAAAGCCCATACACCGTCACTGGACTCACTCGATCATTTCAGTGCTTAAATTGCAGTCTCTACAAAGCAGTCAGCTCATTTAGCTATCTGCTGGTGTCATGCTGCTAATAGCTGTGTTAATAGCCATTTTATGCTCTGTCCATCATGTTCTCTGCAAAGTCAAAGTGGCTTCATATGTTTTCCATACATATACATTATTTTAAGTTATAAGACATGAAATACTAATGTAAAGGTGTCCAAAAAGCCTGAAAAAAGATTTAAAATCAGACAATTTGGATATAAAATTATACTTGTGATACTCCAATGTGATTGTGACCCCAGCCACAAAGAGTCACAACCAGTGTACAACTTGTGCCAGTCCAAAGCCCAGATAAATGGTGAGAGTTATGTCAGAAAGGGCATCTGACTTAAAACCTTTGGCAAATCAATGCAGCATGCTCTGAGACAGATTATATGTAGTAGTAGTGTTGTAGCGCCTGAGACTGGTCTTGGTCTTGAGACTTTTTTAAAAATGTCTCCTCTCTGTCGTGGCTGCAGTTGTTTTTGGTTTTTACTCGTCTCATGTGGCGGGCCCAGAAATTTTATTTACCAAACATTATAAGAAAATGCTTTTTTCATAATTTTGGAGTAATTAGTTTTCCGCATTAGAAAAATCAGGAGAATGATCTGTCTCTGTTTGTTTCTTTTTTATTTTTTTACTTTTCCCCTTTATTTAGTCTCAGTTACCTGGTCTCAGTTTGCCTTGGTTTCGGTCTGGACTCGGTCTTGGTCCTAAAAAGTCTCAGTCTTGAACCCTGAAAGTCTCAGCCTTGTCCTTGTCTCGGTTCACTCTGGACTCGGACTGGTTTTGGTTTTGATTAGTACAGTCCTGACCACAACACTATGTAGTAGCGACCCCAGATTATCCAAATGCAATTAGACGTAGACCAATTTCTAATTTGAGACAGAAATCTGATTTGAAATTGACCTTAAATAAATAAATACATAAACATTTCTAGTTTATGTTTTTGAGAACACCTTGGACACTGCCTGAAGTAATGGAATCATTAATAAGCGTCACTATGTAAGGCCTAGACACTTTTAAAAACATTTCTCAAGTTTCGGGGGAAGTGGGCAGTGTGTACATCGTTTGCATTGCACCAGTTTCAAAAGCCATAAGCTCAACAAAGCATGCAACAAATGTCAACACATTCAGTGCAGAGATAGTATTTACACAAAGGTCATACAAGACAATAGTTTAGTTTTAAAGGTCCTGGACTCAGAGGATTCACGATAGCAGCAGCAGACGCAGCAGTAGCAGTAGTAGTAGTAGTAGTAGTAGTAGTAGTGATAGTAGCAGTAGTAGTAGTAGTAGTAGTAGTAGTAGTAGTAGTAGTAGTAGTAGTAGTAGTAGTGGTAGCACTTTTGGTAGTAGTAAATGCTTTTCAATCCAAATACCACCTCAGAAAATATATGGCTTTCAAATACCAGGACTAACATTACTACATCAGGACAAAGCAGGGACTAAACCAGGACTAAGCCAGGACTAAATCAATAGTAAATCATGACTGAAGCAGGTCTAAACCAAGTCCAAATCTTCACTGAACCAGTTCTCAACCAGATCTAAACCAGAGCACTAAACCAGGACTAAACCAGGACTAAACCAGGACTAAACCAGGACTAAACCAGGACTAAACCAGGTCTAAACCAGGACTAAACCAGGACTAAACCAGGTCTAAACCACAGCACTAAACCAGGACTAAACCAGGACTAAACCAGGTCTAAACCAGGTCTAAACCAGGACTAAACCAGGACTAAACCAGGTCTAAACCACAGCACTAAACCAGGACTAAACCAGGACTAAACCAGGTCTAAACCAGAGCACTAAACCAGGACTAAACCAGGACTAAATCAAGACTAAACCAGGACTAAAATCGATCTAAACCAGGACCAGATGCAGTGGTATTAACTCAAAATTTTATCCCAACCCTCAGGACAAAAAACTAAATTAACCGGCTTTAAATTAAACTAATTCAAAACTGCAAAAGTACTGCCAGAGAGAGCCTACGTACCACCAGCAGTAACCGTACCACAGCTTGAGAACCAGAGCTATAGTGTGTTACTAGAAGACAATAAAAAATAGGCCAAGAAGACTCATAGCAGAAGTCCTGGATCCCCCCCACAGTGGAATAAAGATGAGAAAAACTGATTTAATTTCATAGAGAGCTCATACTGAGAGATGACAGTGCACTTCTCATAATGGGCTGCATTGTCTGTGAACCCAGCTGCACGATGAGGTCTGCAGCAGGGATTATTACAAACTTTGAAAGAGAAGATGCTCTTAATCAGTTTTCATACCAGACACATGACAGAGAGAGACAAGGACAAAACTAATGTGCTGAAATGTCACAAGGAGGAGGTTTGCTGCCTTTACAAACACACGCTGCATCTGGCCTTGTGCAACGAGGAAGTGGCCTTTTCGACAGAGATAAGGTCTGTGAGTTTGTCTTGTGAAGGAAAAAGGAAAACAATAAGGGGCTTGTCTCTGGTCACATCCTTTGTTTGAAGTACTACGGCTTTTGTAAATGTCTTTAAAAGTCTTTGAATGTTGCAGCGTATCCTCGAGTTTGGGCATGAATGTCACAACTCTGCATGGTTTACTCAAATTTTATAAAAAGCAAAGAACGTAACACAGGTCTTTTTGTGGATTTAACCAAGTTCATGCACAGAATGAGAAATAATTCTATGTGTGTAATTCAGTCTAGCAGTTTTAGATAATGGCATGATTACTGTGTCATCTTGTTCATAATGTAATCAGCAGGTTAGAGGTAAATCTTTGCTCTAATTGTAATTCAAGTTCAGCAGCAGAGGGTTTGATGCGTTTGAAGAATGAAAACAGGAAAGGTGCAGTATAATGAGAGACAAACAGACATCCCTTGGTGGAGTTAAAGGCATTTCTAGATCCAGAGACACTCCAGTGTGTCCTGGTTTGGCCCCGGCCTTTATCCCAGTGGGACGACCGACAAAGAGCAGTTAAGAATCCGCTCCCTGAATAGAATCACAAGGGTTTATTATGTCGCCTGGTAAACCTAGAGCCAGGTGGGACTGACCGACCTCTCACAGGCACAGCTCTGGAGGTCTGGAACAGGCTGTTGAGGTGTTTTTGCTCCCCAGCACAGCCTCATATGTTGGAGTATATACTGTTGATTAATGAAACAATATCCTCTCTGTGCCTTTGGGTTGGTTAAGGTTTATTCAGACTTTATTGCTCCTGTAGGGAAATTTGTTCTCTGCATTTGACCCATCCCTCAATGGGTCAACCTGTCAGGAGCAGTGGGTACTCTCCTGGTGAGCCTGTCTCTCCTACTTTCAAAAGCAGGACAGTCTGGTTGCTCACTCACAACGAAGCATTTCTCTGCTTTGATTTGGAACTGAACTATCACAGCCATTCATCTGCAGAGTGTCTTACAAACGTTACCTTGCACAGCAAGAAAGACTGTCGTGGAGTTTCCAATCTTGTCAGGCTCCTGCTGAGTTGTTTGAGTCTGGGCCAGTGGTGGCCTGGGCCAATGGCGTGGCAGTACTGCCGCATGGGGGCGGGTCTTAGGTTTCCCAACAACAAGCACTTTTAGCGATACTTGTGAACAACACGGTGGTGCAGAAAAACATAAGGTATGCTGCTCTACATTTACAAAAACAGCAAAAATCTTGTTACTGTGTCATTTTACTGTTGTAGTAGTTTGTTGTTTAGCTACGTAGCTGGAGCTTTATCCAATAATCTCCAAGTATTCTACTAAAAGGGGGTTCACAAACAATTTCAACAGGAGCCGTTCCAGATTGAGATAACGTGAGCAACTGTTTGCAAACGTTATCTGGCTTTTGCCAGGTTATTACAGACATGGAAGCAGATCATCTCCCCCGATTAATGCAGTTTAGTGGTTTCCTTCATCTCCTGTTGGTTCTGCTGAAGTGCACATTGTTGTCGTCTGTGGGATTTTTTTAACAACAGTACAGTCCCACTGACTTCTGACATAACGACCACAACAAAAAAAGCAAACTGACTTTTGCTGTAACAATTTGCACAAATGGCTTCTGCTGTTGTCCCCATTCAGAAGTAAGTACAGAGCTGCTCATAATACAACCTATTCAGGTCTTTTATGGAAAAATCATCAAGAATCCAACATGTTTTTTAGGGTTATAGGTCAGCGGTGCACTGCTTATGTCCCACCCCTCGTTTCTCTGATTGGTTACTCCGCCTGTGATTGGGGGATGGAGAAATGTGTCTGAGAAAATTGACCTTTAGGAGTCTTTCAAATGCAAAAAAGCACAAAAAAACCCCAAAACTAAACATAGATTTCCATGACTTCTTTTCCAAACCATGTTACTATGTTGTTCGTGAATTTAATTAGTACTGTAACTATGATAGATGTCCTTTCAGAGTGTGAACATCTCCTTTCCCATTGTAGACTCTCTAAATGGTTAATTCAGCCGCGTTACCCGGCGGATGAGCTGAAAAACTCACTGAAACAGGAATGTGACTCTTTAAATCTCATCTGTTGTTATTGGCTCTCGCCAGGGTCAGGAGAAGACGGCGGCCATGTTTGAACCTGTCACCATGGTAACGGCAGCCTGAGGTGAAGCCCTTCTCGAAGTCGACGTTGCTCAAGGATTTTACACACAACAGCTGCCTCCTGTCACACACAAATGAGGAATTACATGAAAATATAAACATGTTACTGAAGTCTCCCACCTGACTCTAAACACAAAAATATGAACCTACTTTTATGTTACACCTAAAGTCATTATAGTTCTTCAGTAAAAACGTCTTTTCTGGAGCTCAAGTCCAAGCCAAGTCTAAAGTCATGAGTGTCAAGTCAAAGTCAAGTCGAGTATTTTAAAAATATTTGTCAAGCAAGTCTCAAGTCCTGAAAATCATGGCTTAAGTCTGACTTAAGTCAAGTCATGTGATGCGAGTCTGTGTGTTTTATATCTCGTTTACCATGGAAACCCTGAGAGAAATATGCACAAGTAGTTTTTTTATAACCCACTACAGTTTCACAAATGGTGGGTTGAGACCAAAACGTAGGTCACAGGGAGGTTTATTTATTTCTTGTATTATTTGATAAATAATTTGAATTACCAAAAATGGTGAAACTGACACACCAGGCTTAAGATGATTTTGAAAAAAAGTGGGTCACAATAAAATAATCAGGGATAAAAAATAAATTAAAAAAAGATCGGTACCGGCAATAGTAGTAGAAGTAGCAGTAGTAGTAGTAGTAGTAGTAGTTGCGATAGAGTTTGGGAACCTACGTCATAAAGCGACTGTTGAGCGATGCCATGTTTGGGTTCACAGTGGCTGTATATTATAGTAGCATTAGTCACAGCGGAGTGAAGTAAACAAACAACAAACAAACCTTTTCAACTGCTTTGTCACTCCTGGAGAATATTTATCACACTAAAGTATCAGAATACTTTTAGGTGAACGCTAACTCTAACCAGTAGTTTGCATCCTAAACTGCTCCACTGTTTTACTAATGGAGCGCTTCTTTTAATATAAATATGGCAACAATCTCCCACGTCAGCCTTGAGTGGGAATACAGCAGCACTTACTATTGATGCCAAAATAACAAGAATAATATGTTTAATTTGTTGCCGGTCAAAGCCTATTAAAAGTAGCTTGCATTTGCATTTCTGACAGCCTGTGTGACCACTTTTTCCTAAATTCTTTGCCGTGTGATGCCACATTGCCAATCTAGATCTGTAGTAGTAATTAGTAATATTAGCAATAGTACTATCATTCAGGTTGGTGTAAAACTTCAGGTAAAAGCTGGAGAGGCTGCTCGCTGTTGTTGTGTTTGGAGGTTGGTGTTTTCATCTGTTTAAGTGCCACAAACAGCTGATGTGTCACAGACAGATGACAGTCAGGTTTCAGTGGTTTCCATCGCGACCACAACACTTGACTCCAGGTCACTGCCCCCGAGGATTATGGGATTTGTCGATACAGTCGGGGGCTGCGTTACGTGTTGCCTTGACCACTTTGGAGCATTGTAGATCTGGGTCATCTTCAGCATCTCTCAGACGTTTATGTGAGCTGGGGGTTAGTAGGTTACTTTAGGAGGACGAATGTTGACCCAGTAAAATAAAATGTGTGAATGAAAACCAGTGTTGTGCAAGTTCACACTTTTCATGAACTAGTTCAAAGTTCAGTTCACACATGTTCAAAGTGAACTGTTCACGTTCATAATTCACAATTTTAATTTTGAACTAGTTCAAAGTTCAGTTCATTTTATTTTTAGGTGAGATATGTAAATGAAAGGCTGAACTTGCTTTTCAAACTTTGACTTCTATCACGATACATGTACCTACCTTCTAGCCTCACTGTAGATCTTAAATTCTATCACACAAAATGGACGTTTTTGCATATATAAGCTTGCACAGAAAGGTAAGTTTTTTTTCCGTCAGTCTTTGTGTGACAATGTGTAAAATGTCTGTAAATGATCATAGTTAGAGGCAGCATCGTCTGTGTTCTCTGTGCCTTCACTTGCACTGCCATTGTCACACAATGACTGCTGCTGCCCGCTCCAGTGTTGCTATGAAGGCTGCGCTTGTTGTTATGCTTGCTTGTGCAGTGCATCATGGGTAACGTAGTGTGAAGCCAAAGACATTAGATTCGATTATCTTTGGCTTCACCAGTAGCATGTGGTGACTTTTTTAAGTGGGCAAGCAGACAACTTGACTTCATTAAGTTTTATATCACAACATTTTGATTTAATTTTAAATTTAATTAAAAATCACTTAAATGCAATCCCATCAGTGTTTGAGTAGTAGGCTGTTTCAAACTATCTCACACTCACAAATAATTATGATTAGTAACGCTGTTTGTATAGAAAAGAATGTCATTACAACATTTTTTTCCACAAAGCTGGCCTTCTCTGTCGCCTTATCAAAGAATGTACCCTAAGTTTTTGTTTTAACTTTAATTCATAAGCACTAAAATGAAGATGGATGGATAGATGAGTGAGGTTACAGCCTTACAGATGCGGGAGGTTCATCAGGACTCACACTGAGATCAGCACCAGACCAGTGCACTGTTAATGCTGCTGCATTATAATAAAACCTCAAAAGAAGCCTTACACATCACATCACAAACATTAAAAACATTGCCTCACTGACACTCACCTCTCTACTGAAGCTGCAAATCCAGTCCATGTTACTTTTTTGAAGAAACGTCCTGTATTTCCTACAGCTGAGTTTGTCCAGAATAACCAGAGCCCAGTTCATTCACAGTTCTGTAATATTCACAGCCAGTCCCCGGCCCGGGCCGCTGGCTCCTCTCCACTCCCCCAGCTCCACTTCTTATGAACATCTGACACTAACGATGTACGTGAGGCTATCATTTATATGACACGCAGTTTTATGCAGCAGCATGTACTCATGAGGAACATGAACAGGTTTTAAGCTACAAACTATGACTTCTCTGTAGAAACACTGTTGACACTTTGGCTGCGGACACTTGTGGAACGTTTTGTTGTCTAACGCGGCGCATGCGCACTGTAATGTATGGGGCTGTAAGCTGCACAGTGCGCAGCTGCTGATCGACCGCTGCTGGCAGCCAGAGATCTCTGTCACTGAGCCTGAGACTGACCACAGCACGCATGCGCGAGCCTCCAAAACAAGCTGCTGGGCCTCAGCTTGACAAGCTCCAGGCAGAAACAGAAAGTGTTCCTGTGCGTTTCTAAAGCCCATACACCATCACCGGACTCATTCTGATCATTTCAGAGCTTAAACTGGGAAAAGATATAAACTATGGCAAAGAGTATTGAGCTGTGGGTGGGGCCAGCAGCTCCTTAAAGTGACAGACACCTAATCCAATCCTAATCCAAGCATTTTCTGCAAGTAAACTTCCCGAAAAGATGTTTTCAAAAAGCATGGGTGCCCTTTACCATTAAAGTGGGTCACAAGTAAATGACCAGGAATAAAATGGAGTCCCATAATCAGAGCAGCTGAAATCCACACAAAGCCCAAGAATGTCAAAAAAGTGGTTTTACTTGCCAAAATCAATTATTCTGGTAATTCAAACAAAAAGTGTAATTAAAACTAGCAGTAATTTCAAAAGCAAGATTGAGTTTGTCAGTGTGGAAAAAGGAAAAAATGTTGAATGGGCTCTATCCCTTTGAAAACATATCGTGAGAGTGGGCTTATTGGATTAACAATGAAACAATGATGATTTATGTGGAGTATAATCATCTCATGTTTGAAAACATTTCCATCTCCAGTTATAAATCAGATCAGATCAGGGAGATGCAAACAGATCAGCATTGTTTCCAGTTGTTTCATGATGGTATGAACAGTGGTGGGATGTAACTTAGTAAAAGTATTTAGTTACTTTACTTAAATTTAATTTTCATGTATCTGTACTTTATTTGAGTACATTTTACAAAGGGTACTTTTACTTTTACTTATTTATTTTAGAGCAAGTATCTGTACTTTTTACTCCATTACATTTTTGAATTGGTTTGTAGTAAAAAGTATCGAGTTCGGTTTAAAATTATTAGTTTTTGCTGTGTTGTCATTGTAGTACATTAAGATGCAGTAAAGTAGTACTCTTCAGAAAAACCTCACCAACAGATTCAGTCTCTTCTATTGCTCCGTTAACTTTTCATTTTCAGCAGTTTTTCAGCAAAATCCCTCACATTTAACCGTATCATTAGTTTTGTATCTATGAGAAATACTTTTAGTTTTTACTCACAAGTGCATTTGAATGCAAGTACTTTATATTATTATATTATATATTATATTATATTTATATTATATTTTTACTTAAAGTTACTTTTAAAGTTACTCTTAAAGTTAACTTTTCTCGTAAATATGTGGGGCATACTGACTTGTTTTTGTGATTTTTTGAGCGATTATAAGGCCTGAGGCGCGATCTGTTGCTCCGAGCGGGGCTTCTGTACTGAGAAACCGCCCTCGTAGTTTGGTCGGGAGCGCTCCGCTGTTGAGGAAGAGTCACGTGACAGGGAACGACTTGAGGCGCAGGTATAACCAGGAAGCTACTTTTAGCGTTGTTATTTTCGCCAGTTCGTCAGGGCCGAAGGACACAAGAAGATGAAGACAATGTCGGACGAGGCAAGAAAAAGAAAATGTGAAAGGGACCGCACCAGATCGCAGACAAGAGTCAACATCGGACAGACTTTTGCTCGCTGGCGTCAGATGAGAGACAGAGAAGGCTGCAAATCGGATCACGTTTTTGCATCTTTATTGTTGGGCAGGTAAATTAGCCTCTTTATTTTTTCTTTAGAACGTGCTTTTTCATACAGTTATTAGTTGTTTTTACTGCGACCATTGCGCGATATTTGTTGATAAGCTAACGCTAGCGCTAACTCTATAGAAGATCCAGTCCAAACTTCCAAAGGTAGCAGCAGGTCAACTAAAGTTGAAACAATGATGGAAATAGACGCACGCTCGCACAGTTTCAGAAGGAGGAGGGGCCCTAGTGTTTACGTTTTGCGACGGTGCAGTGGCACCTGTGGCCTCTAGAGGCGCAAGACCGGGAATCTTACACAGTGTAACTTTAAGTAGAAATTTTCATATGATGCTTTTACTTTTACTTGGATAAAACAATGAGTACTTCCTCCTCCACTGAGTATGACTCCTGTTATAAGCAATCCTTAAACTCTTAGTAAAAGACACAGGATGGTAAACACAGTCATTTTGCTTACTGTGTGTTTTTGTTCATGTATCAAACAAGGACACAGCCTTTCTGTGTCCCAAATACCTCACATGATGAAGTGGGCCAAAGGATACAGCCATCTAGAGTTATTACCATGCTTTACTCTTATGGCTGGGAATAACAACTATCACATTTTGAGGCCCCCTGTACCTACATACAACTGTTGAGAGATGCACTTATTTCTGTACAATAAACTTTACCCAAATATTGGGTTATTTTGTCTTGAAATAAAACATTTTTGTCTCATACGTACTGGCTATTGTAACATGAAACTGAATGTTCATGCTGGCTATTCAGAAGTACTTATTTAACAAGTTATATCTAAACTTGAGACCCATTTTAGACTCATAAGGAAATCATGCCTTTTGAAATCCACTAATCTGGAGCTTCAAGTTACCATAGTTATCTGTCCACTCACAGACTGTGTCCATATTTTTTAGTTAATCCCAGTTTCTAGACAAAGGCCAGTTTATCAAAGGGCTAACACTTACAGCTATTCACAACTTAATTTTCACTGTTTTTTTTGGATGATGGGAGGAAGCCAATGTCTCATATTTACTTGTGATCTTATAAAACAGGGTTCATACACTTTTTTACCAAGACTTTTTCAAGACTTTTCCAGAACTTTTGACTAAATTTCCAAGAGCCAAATGACTGAAATTACTTAAAATAAATAGTATAGTAAAGTAATAGTACTTATAAATATTCAAATATGTCCAATGTGGTGCATTAGAAACCTTTTTCTGCAATTTAATTGGTTAAAAGTGGAAATTAGTCTTCTCCCAGAAATATATTATTCCACTAATTTTACTGACTCATAGCCTACACACCAGTGATTAAAAGATAATTATGCTTGGAAAGTTGGTTCAGAATGCATTTTTTAAAAAGTAAATTAAGATATAAAGTAATTCTGTGGGGCAGGCTGCCACACGTGTAACTAGGAGTGGTTCCCCAAAACTTTACACCTAAATATAAAATTCCAAAACTTCTCCAGGGCCTGGAAATTGCATTTTAAAATTCCATGACTTTTCCAGGTTTTCCATGACTGTACAAACCCAGCATTTAAAAGAAAAAACACAGACATAGACACTTTCACTCATTTTATTGAGCATATAGAACATCTGGACATATAATATTTAAATATGAGTGGGAGGACCTATCAAAGATAAACGCGTTAACTCTCACAGTGACAGAGGAATGGGTGGTGAGTGTGCGGCCGCCCTCTGTGGGTGCGTCAGTGCGCACAGGCCGAGATGGGGTGGCTCAGGCCGCTGAAGTAAGACTTCTCTCGTTCACTCATGACCTCGAAGTGCAGGGGCTGCTGACAGAAAGTGCATTCGGCCGAGGAGTGGGGCTTCAGCTCCAAACCCACCGCCTTCCAGCTCTCAACCAGACGATCTGCAAACAAAGATAAGTCTTAAGCAACTGGCTCTTCTTGCTTGCATTTTCTTTGTTTGTCCCCCAACTGAGTTTAATCATTACTTTTACATGCTTCTCATGTTATTGTTACACCCAAACTTCATGTACCGTCACTTTTTCTCAGTATGGCTTTGCCCCCTGCCTTTTTGTTTACTTACCCACAAAGTATTTCATCATCTCTGGAGTGTGGTGAGGCGTCGGGGCGATCCGCAGAAGCTCCTCCCCTCGGGCCACAGTCGGGTAATTGATGGCCTGGACGTAGATGTTGTGTTGGCTCATCATGAGGTCACACACTTCGGTGTTTTTCTCCGCGTTTGAGACCTAAAAATACACCCGCCATTATTATTAGACATTGTTATGATCTGGCAAACCGTATGAGATAGTCATGAGGGATTTAACGATGGACTCAAGTCATGACTCAAGCAGTCCAGCACCTTGTTGGATTGTTTTTTTTTTATTTTTTATCTCTGCCAGCTCAAAGCCATTTTGTGAATAAATTGTACTTTTAAGAGGAGCTGTGTTTTTGCTGACTCTACCCACGTCTCCACGTTACCTCTGTTGGTTTCAAAATGCTTTATGTTGTGAAAAAAGTGAGATGATTTAGAAGTGTGTTTCTTTTGCCTCACTTTGTTTTAGGATATTTTTTCGCCATTTTTAGGCTTCACTGATAGGGCAAGGAGAGCCATTAATCAGACATTATGTCCCAACAGATACTCAATACTTTTTACTTCTACTTGATACTTCAAAATTATATTACTCAATACTCTTTAGTACAAATTTCCGCTACGCTGATGAATAACTCACCCTGATGGGAATGATGTGGCTCGGGCAATGCACCACAGGGAGGCCCGAGTCCATCAGCATCTGTCGGAGCAGCTTGACGTTGCGTTGGTGTTTTCGACGAAGCGTGCGACCCTCCTCGCTTTTGAGGACCTGGATGGACTGGCGGGCTCCGGCTAAGAGCATCGGAGGCAGGGAGGTGGTGAAGATGAAACCGGCAGCGTAGGATCGCACAGTGTCCACCAGAGCAGATGTACTGGCGATGTAGCCGCCCACACAACCAAACGCCTTCCCTGTGGGAGACAGGAGAGTACAGATGGTTTTGTTTAGTCTTGGATCTTTTTTTTTTTTTCCTTCTCAGTACTGCGCAAAAGTCTTTTACGGCTTTTTTAGGAAATGTATATCGATGTACAAAAACGCTAAACTAGAAGCACCTCTGCCAAGGCACTGGTCTCAAAATGGTAAATGTATAGTGCCAAGACCTCGACTCAAACCCGAAGACCCTCTAGTTCAGGGGTAAATGGTTTTCCATTGAGACAGAAAACCCCTTATAATCTCAAAATGATGCAGAATCCAGTACAGTGGTTTAGTTTAATTCCTGTTTTAGTCCTGCTCTAGTTGGGGCCAGTCCTGGTTAAGACCTGGCCATGTCCTCATTTAGATACGGTTTAGCCTTGATTTAGACCTGGTTTAGTCCTGGTTCAATCCTGTGGTAGTTCTGATTTAGTCCTGGTTTGAGAATCGCTGCCTTAAACCCCTGCTGTAGCGGTGATCTGGATCCACACCAAAATTATTCATTTTATCTTTGGCCCATTACTGACCTTTCTTGAAAATTTTAATTAAAACATATCTGTATTCATTTCATTTAAAAAGTCTGTATTCATTAAAGGACTCTTAGTTGAAACTATTACAGTAGAGGTAAAGATGGTGCTAGATTTTTAATACTTAGACTCCAGAGCAACAAAGAGTGTACAGCAGGTTAGAGATAAGCGTCAGGTGCGTTGTGTGATAAAAGTTTCAGCAAGAATGAAAGGAAAGATTGTTCAAAAGTGACAAGACAGATGAACAGCTCAGGTTCGATGTTTTTGAGACAGTACAGAGGAGGATATGGGTAGGAGGATGGTGAGGTTAGAGCTGAGACTTATGTGAAAGAGCAGATGACGTTAGTTGGCATGATGGACCAGGGTTAGATGGAGACAGATGATCCGAAGTGGCGACCCCTGAAGGGAAAAAAGCCAAAGCAGAAGACGACTGTAGCAGAAGTGCTCTTTCGGAAATAATTGTCCCCTCAGCAGGACAGTGACCCAGCGTGTAATTGAATTGAAAAGCAACAAGAGCTTCAGTCTCTTAGCAACTGCAGACCTGGTTTTCCCCTCACTTCTGCTCCGACAGAGAGAGAGATAAGACAATTACAGGCCGCTTTCCTGTAGACTGATTTTATACACACCCCATTGCATTGTATAGTATTTTTTAAACATAATACTAGTAATTCTGGACTGTGTGTGGGCCCCTGATTATTTTTATTGTGACCCACTTTATACACTTTTTATTTTTCTAGATTTACAATGAACTTTATGGCATTTTAAAACCAGTTTCACCACATCATGAGCTGAATATTGTTACTTTAATCAAACTACAAGATGAAACTGACCTATGCCCTATCATTAATTTGCTTTTGCTGATAGTGTACAAAGGTAATTCTCCATCTTTTGTTTTAATGAATGAATGGCTTGTTTTAATAGCATCCTGTGACTAGATATTGCTCATTGTTGTGACTTTTGGATAAAAAGATCTTGAAAAATATTTGTAGTAGTAGTGCAAGCAGTAGTAGTAGAGGAAGCAGTGGGAAGAGATTTTGCTGTGCAATTAATCCAGATAAATTGCAGAATCTAAATTGCGTATAGTGGATGAATGTGGGAGTGAATAGCTGTTTGAATGTCTCCAAGTGTTAGCGCTGGGATTACATGGACTGAAGTTTGCAAATTGACCTAGTGTCTCTGATGTAATATCCATCTTGAATTAAACATTAACAACATTGCACACCATCACAGACTTTGGTCTTTTTAAATCTAGGCTTAAAACTTTATTATTCAGACTGAATTTTAACATTTAGTAATCCTGTGACACTTTATTTTATTCTATATTTTAGTATTTTATGCATTTCCATCTTTATTGATTTTACTTTGATTTTATTGGAAAACACTTTGGTCCCTTTGCAAAGAGCAGAACAAATAAATGTTTGACGATTGTTGAACATTATTACTGCAGTATCGACAAATGCTTCTTAAACTAGACTCTGCAATGTGTTTTGCAAGTTTGCTTTTGCTGATAATGTAGACAGAAGATAATTTCTCTTTTTAAGCCAATATTTAACTTGTGGCTGGTCTCTGTGGTACTAAATAAATACACTGACATATGCATGTTCTGCCGGTTTATTATTCAGATGCCAATATTCTTCAAAAGCTGCTACATGTCTTGCTCTTTCTCAGGTTACAAGGTGAATTAGTGACTCTTAGTTGCCTGTACTGTAGTGAATAGGTATCTGAGCGGTGCAGTTTGTGTCTCTGAATGTTAACCCTGCAATTAACTGGACATTGCAGGACCCTAATGGTAAAAAAAATGATAAATTAGTGATTGAATGTTGCATACTGACCTAGAGTCCCCGATATAATGTCCATCTTGTGCATGACTCCATCTCTGTCTCCGATGCCGCCTCCTCTGGCGCCGTACAGTCCCACAGCGTGAACCTCGTCCACAAACGTTATCGCCCCGAACTCATGGGCCACGTCACACATTTCCTCCAACGGACACACGGCACCTATGGAAAAGAAAAACATTTGTAAACATTGGGAATAATACAGAACAAACACCAAAAATATTTACAGCTACAACTACAGAGGTCTCCTAAATCTAATTCTTGACTCTGGCACTGACCGTCCATTGAGTGAACGGTCTCGAAGGCAACGATCTTTGGTTTAGTGGGGTCTCCCTTCTGTAGCAGCTCTCGGAGATGGGCCACGTCGTTATGGCGGAAAATGAACTTCTTAGCACCGCTGTTGCGTATACCCTGGATCATTGAGGCGTGATTCCCGGCGTCAGAGTAGATCTCGCAGCCTGCAGTCGGCCGAGGGGAAAGAATAGCACATAAAAGTTAATGTACTGGTAAAAGGACAGCAGTTTATGCAATGGCGAATCTGTGGTATGGAAGGAAAAACATTGTCGTACCAGGCAGCATTTTGGCCAGGGTGAAGAGCGTAGAGTCATTAGCGACGAAGCAGGAGGTGAAGAGGAGTGCGGCGTCTTTCTTATGTAGGTCGGCCAGCTCCTGTTCCAGCTCCACATGATATTTACTGGTACCAGAGATGTTTCTGGTGCCGCCGGCCCCCGAACCATGCTTCTTTAAAGTGTCCCTGAAAGAGAAAGGGGAGGAATAAATAAAAATACTTAATATCAAGTCCTTCTTTTGAAACACATGATCACCAGGTTAATGGGAGACGTAGTACACTGAACTTACTACTTGTGTAAAAATATATTGATTTTAACATGCTTTAAAAGTAAATTAGTGTTAATATTCATTTATATGTAAAATGGCGCTCAAAAAGGTCTGAAAAAGTAAAATTAGCCATCTGTAAGCATCATTTGACAGTCGACTACACTTATCAATGTGACATGGTGGCTACTAATCTACCATACACTATTTTTTGCTCTATTGGACAATCAGAAAGAGGTTTAATTGAATAATAATAAACAACTGTTAATGTGGAGCCTTTGTCATTTTGTTATCTGGACGTACTCTGTTTACTCTGGTTTACTGGAAAGACTAATGTATTTTTAATGAAGCAGGTCATTATAAAAGGTGACATCCAACCAGGAGGTGCTGTTACCACAGCTGAGAATTGGAGAATGAGGGCTTATAAACAAGGTCCAAAAGAAAGAAAAACAACACCCACATAGTGAGACACCTTTAGAGAGAAGAGGGTCAGAGGAGGTTCAGGTGTAAATTATGGAAAACCCAACACCAACAAGGGATTGGGAATTACAGTGGTGTCGAGTTGTGTTTCATTATCTGCTTCTTCCAAGTGAGAAAAAATTGAGAGCAAACAATAAACTCCTTCGTCTACCCAGAATCAACAAAGGATACAAATTTAGGTTTATTCCATAAAGGCAGCATATTGTGATGAGAATTGCAATACATTTTTTTTCTTTAAATCAATGTTGAGTTCACAGTTTACATCTTATGCCTGTAATGAAAGACTGACACTTGAGAGAAGACCGAAATATTGATTGCTAATCACAAGGAATCACATGCCTTTCAGAACATATCTGTAGAGTTCTAAACCACAGCTGTAGCACAGTGTATATGTATTAAGACGGCGTATTTTGTTCTCTGCAGAGGATGTTATATCACATAAATGATTGCAGCCTTTGCCATTTTCTAATTAATTTCAAAAGCAATTTTGATTAGATTTTAATTGTTCATCCCCATTTAAGGCATTTTTCCAAACACGTCAACAATAGTTTTTAATATTGATGTCAACATTTTTATTCTTGCTAAAGCCACAGAAAAAAAAGTAAGTTTTATTAATATGACCATTTTATACAACTACATTAAAGATCAAAAATCTATACAGTTTAAAGCAACACTGTGTTGTATTTGGACATAGTAGTAGTAGATCAACCCACCCCCGACTGAGCTCTTCTTGTTCTGCATCACTATGTAACTCAGGGGAGTGCTAGTAAAAACGAGCAAAATGCTAACTAAAACTTATTTTTGTCATTGTTAATATAGATCTTGTGAAAGAAAGGGAAACACTGCTTACATGATGGTTTGTATGACTCGAGGATGCCGACTCATGCCCAGATAATCGTTGCTGCACCACACGGACACCTCCCTCTTGTCCTCTAACGACCCGGTGAAGTCGTCGGCCATGGGGAACTCGTTGGCCAAGCGGTTCACGGTTTTGAAGACGCGGTAGGTGTGGTCGCTCTTCTTCTCCTCGATCTTCTTCTCAAAAAAGTTGTCGTAATGGATTGGGGACACTGGAGGACAACACAAATACAGCAAAATGGTCTTAATGTGGATCTTGCGTTATGATAAAACACAACAGCACAATATGCCCTCATCATAAGCTACAGCAGTCTAGTTCAGGGATTCTCAAACATCTCACATCAAATATCACCTCAGAAAATATTTGGCTTTCAAAAGTACCATTTTAATGGACTAAAATGAGCCCATACCAAGCCTAAAACAGGTCTTAACTGTGCCTAAACTGGGTCTAAGCCAGGAATAAATCAGGACTTATCTGTGCCTACACCAGGACTAAGCAATGGGCTACACTTCTCTACTGAATAAACTCTAAATGAAACAAAATCAGGTCTTCAACTACAAAAGACCGAGTACTACTTGAAGAGGCCTATGTACGTCAGTTTGAGAAACACTGGTCTAGTTTTTTTGAAAAAAAAACACTTTCCAAAACAAAGGCAGTGGCAGAGTGACACACAGCATTTGTTTACCGTACACCTGCTATAAACCTGTTCAGTGTGCTCAGACTGCATATATTCAAGCTGTAAAAATGTCATGACAACTACCTGGCAGGTTGTCCTTAAGCAAATGGGACACCATCTTAGGCCGCTGCTTTAGGAGGGCCTTCATCAGATTCATTTGCTCTCCAGAGCTTTCCTGAGGCAGCTTCTTCAGCTGCGCAGGGGACACTTCTGCAATAGAATAGGATCAGGTTAAGTACCACTATAATAGAAGGCACACAGAGGATTTAGTTGACCTTTCTGAACAGTCTCTTACCCTGCTGGACAGTGCGGACTTCTTCAACGTCCTCCTGGAACTCCATGCCAACTTGGCGGACCACACTGCTGTGCTTTTGTCCCATCTCGGCAGCCAGGAAGGGGCATTTTGAAGCCATTACTTGTCCTGCGGGTGGCATAGGATGACCAAGAGGCAGCTCAGGTTCCTGTTTGGAGCCTGTGTGAAATAAATGGGAAAATATAATGAGGGTTGGTTTCGTAGATATAGTCCACTTTAAAATAATGGCACAAAAACCTGGTGGTCAAAATTTATTTTAGTGGTCTATTGTTTACAAACATTAAAAAAGGTCTATACCATGAAACAATATTCTTAGTATGATATGCTTTTAATGCACACTTGTTGATTAAAAGGACTGAGATATTTGCTTTTGGTCAGTTTTTAAGAACTTAAAAACATCGAGTTAAATAGGAAATACTGTACTATTTTTTTTCTTCACTAGGCTATCTGTTAACATATTTCAAAGGTGCATGAATAAAACTGGAAACTTAATAAATTCTCACCCTCGGCAGAAGTCCGGTGAGAGGAGGAGGAGCAGAGGGCCCGGGCCATCTGTGGAGCCATGGGTTTGGAAGCCAGCTCCATCATGATGGGGCATTTCTGAGCGTACACCACCAGAGACTTCTTGGGCTGCTGGAGGAAGGCTTGAGGCACACGGGCCAAGAATGGACACCGACGAACTATTACATCCATTATCAGCTGTCACACTTGATTGTCCGAATATCTGAGAAACAAAAGCAGCATTATGTTAACTAAAATACACTAAACATTTCTTCGTGTGCTAAGGTTAAATCTTGATATTTGAACAGTATAGTGTAGTTCCTTTCTTAAAGCAAATTTACTGAAGAGAATCTGTGTATTGACTCAGTCTAAACTCAAACATCACACACCCAAAACCAATAAGGATGTGCAACATACAGGAAAATTGCCCTTTTCAATGTTTTTTGTGGGTCAAGGTTTTGAATTGTGAAATTTAAGACATTTTTAAGACTTTTATAACACTAAGATCAAAATGTAGTGCCAGGGTCACTGTCAATTATCTGTCAGTTTTACGCTGATGAAAGATCAGTACTGCTCTGTGAAACTTGAGGATTTTCTTTTAAAAGCCTAATACAGATGAATCACTCAAGTGCTCCATTACAAAAAAACAACAAAAAAAACTAAATCATAAATTAGTAGTTGCAGTAGGTGCAGATCATCACAAAAGCTTTCAAAATGTACAAAATAAAAGGCACAGCTGCTTGTCATGACAATAGAGCAAAGGTACAGTGGACGCAAAGTGCAAGTCACAACAACAAATGGCTAAATAAAAGTAAAATGATAAACTGCAAAAAGAAATAAAAATGCTGTTACTATAATAGTATTTTTAGTTATAGTCACAAGCTAAATAGAACAAATAAAATCAATCTTTCTGAAATATGTATTTTTGTTTTGTGTTTTATGAAAAAAAAAATCTATTTTGTTTTTATCTTATTTTATTTTACATCTGGTAAAGTTTTTTTTTTTTTTTTTTACATTTTTCCAGGTATTTGTGATTTTTTTTTCTTCCTTCTTTTTTTGCGTTCTTTAAGTTTTAATTTGTCACCACTTGCCAATAATTATAACCCTTTTATGCCTTGCGCTTTACAAGCACAAAGTTCAGGAGAAATTCCAACAATCACAAGTCACGCACTCTCCACGTACGGTATGTAACCTACATACCGTGACATCCTACAGCCACTACTACACTGTATATAAACGCCCTTGCAACAGGTGTCCAACCATAACAAACGCGTAATGATCTTCGTACCACGCACAGTTTCGCAATAACAAACCTCACGCTCCTCTTGTACAGTTTATGTATGAATGAGTTTTCCCCTTCCCCCTTCAGCTCTAAACATTCCCAGAAACTGTAATCGTTTCCACACACGTTTTTCTTTTCCTTGTCATCGAGGAAAAATTCCAGAGAGGGCGCCTCACGTTTAGCAATAAGAGCAGGGCAAAGTTATGATCGAGATTATTGCCAATCTGTAAAGATTTGCCATGTTTTATTAATTTTTTATGAAACTAGTTTGACTATAACACAAGCTCCTAAATACTACATAAAATAGACATGCATTATAACCACACAGTCCAATGTAATACATATTTAATATAGCTTAGATCAAAAAACTATAAGTTAAAATGTATCTGTAGGTTTGCCTAAGACATTATATATTTAAAAATATAGCTACTGCAAGTTTAATAATCGTAACTTTGTATTTTTAAGAGGATTTGGTGAAAGTCACGAGCCGGCAAAATCGCGTAAGAAACACTTAAATCCACACAATCGTAAATATACCGAATATTTTAATGTTGTGCACGGATATAAAAGCGCTTATTGAAATAAAAATAACAATACAGTCATCAAGAAGCAGGCAAGAGAGGTCAGATACCGAAAGATGTTACCGAAGGTGTCGTCCTACCGGCTGACCGAGCCTAGCTTAGCACTAGGCTAGCTACAAAAATCAAGGAACCGTGAGAAAATATAAGTGCGGAAGAGAAACTTACGCTTAAAAACGCAGTCCTTGTTTTGTAGTTTAATGCTCAGGATTCAGCTACGATGGTTACTATTTTAAAAAAAGTTCCCAAAAAGGCAAATCTTTGAGAAGAAGTCTAAAAATGCTATGAGTAGCGTTATCCTGCACTGAGGACGAACGAAAGGACGAGGACGGGAAAGAGGCTTATAAGAGCTCACGCCGCTCGGAAATCTCGCGAGAACTCACCACCGCCAGGCCGCTGACGTCACTATCAAAGGTTATTTAAGTTGATCGTGATCCATCCTCGTGACTTCTCATTATCCTGTTATCCTTTTATCCTGCACCGTCGATTTCTCTTGTGGCCCATCCTTTTGTGATCTGGGACAATTAGAGTCCAGGAATGGGCCACGGTGAGACAAAAAGTAAACGTCAAGCCCTGTTCACTACTAATGTTACCTTGTGTTTTTCTGTGTTTAATTTTTCTTTTATTTATTTGTTATGATTATTGGTAGTAGTATCAGTATTATTTTTTCTTTTTGCAGTTTTGCAGATTTGACATTTTTGCCATTTGTTGTTGTGACCTGACAATTAAAACAAACAGTAAACAGCCTGGTTTCAGCTACTGTTTGTTTTAATTGACTCCAAACTAGGCTAAGTTTTGGATTTAATGTTTATTAATTAAATAAATAAATAAATAAATAAATAAATAATAATAATTAAAAAAAAGATAGAGTAAAAAGTTTTTGTTTGTTTGTTTGTTTTTTTACTTTTTTTTAGTTACCTATGCGTTTCTATTGGTTAAAATGAAACTACCTCACTTTTATTTTAAAATTCCTATAAATGTTGGTGCACACGGCTTGTTCTTGCATGTACGTGTATTCCTGGGATCTAATTGTTAATCTAATATGTTATAATGTTTTAGATTTCTAGATCCAAAAACTAGGACACATTTTTTTCAGAAACCATGGTGCATTGGATCTTTGAAAGCAACAAAAACATACAATTTTCTGTCATGTAATTGAAAGTTCATAAAGCTATATAGAGCTTAAGTTTTGAATTGCATTGCTCTTTATTAATAAAAATAATGACTTGGCAAATAAATTTAGTTTAGACAAATGTGCTTTTGATTTCCTGTGCGTTTCTATTTGTTAAAATGAGGACACCTGTGACATGGTTTGTTGAAAACTGGGAAATATTAGTGTTTTTACAAATATGTCCTGGGACAAAGAGTCTAAACTGGGACTGTTCTCATTAAATAGGGATATGTGGGGTTTTGAAGCACAGTTGAAGTCAAATGCTGATCATTATTTATATTGACATTTGGTGCCCTCTAGTGTTAGAAGAGGACTTTTAGTTTGAATGTTATAATGAAGTGTTTGGTGCCCTCTGTCGATCACGTTTGTTTGTTTCTCTGTATAAAGGTCACGACTCCAAGCTGAGAGTGCAATAGTTTTGAAGTATTGCCCAAAAATCTTCATATAAAGACATTACCAGCAAAATGTGAACTTGTTCTTATTAAATATAACCATACACAAACTAAAGAAAGATTTAAATTATTTTAGTACCAAAGATTGTTGCATTGTCTTTTTTTTTTTGCATTTGTGTCCAGGTTGTGGATTATTAAAATGACAGCTAATTATTATTATTTAATTATTCTGTATTTTAGAAGAATCTAAAAATACCCAGAGCTTACATAGCGCTCACATGATTTCTATTTATAGCTGGCAGTATATGTTTAGGAAGAGACTGAAGGGCAGCAGGGTCCATAGCTTAGGCCTAAATATCAGGAGATCTACTTCCTACTTTATCTCCGTTAACCTGTAATATGTTATATGTTGTAATTAATAAACAGATACTTCCTCCATAATAAAGCAGACAAGGAACTGATTATTACAGATATAGCTCACATCCTATCAGAGAAAATGACAAAGCAATGACTGAGGGAAGTGCCATTGTTGGAGAAGGTCATGAGGCTGTGGTAAACTGTAACAATAAGATGTCATTAAGCCAACTGTATCTTTATATTTTAGAGCCTTACAATTGATAATATTTAGGCAACAGGGCTGTTTCTAGCTACAGGTGCTACCCAGTAAATTATAATATCATATAAAAGTGCATTTTTCTCTCACAGATTCAATTCAAAAAGTCAAACACGTGTATTTATAGTTTCACTACATCCAGAGTGAAGAATTTCAAGCATTGTTTTCATATAATGTTGATAATTATGGCTCACAGTCACAGAAAAACCCCAAATTCAATTATTCACAAAATTATAATATTATGGAAAGTTGAATATTGTGAACTGTTGTTGTCACACTTGAACTCTAAATGATCTGAAAACATTTGTAAAGCTTTCCAGAGCCTTTAGATGGTCTCAGTCTGGTTCAGTCTGCTGCACAATCATGAGGAGGGCTACAGACAGTTGTCCAGTCTCTGACCCCTTCACAGAGAGGACAAACCACAAAAGGTTATTGATAAAGGAGCTGCTGCTCACAGAGGGCTGTATTAAAGCAGATTACTAGAAATTTGAGTTCAAAGAAAAAAGTGCTGGAGAAAAAGAAGCAGCAGGACAGCTGCATCCTGGAGACAAATGTCCAGAAAAACCCAGAACTTTGGAGAAGTTCACAGGAAGTGGACTGAGGCTGGAGTCAGAGCATCAGGAGCCTCCACACACAGACGGATCAAGACTTTTATCTACAACTGAGTCAGGGCTGAGCCAGAAACAACCTCAGCAGCATCGTTTCTAATGGAAGTCAATAGGCCGCTGTGTTTCCTGAAGTATAAAGTCAACACAGCCTTTAACTGTGAAGTTTCAGAGAACTGCAGGCTTCCTTCTGCTCACAGGTTTATGGAGACGGTGGTGTGATATCCAGCAGCACTTGGGGTCCGGCCCACACTGCCTAAAGTACCACACACGGGGCAGATGACCATAGTATTACTGGGACAGAGTGACCATCAAACTCTCCAGACCTGTACCCAGAGAGGATCTGTGGAGTATTGTCCCGAGGAAGAAACAGCAGAGTCAGTAACACAGATGAGCTGAAGGCCTCTGTCAGAGCGACCTGGGCTTCATAAAAACCTCAGCAGTGGCCGCTCCAGGACACATCACACTGAGGCAGAAATTTGTCAAAATGGAGTACTAAACAAGTACCAAGTACTGTAACATACTGTACATAGTTTTCAGAACACCAACATTACGGTTTTAATCATTTTATTTATTGGTCTCATGAAATATTCAAATTTTGTGAATAATAGAATTTGTGGTTTTCTGTAACTAGGAGCCATAATTATCAACATTATAATAAATAAATGCTTGAAATGTTTCACTCTGAATGTACTGACACTATAAATATCTGTATTTGACTTTATGAATTGAATCTGTGAGAGCAAAATGCACTTGTATATAATATTCTAATTTACTGGATAGCACCTGTATATGCGTACAATGCTCATGCAAAGGGCCCCACAAGCCACTAGGAAGCCCCAAGCTGAATGTTGACTTATAAATATCAGGCGTATTGCTGATTACTTTGGACTTAACAGTGGTGTGCAAAAGTATGGGATTTAGGATTTTTGTTGCCTTACAACCTGGAATTTAAATGGATCTTTGAGAGTTTTATGTGTTACTTTACATCTCATGAAAACAACTATGAAAATGCAAAATATTTTTTATTAGGAAGCAAATTAGAAATATGACAGAAAAACAGAAAACTTGAGTGGGCTGTGTGGAAGAGTGGACAGAAGATAACACAAACCTAGCACCTGACTGTGGCCCCTGACTGTGGCCCCTCTCTAAACTGAAGCCTGGTGATGGCAGTGTCCTGCTGTGTGGATATTTGTCATTGGTAGGGACTGGGACACTGCTCAGAACTGAAGGAATGAAAGATGAAGCTAAACCAGAACAATTTTTTAAGAAAACAACTCAAACTGTGCTGTACAATGCATCCAACCTGAAGAAGCTGTTTTTAGATGAAGAATGAGCACAAATCCCAGTGATTTTATGAACCAAGCTCATGAACACTTATCCTAGAAGAGCTGGAGCTGAAAGTTCTTCAGAAGGTGGCTCTACAGAGGAACCAGTGGAGCTTGAAGGGGTACATACTTTTGTACGCTCAAGTCATATTTCTAATTTGCTTCACAATAAAAAATATTTGCATCTTCATAATTGTTGTCATGTGATGTAAAGTGACTGACATGAACCTCTCAATGATTCATGTTAAATTTCAGGTTGTAAGGCAACAATAAAGGAAAAGTACTAAGGGGGGTACATACTTTTGCACGCCATTGTAGGTGGCAGTGCATTGTTGCTCTCGGTGGATTATTGCTTACTCTTCTGAGTTAGTCCCCATTGTTGTTGTTAACCTTAATAATAATAATAATAATAATAATTATACATGAAAACTTATATAGGGCTTATTAGGACATTCAAAGCCATTTTACATATACAATAAATAAATGAATGAATAAATAAATAAATAAATAAATAAATAGAGAGCTATGGAAAGGCCAGTTTAAACAGATGGTTTTCGAGTTTGTATTATCATTGTGTATCCATTATCTTGCTTGAATGGATCAACTTCAGATGTTTCATTTTAATATAAGACATTATCATGTTTGTGAAAGTGTAATAGACTGTGGCATGTTTGTCATCAGGGATTAAGAATCTCTCCATCATAGTTTGACACACGTGGGGCCTCCAAACAGCATCGTGCACGGGGCCCCCACAAAGCTTTAAACATCCCTGGTAAGATTTAAATAAGCTGAACACTGAAAAATCAATTTACCCACAAACTATGTTTTGGATCTGACCCACAAGTTCAGAAATTTATGGAGAAAAACATGACATAGTTTTATGAATGGAGGGAAGTTCTACATTTGGGGGTCTGTGTGGAGTTTTCAGAAATTTAAGGTGGCCGCAACAGTCTTGACTTTGGGAATGGCTGCTGTAGGCCAATAAGAGAAAAACAGTAGGCTAAACCATGTTATGTTTTTAAGTTAATACTGCTAAATGGGAATTATGTTTTAAGAAGCAATCATAATCTGCTTGCTTGTTTGAATGAAAGGCATAATATGCAAACATTAAAGACAGATATAGTGACCACCTGTCCCACTTTTGGTTGTACTGCACAGCCATTTAGGCATTTGTCCCTCTGTTCCACTTTATAACATAATGTCCCACTTTTTTCAGACTTTTTTAATCAAAGCTTGTAAAAAGTGCGATTGAAGTTTGGAACAGTAAGATCAGTATTCCTTGTGTAATATGTAGAATAAATAAATATTTTGGGGTGTCCTGGATCTTGTGGAGTTGAATATTTGGTTGGTGCGTTGATGCCCCTGTGTTTCAGGAAAGATCTCTGCATGGGGCTTTTTTATTTCACTGAATTAAGTCCCACTAAAGACATGACTTTGCAAAATGTGCATTTTAGCAGCTGTATCTTTTATGTGAATGAGCTTTAGACTCATCAAGTTGCTAAGTTAGATAATGTCAAATAGCCAAGCTTTTATTTCTGGAGTCCGTCCCACCTTGTCCCACTGAATCACACAACTTGCCCCACTTTTAGTACTTTTTGAGGTGGTCACCCTAAAGACACATGAGTGAAATTAATACTTTGACTTCTGAATCATTTTTAGCCACCGGTCACACAATTTTCTATATTTTGCGTGGGAGCTATACAGTCCAAACATCTCATATACAGACTAGACATTGTAAAACAGAGCACTTTAACATATACATTTACCCCCAAATTGGTTTAGGTCCCAATTGTCCAATAAAATTTATTATACTCATTTATTATACTCCTTATTCCATTAGCTGAGCCTCTTCCAGCTGCTTTGAGCCTGAGGCGGGGCACACCCTGGACTTTTAATTACAGGGCTGACATTTGGAGACATGCACAGACAGACAACAATCGCTCTTTATTCTGTCTTTGCCTGTGGGGTCAATAAAGTAAAATCTTATTCACTTTTACAGTCAGTATAATGGGACATTTCTTAAAAACAAGTTTTGGATGGCAACTTTTTTATAGGTTTAACTTGGCAATGATGTTTCTGTTGTTGGATAAAAGTTGAAATTATTAGAAATATTGCTTAAACTTTTAACAAATAAGCAAATATTTTTAGAACTCTGATTCCACACATAAACTACAGAGGTGGAAAGTAAGTAGATACTGTTTTATGACCTTGAGTGGGTAGTAATAGTAGACTAGTATCACCAGTAGAGGAACTAGTTGTATTAGTAGTAGTTATAATAGTAAGCACAACAGCATTAGTACTGTAGTAGGTCAAGGTCAAGGTTTATTTATAGCACATTTAAAAACAGCCACTACTGCTGTACAGGTTCAGTAAAACAGTGTAGAAATAAAAGCACAATAAATAGACAGAATAAAACAATACAAAAACACAATTTATGACTGAAACACTAAAGCTAGAAATTAATTTAAAACTAGCTTTAACTTAATATAAACAATAATAATGGTGGTGATGATTCATAATAAAAATGAATATAGCTAATATTATAATGAAAACCAATACTGGCTTAGAAGATGTAATCCTGCCTTTTGACTGATTGTTTTGGGATTTTTCCTGGTCTCTTTTTTTTCTTTTTCTTTTTTTTTGTATTTGTTTTTTAAGACAGCCTCCAAAACCCCCTTTTTCCCTTTTTTTTCTGTGTATGTCTTAGTTGGTTAATCTTATTTGTTGTCTGGGTGAAATTTTGTTACTTTGTGTATGTCCTTGGTTAAAATTTAAAATGAATAAAATACTACTACTACTACTACTACTACTACTACTACTACTACTACTACTACTACTAATAATAATAATAATAATAATAATAATAAACAACTAGAATAAAGATATATTAAACACTAATAAAATGTCTAGGTCAGCCAATGCAAAGAAGTATGTTTTTAGGAGCGATTTGAAATTCTCAAGAGTAATTGTAGTAGTAGAGGTAGTAGCAGTTATTGTAGTAGTAATAGTAGTACTAACAGTAGTGCTAGTACAAATGCTGAAAATTAGTAGTAATTATGACTGAGCACAATGCATTCAGTTTTTTTTTTCAAATTTTATTTTACATAGGCCTTCACTTCAGTAACTTTTGGTGCTCTCAGGTCAGGTGTGTACAGTGCCGGTCCTGAACATTTGGGGGCCCTATGCAGGATAGGTTTTGGGGCCAAGCCTCTGAGTAATTTTTGAGACCCTTTAAATTTTACTATATAACATTTTATACTGACTGTTTGAGGAGACACTTTTCACTCAGGAAAAGGGATCCAGGCAAACAGGGAGCAGAACATATTATTATACAACCTGCACTGGCCCCCAGTTTCAGACAGAGCCGCTCAAAAATTACTGGCAATAGCAAGGAGAATATTATAACCAGAATACTAATCAAATAGAGTTGACAAATTAACCAAATCAGCAAAATATGGCCAAGCCTTGGGGCCCGCTTATGTCTGTGGGGCCCTATGCAGCTTCTTAGCTTGCCTATCTCCATGATTTACCAAGAAACTGCAAAATCCTTGTTTTAATCGTGATGCCTTGCCTGCGCCAGATTCGTCTTTCTTTAATACATTTTTCAGATGCACTGCCCTGACTTGTTTTGTACAGGTTATTTGGAATTAAATAAATAAATAAATAAATAAATAAATACTACCGTCATCTGCTTATAACAACTCAACCTTGAGTCATGTGGAAAATGGATTAGAAAGCCTGAGTCAACCTCAGAATTAACAGCATTATTTATTAACAATCAAATTTGCAGGAGCTTCAGATTGCATTTCTTGGGTTATAACAACAGGGGGTGACCTAATCAAACAAACCTTTCTAATAAAATGGTCATTCCAGAATTGGAGGACATTCACTGCTATGGAATGTATTTACAATCAACATTTTACATTTTTAATTGATTTCTACAGATTTCTTGCACAACACCAAGCGCTGCTGAAAGCAGCGACGCTACCATGCAAAGTAATGTGTCTGTTCAACCCTGTTACAATAACATTTTTGTAAAAATAATAATAATAGTTCAATACCTTTCTGCAATTAAGTGATTATTCACTGTAAATCTGACCTTCTTACTTATTGGTAAAGGATTTATTTCACATTTATCTTTATAAATCCTGTTTAAGGTTCCTGATTTTTGGTAACAGGGTTGCACTAAGCACAGCGTGCAAGAAATAAAACATCTTATAAAAAGTATACCGTTGATGCTTGAGCTGGACGAATCATTGTAATTGACAGTTTATTAAATACATGATAGAAAATTTAAAAATTAAGAGTCATTTTTTGAACTTTCAAACTTTGATGCCTAAATGTCCTCCAATTCTGGAATAACCCAAAAAACGATTTGAGGCTCAGAAAGCGGAAGTGTAACCGTGTGTTACCGCACGCAGAGACGATCGTTCCACATACGATCTTCGAGAGGCAGAGTTGCCAGGTTCGCGGTTTTCCCGCACAATTGGGCTATTTTGAAACTGCTGCTGTGGGGAATTTTTTGAGCTGCGGGTTGCGGTTTTGTTGGGCTGATTTTCAAATGTGTCGCAGCCACGGAAATGTTTCTAGACAATGAGGAAAGAGTGGGGGAAATTTTTTATTTCTTCACAATTCACTCAGGTTTTGTGTCTCTGCGCTGTGCCTGTCCCTGTGCCGTGTCTGTGCTCATCCCTCCCATCCCCTCACACAGAGCAGGCTCCTTCACAGTGAGGTCCGTGACCTCGCTGCTGATCCCACCTGGAGCATCACAGACATTACTCGAGTGTGTTAGGTGAACTGGTGACTCTAAATTGCCCCTAGTGAATGAATGTGAGAGTGAATGGTTGTCTGTCTGTGTTCGTCTCTGTGTCAGCCCTGCGACAAGCTGGCCCCTGTCCAGGGTGTACCCCGCCTAAGGCCCAAAGTTACTGGGATAGGCTCCAGTCACCCGCGACCCCTAACGGAAATAAGCGGTAGAACATGAATGAATGAATATTTATACTACTATACATTATGTTTGACATTTTCTAAAGTGGTATAGCCAGGGCTTAATTTGAGCTGGATCTTGCTGGAACAGGATTCAGAAACTCCCTTATTTTGACGCGGTTCGATCCAGCAACTGTTTGCTTGGATCCTAACTCAGGCACAACTCAGAACAAAGTGTTGACTACATTTGATGCTTTTGACCTCCTAAACCTGTGTTGGGGGCTGGAGGTGTAATTACACAGAAATGCATATGTTTTAAACATAAAAGCCACACTTGAGCCCTTCACAATAATGCGCTTCAACATAAACTGTCCCCGCGCTGTAATTCGTGTCTAGAGAGTGTACAGGGAATCTGGTGGAAAAGACCTTCACGTCAAACTGAAACATCTATTCACCGCTGTTAACACCAGTGGTGTCTGCAGGTGTACAGCAGTACGCACTGTGCGTACCTTGAGATGTCCCGCGACCCCGCCCAATCCCAGCTGCATCCACAGAGCTCACAGAGCCACAGTAGGCTGTGTTTTTAAAAACGTGAGTGCAGCTACAGCTGACTGCTGCTCTTTAAGTCAAAAGTGATTTGTTTGCTTTCAGCCAGAAGACAGTAAATCTGTTGAGGTTTGTCCTGACTTTGGTTACGCAGAGGGGACCTACGTGATGCGCTTTGGATGTGCCGCATTATTTCCCCACTGTGCCCGAGAGCGCACGGGACCTGGCAGTGCCATCAGTTTGTTCTTTTACTCAAATGCATATGTAAGCTGGAGCTAACGCTGATCGTGGGTCACAGCATGAGACCCGGGGCCAGTGTCACTGTTACATAGCCATAGTTATGCAGAGAAACCTTACACCACATTCCTCCATTATATCCCCTGTGCGCATGGGACATAGATCCACAGCAGTTTGTTCTTTTTTGTTTGTTCAAATGCATCTGTAAACTCGAGCTAAGGCACTGAGGGTCACACAGCCTAGAGCCGTGAAACACCATTATGCAGAGAAGACTGCACTCCACGGCAGTCACTAAAAAGAAAAGCAAAAGATGAGATGTAGGCTGAACGGTGGCAAAGAAAATAGACTGGCTGCGTATCTCCTGCGCAGGGCGGAGCACTGTCAGACCGGCGCCGCAGAGCTGCGGCTGCTGTGGAAACGCTCTCATTCACGTATTTACTGCAGAGTGTGTGGCGCAGTGCAGCGGAGCTGAGACGCATGCAGTGGAAATTGGGGCTTACTACTGCCGTGTGCTCCCTTTCCTAGTCTAGACTTTGTTTACACAGACCACAGCTGCATGAGTCTGTGTTCTTGCTTCAGACTGGTGGCTGCACACAGTTGATCTATGACAGAGCGAGTCTACAAAAGTGCAGTAAGCACGCATAGCAGCTGATTTCTCGATCAGCTGAGCAATCAAACAAACAAACACTGACACATTACACTGAAGTGAAACGCAATAATGTAAAATCATG
Organism: Bostrychus sinensis; assembly: GCA_020698575.1. Lineage (NCBI taxonomy): Eukaryota > Metazoa > Chordata > Actinopteri > Gobiiformes > Eleotridae > Bostrychus > Bostrychus sinensis. Next base: position 10,562,067 of record CM036241.1, on the reverse strand, counting down.
TTAACAAATATGTTAAAATATAATTTAAAATTGAGTATAAATGAGCAGTTGCTTCATATTTTGGGATGTGTGTGCGACTAAGCATTGTGTTGTGTGTATGTTCCGGGAACAGTGTTGGCCTTGTGGACTCCGGTGTCAAAGCGAAATTTTTGTTCGTTTGCATCGTTTGATTTACAAATTAAGCCCTGGGTATAGCATATATGAGGGTAAATTAAAAAAAAAAAAAAAAAAAAACATTTATAATAGACCTATTTCTATTTTTATATGTATTTCTTGAAAATATTTTGGCAACAGTCCAATTGTTGAAATATTTTTAATTCTAATTATTTTATTGCTATTAACTGTATTGTATAGCACAGACTTTTGAATTTCATAAGAACCTTTTCATTCATCTGGGTTAAAATGAATCAAATCAATATTAGAAGAGAATCGTGACATAATCAGTTAACTTGAAGACATTTTGTTATTCATAGTATAGTATAAAAGTACTTATTTTATTATTATTATTATTATTATTATTATTATTATTATTATTATTTTAGGTTTAATTTAGTTACACTGTCTGATCTAGACAAATTGGGCTATTTTTCTTCCAATTGTGCTGTTTTTGAGTTCTCATTGGGCTGGATTTTTTTCTAGGACCTGGCAACCCTGTCGAGAGCCCACCCATTCCCGTTTCTGTCTGAGCGAGGTCCCCCTCCTTCTGCCTCCTTCTGCCTCCTTCTGCCTCCTCCACTCCGCTGCCTCCGGTGGTCACTTACAGCAGCGATGGCGTCTACCTTGCCCTGTGTGGTTGTGGTGGCTCTTTTTGCCTTTTTTACCCCTTGTATATTCGGTAAGTACGTTTTATTTGACTCGCGACTCTTTAATTGTGTCGGGAGGTTGTTTTCTTTTGTCGTACGCGTTGGACAAAATGTGTTGAAGGGGCGATGTCAGTGACGTTAGCTTGGCATCCCGAGCTCATAGCACGGTTTTCCAAGTTTCTATTTGCAAGTAAATTGAAACTTAACATTAAAACAACATTTTTTAACACTTTTCAACTGGGAAATAAACTGAACGAACCCAACGCGCTGTGCTTTTTATGCCCAGTGAAATGTCAACATTGGTACACAAAGCAAACAGGATCTATTTATTTTAATACGAAGTAACGCGGACATCCCTGATTTCAACCCAGTATTGAAATGACACTGACATTTTCCAAAAGAACGAGTTTAATTTATGAACATATAATCTAACTTGTATACGCGTGATCAAGTTTAATGAGCTCTAACTCAGGGTTTAGAGTTTGTAAATTCCCTTCTAACGTCAAGTCATTCCCTAGACTTAATTATCAGCTACAGAGACAAAGTCAAAAGAATATGAAGCAGATGAAATGGTTAATAGTAATACATCTGACACTTTTCGCTATTATTCTCACGTATGCAATATCAACAGCACTATTTATATTTTAGAAACGTTTTAAGGATGTTACGATTAACCAATTTTATTATTATTTGCGATAAATGTGATGGTTGAATAATTGTAAGAATTGTATAAGTTAAGGTTCCCCTCAAGTTTTTAGTGCATGGTTGTAAGGTCCTTCAGACTAATCAATAAAAGGAATAAAAATGTCTATGATTAGATCAGACAGGTCGACAGTTGAGGAAAAAGTAAGCAACAATTTATTAAAAGTTTGGTTAAAAGCATGAATCAGCATTTTATTATTATTATGCTCTGTGTTTCTTTTTAAGAAATGTAAGAAAAATCTCACAATAACTGTGATCGTGACACAGAAATGTGATATTCTGATATCCCTACATGTGATGTGAGGGCTTGAGACCATTAAGCTGAGAAAGAAATGATCACAACTTGAACTCAATTAAAAGTACTTTTTATTCAAAATAGTATTACTTAAATAGAAATAAAAGTAAATAAGATTCTATAAGCTCAAATTTGAATATTTTTGCTTCATTTCCAAATTTCACAGCAAAATCTATTGCTACTAATACTATTGTTACTACAGCAACCACTACAATTACTACCACCATACCCAAACCCAGGAAAACCAACCAAAACTAGCGACCGTCTAATTGCAAGGGGAGAATGCCACCCAGGTCCCAAAATACTCTTTAGAAATGTTTTAATTTTACATGGGTAAAAGTAACATTTTCCTCCAAGATGAAAATTATCACTTAAATCACTTGAGTAAATGTATTTAGTTACTCTTCTGTTAATGTGAACTTGAAAACACATTGTGGCTTTACTAAACGACTAAAAATACAGTCAAAGTTACAGTTAAAAGCCGTTTGACCAGTGATAGTGAAAGATAATGTATTGCTTGTATTTCTGTATAAAACTCCTAACTCTGTGTCTCCGTTTTACAGCATGGCTTGATGATGACTGCATGGCGTACACAGATTTATCTGGGAATTATCACTCAAAACAGACCTGCAGTTTTTCACAGTTTTGCTGTGGTACCTGCTATAACAGATACTGCTGTCAAAATAGCTTTTCTAGGTTAACAGAAGATAAACAGGAAGACTGGTATGTTACTTTTTAAGTTGCAAACTCCATTTTTATTTATGTGATCTCTTTATATTTTCACACTTGTGTAAGGACTGTAGGGTGACATGCTGTTGCAGGTTTTATGAAATTTGAAAGCAGGAGTATAACAAAAAACCAAAACAGGAAGTTGTATCATTTTGCTCAAGACCACCAGAGTTGCAAAGTTAACCACAGTTGGCATTTGAAACAGCTGTATTATGTGAGCAGCACTTAAACCCAACAATGCTAGTGTTAGTATAGTATTAAACTTTTGTTAATGTGAAATAACAACTATGACAACAAAATAACACCTGTCCCATCTCTCTTTACAGTAATGACTATCCATCTGTGTCAGTTCTTCCGTTGATCCTGGGAATTGGGGGATTCATCTTAATTTGTCTGACCTTTGTCCTCTGCTGCGTCTGTCCCTGCTGCTGTCTGTACAAGGCGTGCCGCAGACCTCGACGTAAGTGATTGGCCACTCACAATATCTTTGGTTTTTGGTCATACTCTTTATTACTAGTACATGTTGTATGTGACAAGTCTAAACCAGGTCTAAATCAGATCTAAGCTAAGCGTAAACCCGGTCTAAATCAGATTTAAGACAAGCGTAAACCAGGTCTAAATCAGATCTAAGCTAAGTGTAAACCCGGTCTAAATCAGATCTAAGCTAAGCGTAAACCCGGTCTAAATCAGATCTAAGCTAAGCGTAAACCAGGTCTAAATCAGATTTAAGCTAAGCGTAAACCAGGTCTAAATCAGATCTAAGCTAAGTGTAAACCCGGTCTAAATCAGATCTAAGCTAAGCGTAAACCCGGTCTAAATCAGATCTAAGCTAAGCGTAAACCAGGTCTAAATCAGATCTAAGCTAAGCGTAAACCCGGTCTAAATCAGATCTAAGCTAAGCGTAAACCCGGTCTAAATCAGATCTAAGCTAAGCGTAAACCCGGTCTAAATCAGATTTAAGCTAAGCGTAAACCAGGTCTAAATCAGATCTAAGCTAAGTGTAAACCCAGTCTAAATCAGATCTAAGATAAGCCACGTCTAAGATCAGCACTAATCCAGGGTTACACAAACCAGGGCTAAAGTAAGCACTAAACCAGGCCTAAACAAGGGCTAAACCAGTGCCAAACCATGACTAAAGCAGCACAAAACCAGGACTAAAAAAGGGTTTCACAAGGTCTAAACCAGGCCTAAACTAAGAACTCAATGAGAGCTAAACTAGGACTGAACTAAGAACTAAACAAGGGCTAAACCAGGATTAAACCATGACTAAACCAGGTCTGAACCAGGACTAATCCATGGCTGAACCATTGGCAAAATCAGAACTAACCCAGTGTTAAAAAACGTCTAAATCCTAACCCTAGGGCTAATCTGGGGCTAAACCTACAGCTAAATGGGAATCAAACCCGAGTAACCAGGGCTAAGGACTAAAACAAATATCAGTATATGCTTTCTGATTTTCATTTCCATAATTTATTCCTTCACCAGACAACGTAGGAGGTGTTAATGTTTTTTCTTACTAGACTTTCACTTTCCACTCTCTTGGACCTTTAATCTACTTTTCAAAGATGAACGAGAGCCACCCACGCCACATGACTTTAGTTACCGCAGCAGCACAGCCTCACAGTCAGTGCGTTACAAAGCCCAAACTGAGAGTCAGAGACGGCATTTGTGTAACCATTTAATGTTGCGATGTTCATCATTTGACGTCTGTGAAATGCCTCAAATCTGTTACCCTGTCTCTTTTTGTTCTGAACAGAGTGTGCGCTGTGTCAACATAAATATTTGACTTAAATAGGTTTCGAACGGGCTGTCACAATGAGCTCATTTATGCTCAAACTTAAAATGAAAGCTGCATTGGGAATAATCCTTTCCTCCAAAAACAAAGGGACCCGCCTGCCTTAATAAAAATATGTTCTGCAAAATAAATACAAATACTATAAATGAAACTGGAATTTAGATTTTAATTTGCGTGTTATCTTTCATTGTGAATCTTCATAGCAGATGTTTTTCAAGGTTAATTTATTTTACACAAAGCCGTTGGTGACTGAACCCATGTGATGTAGAAATACTGATGGTGTGCAGGTTTCCTCTTGTTATCAAACTTCTGCCATAAAATCGCTTTCCTGCCTCTCTGACTCTCTCTTTACTTGTAACCTCTCTTACTTAAAAACACTTTCTCGGCATTACATTTTTGGAGACAGCTTGTCCTAAGTAAATTATATGCTTTGTATAATAAGCCAAGTAACAAACTGTACATTGAGGGATTATATTTAAACACCAGTTTTCCAGTTACATCATTGTCAAAAGTGCAAATTCTGACTACACTAAATGACTTATAATAAAACTAAATGCAAACACTCTAGACTTGGATTGAACATCAGCAAAATTCATGTAAAAATTTAAAGGCTTTTTTCATAATTTTAAAAATAATTTTGGACACCTCTGCATTGGGAGTTCACATTTTATTACATGTATGGAGCTGTTACTTTGACTTTGCAGAGAACGCTTGGATTAGGTGTCTGTCACCCCCTGGGGATTGGACAGAGCATAAAATGGCTATTTAGCACCGCTATTAGCAACATGATGCTAACAGATGACAGATAAATGAGCCGACTGCTTAGTAGTGACAGCAATTTCAGCACTGAAATAATCAGAACAAGTCCGGGGACAGTGTATGGGCTTTAGAAACACACAGGAGCACTTCCTGGTTTCATGAGTCTACGTAGAGCTGTGAGACCGAGCGCTTGAAAGAGGAATGACCTCAGCAAACAGGATTACTCTAACATGTGAACTAAAATATAACTCCAGTTTTTGAGGTTTGAAACAAGATGGTTCAAATTTAGCATAATAGGGGACTTTTAAACATAAATAATTGTTTACCTAATGTCGTACAGTAATAGGAAAGGTCGAGGAAAAAATATGACCTTTAAACATCATCTAGTTTTTTTCAAAAATTTCAATAGACAGCTAAGTTTATTTAGGACGTTTTTTGTTCACTTCCCACAAAAAAATGCCCCATTTTGCATTACTAACCTCAGTTTTTTCATTATTGCAAAAGCAGACAAGTTACTCAAATGTTACTCTATATACAGTAAGCATACAACTAACAATAATTAACTGTCTCACCAACATTTACTAAATTTAATGTGTTTTTTCCCCCATGTAATAAAATTGGATTATAAATAGTGTTTTCCATGAACTGTTGCATTACCACACTCTGTTCTCTCTAATCTTCTATGAGTTAACACTAACCACTCTGAGAAAGTGGCTCTTCCAGTCCGGTCTCTGTGTGTTTAGAGCGATGGATCGTGTTTTAGTCACTATCATGTGTTTTATCAGTATTGGAAAATCTTAAACGTTGCTATAATGTTTCTTCTATTATTGCAAAAAACCTATTTAAGTGCATATGGATAACAATAGTGTCAAATAGTACATTTACGACCAACTTCTTCTCAGGAAGTATTGCGTTACCATAACAACACAAGTACCATCTTTTAAAGGACTAAAACAAGCCTAAATTAGGTCTAAACCAGGCCTAAACCAAAGAATTAAATTGTCATGAACCCAGACGGAAAGCATTACTAAAACAGGACTATAACGGGACAGTAAGACCAGGACGTCAACTGTGTCTGAACTAGAACAAAGTATGATGAAACCAGGATTAAATCTAGAATAAAAACAGGACTAAATGAAGGAATATACCAGGAGGACTAAAACCAGTACTACACCAGCAGCACATAACCAGGACTAAACCAGTTCTGACTAAGCCAGGACTTGACTGCGCCTATACCAAGACTAAACTGGTATTAAACATCCGGTCTTCACATGAATCAGAGCGGGACAAAGATAAGAAACAGACTCTGAATTAACCTTATATGGACTTGTACTGCCAGGGGAAGCCCGCGTACCCCCAGTGGTCCCTTTACCACTTTGAAAACCACTGGTCTAGTCTAATGTTAGTTGTTGAGGTTTGCCATTGTCTTGTACATTTTGGGTCAGAGCAGCAGTCTCTAAAGCATTATAAGAATGCAGCGGATTCACTGACAGCGTTCACGTTGGGATTATGTCCAAGAATGTTTGAGCTCCACCCCTCAGTGACTCACTGCTTCCACAGCCAGCACAGTCTTAAAAAAAAAAAAACCTCAGAGACCATAGGACGTCATTTACAGGAAGCCGCCTCGATGCCTCCTCCTCCTTCAGACCCAAAAGCATCACATGTTGTGGAAACACGCCCATCCCTGAGGTGGCTGCTGTCCTTCATTGTCTCACATCCTAAAACTTCAATGGCTGGAATGGCTGTCGGTAAAAGATTTACTGTGATCAAAACAGAGGTGGAAAGTTGCTACTCTTACTCAAGTACAACCCTAAATCTAAAAATGCTGGGACAAGAGGTGGGGAAGTACTGAAAATTGGTACTCAAGTAAAAGTATGGTTATGTCAATATAAAATTACAAGTAGGACTACAAATGCTTCAACAGAATTAAGTTAAAGAAAAAAAAAGTTTACTTAACCCTCAGGCCCTTCTGGCACACTTTTAGGGCTTTTCAATTATTTTTTTTTCTCAAATTTTGGCATTTCTTACAAAGCTGTTTTAGATTTTAGAATCTCATCATCAAAACTGAAAAACAAAAAACATTTCCACTGTCTAGAAAAAAAAAAGTCACACTTTCCCCTCCTTTTTGGCCATGCATAAGCTTGTCAAAAATAAAACTGGAGTTGAAACTGAGAGATTTTACTATTTCATGAAAAATTATAGCTTTTAGAATTTAAATAATAGAAATAGTTTTTATTGATTTCGTGGGTTTGTACCAGGTTTGTTTTAGTAGTAATAGTAGCAGTAATAAAAGCAGCAGTAGCAGTTCCAGACCAGCGATAGTAGTATTAGTAGCAATAACCATAATAGCTGCAGCAGTAGTAGTAATAGTAGTACCAGAAGTTGTAGATTTTTCAAAAGTAATTGATTCTTTACAGCTAAATACTTTTACTCAAGAAGTAAAAGTTCAGTAATCCTATTTTGAAACCAGGGCCTTTTCTATAAATCTAAGTCTGTCTTTGTGGTCATGTAGTGTTTGTGTTTAGTGTACTTCTCGCTTACACAATAAACAGAGAAGTGTCAGTTTTGATTAACGTTTTGTGGCCATAACTTCCTCTGCTGTAAGAACAAAGTAAGTCAAAGTAAGTCAAGATTTACAGTCGAGCTTACAACAGGCCTTTCTGGTCGAGTAAAAGTTCTGTGGATAATTTAGCCTTGAAAGAGTTATATCTTTAACAATCTAATTTGTTTACAAAAGTGAAATCTAGTGTTATGAATGCCTAGTCATCAAATCTGACTTGTTTGTTGCGCTAAATGCTAGTAAACTGACATTTTTAGCAGTCTTTTCATGATTAGTAACTCTCCAATTTGAAACATTAACACAACAGAGTCAATGTCACAAAATATTCCTTTCCTAGTGTAAAATTGTTTGCTTCTGTTACTCTTGAAGAGAAAGAGCTTTGTCCAACCTTGGGTCTGAGTGAACAGTAAGCATGCAGCAATAGTCTGACATTGTACACAACATTATCATGACCATAGACATAACATTTGTTTCAAAACAAAACAAAGAGCTTTACACAAACGAATGCGGAAGGACAAATATAAACACCTATGAAAAACAACGGCAAATTATAAACATAACCATATCAGACAGTTTAAAACAAAAACAAAAAAAGCATTATAGAATAGAAATAAGATAAAATCAATCTTAGGTGGTATAGCTCAGTTGGTAGAGCTGTGTTGCATATATAAGGCAACTACAGCCTGCCCCGGCTTCGTGGGGTTGCATGTGGATCGCGATAATTTGCCGAATGTCTTTCCCTATGCTCTTCCCTATGATTTCCTATAATTTCTCAGCAGTTCTATTAAGTAAAGCCAAAAAATTGTATTAATTGTAAAAATATATAAAAAAAGTGCCCATGCCAATTTGCCAGTGACAAATTAAAAATGTATACAAAATAAAAAGGGCATTCAATTCTCTACCCGTAGCACTGCCAAATATCTCCATTACTTTACCATTTCGCTTTTACCTGTTATTAGCTCAGCTGCTTTCCAAAGTCAAGTTTCCTCTCTGTTTCTAATGATGTTTTGCTCCTTTTGCCTGCAGCTGTGGTAGCGACCACCACCCACACCACAGTGGTCACTGCCCCGCCTCAGACCTACCCCCAGCAGCCCACCATGGGCCCACAGCCCTACCAGGGAGCCCAGTATCCATCCTACCAACCTGTGCCCATCCAGCCCGGGTATGGGACCCAGCCTATGCCCTACCAGGGAGGGTACATGCCAGGACCTCCTCCGACATATCACGAAGCCAGTGAGTACAGACCTTAATGTTCTGGGATAATCTTATTCAGTGTCTGCCCATTTGGGGCTGGTAATTCAAAACTTAGGCCATGTTCACACTGCAGGTAAAAGCGACCCAAATCTGACTTTTTTGCCCATATGTGACCTGTATCTGATTTTTTTTTTCCTGGCAGTATGAACAGCACAAATCAGATTTTTTTAAATGTGACCCAGGCCACTTTTATATGTGGTCCTAAATCAGAAACGTATCTGATCTTTTATGATGTGACCGCAACCTGAACGGAAAAGTCGCATTTAATCTGACTTTTATTCATTGAAATGCAACAGACAGCCCAATTCTGCGCTGGAAGAGGCGGGAACTGCCCCGATCAAATGATAACAAGCCTGGCGACAACATTAATGGAGCTGAGTCAGTGAAAAAAAAAAGTTTTAAACCTAATAATCTAATTCGGTGCCTATTTAGTACTGGTAATTCAGTTAAAACAGGCAAACTTAGGCTACGTTCACACTGCAGGTAAAAGTGTCCCAAAGCTGACTTTTTTGCCCATATGTGACCTGTATCAGATTTTTTCGTGGCAGTAACAGCACAAATTTGATTTAAGGTGACAGTCCTGTTGAAGCTAAACTTGAGGGATCAATATGAAGACGTTAGGATTGAGGAGTGTCAGTCACAGTTGTGTTCAAACATCTTCTGCAATATCCTGAACTTATGGAGAAACTGAAGTGAAGCCTCTTACAACATAATCCCATCGCTCCAGACTGCACCATGGCTTTTTTGAGCTCGAGTCACATTAGGGCCGGAAACAGTCCACACATGAGACGGAAACACAAAAAAATCAGATTTGAGCAAAAAATCTGAATTAAGCGTTAAGACCTACAGTGTGAACATATGTAGAACAATGAGGTTAATATATTTAATGTGTAAATGTTTTTACTACACAAATACTAATACAATGTCTGAAGAGGGTTGCATCAGGAAGGGCATCAGGGGTTAAACCTAAACCAAATCATTATGCGAATTACTGCACACTAGGCAGATGTTTTGAGCTGAAAAGAGTGAAGACGACAACAAATTTATAAGATGGCAAACACACAACAAACAACAAAATGTACAAAAGGCCCATTAGGGAGGTCCCAGTGGCTCACCTGGTAGAGAGCATACCACATACTGGAGAAACCCAGGTTTGATTTCCTGCTCAGGCCAGTTTGCTCTATTACCTCCCTCACTGTACCAAAGGTGAAATGCTAAAAAATAAATCTTTAAAAAATCTGTTCATGCAGAAGAGGAACTGAAAGCTAAAACTAAAAATTGCATAAATGCATGTCACCGTGAATCCGTTAATTTCAATATTTTTTGCACCAAGCCACTGACAATGTTAAAAAATAAACTAGTTATTTAAATAATTATCTGATAGTAAACACACTTTTTAAAGAATATGCTCTTAAATAATAATACTTAATAATACTTGTAGGAAATGTAATGGTAATAGTGGGAGCAGTGTTATGTGCAATTAGAGCTGGGCGATTTTGCCTAAAAAAAAAATCTCAAATTTTTTCACAAAAAATTCGATTTACGATTTAAAAACGATTTATTTCCCCACTTAAAATCAAACTGAAGACAACAGAGAAATTGTCCAAAACAAGTTTAGCTTTATTGCTTTGATTTCCTCTTGAGGTTAAAGTGCAATCAGACAGAAGTCAAATAGAAGAGAAGGCCCTGTGATTTTGCAGGGGATTTTCTTAAAAGTTGCAATTTTTTTTGTCTATAATTCTTCTTAAAAATATTAGCTAGAACTGTAAAAACTAACAAAATCTGTTTTTAAACATATGTGAGGTGGTAATTAATCTAATTAAAGATTTGCTGTGTTATTAGGCTGCTTTTTGGGGGTGGCTGTTACACTGCAGCTGATTGTGTTCCTCTCAGATCTTCTCTGGTGATTCCTGTTGTGTGCTGTAGAACATCCCGTCATTAAAAACAGAGGAAGTTTGCTGTGCTGGTTTTCAGGAAGGTTATTAGCCTGCAACATTAACGTTTAAAGAACAATGACCTCAAACTTTATTGTTGTCTAAATACGCTGCCCATTAAACTTTTTAGGGAACTATATCACCATGGCAACGCAGACAGCTTTTCAGAGTGACACCAAACAAAACTAGAAAGTACCGCGTTCGTCTCCTCCTTCAGTCCCATCCACACCGCTGCTGCTGCTGAGCTCCTGCGACCTCATGTGCTCCTCCATGCCGTACTGTTTATGTGTGCGCACAACTTTGGCACCGCACCTCCGTCCTCCACGCCGCTTTGTCTGTGGCAGCCCGACCTCCGGCGCATTACCGGAGCGCTGCTCTGCTCGGAACAGGGTATGGCCCACAGACAGCGGTAAGTGCAGCAAAATGCAATTTTAAAGGAAAATCTCGGCGATAACTGACCAAAGTTGCGGAGTTTAGACAAAGTTGCAGGGTCGCGCTGAATTTGCAGGGTTTGCTTGAGTTTGCGTTAATAGTTGCGATCACAACATCGCGAAATCCTGTAGGGACTGACTTTGCAGCGGGCGCTGTTTGTGCTCTGTCTGACGCCGCAAACCCGAACCAATTCCACACAACTGACGACACTGTGCCTTTCCTAGGAACGAGTTCTTTCCTGCTCGCTGCCGTGTTGTTTGTGTTCCTCTAGCGCGGAGGGAGGGCGGGGCCTACCCACTGTGAACTACGGGAGCCCAGAGCGCCGGTGGTGCACGTTTTTTTTTTTTTAAATCGATTTTTATTAAAACAAGTCGACCTGCACTACAAATTCGAATTAATTGAAAAAATCGATTTATCGCCCAGCCCTATGTGCAATGTGTTCAAATTTGTTTTTGAAAACGTAAATATTTTAAGGCTGCGCTATATGTAATTTAAATTTTTATTCTATTACAAAATGTTACTCACAAAAAATTCCATACTACTTGTATTGCATTAATAGTCTCCCATGTAACAATTCTTATCAAGTTTGGTTCAAGTTCAGCCTTTTTTTTTTTTTTACTTTACATTAGCCCTAGTTCTGATGAGCAGAATGCGTTTAATGCCTGATATTAGTTTTTTGGACCATATCATTTTTACAATATTCAAAATAGTTATTGTATTTAAACTTAAACAGATCAACCGTATATTTGATGTTTTATTAAAGGAAATCCTGATAGCATCTTCATTTTTCTGTTTGTTTGTGAAAGGCAGTTGCAGAACTTACTGTTCTGATTATTAAATAAAATGTATTTAATAACATTTTGTGCATGTAGTGGTATACAGGTGACGTTTTCTAAAATTATATGGTTAAAATAAAAATTGCAGTGTATGGTCACCAATATCATGGGCTGTATGTATCAGCAACACAGCGCTATTACTTATCTTGTTCTGCACCTCTGCCACCAAACATGTTTTTTTTTTTTTTTTTTCTTATCATTCACCAAAAGTTGTTAACCACTTGTTTTTTATCTGTGTCTAGCTGTTGCCGGTCCTGCCTACCCCCCTGGCCCCATGCCTTATAGCCAGGCAGCGTTCTCCCTGGGACAGCCGTCGTACCCTCTGCAGCCCCCTGCCCAGGCCCCAGCAGCTCAGCCTGCCCCACAGCCACAGCCCATGGCTCCAAATATGGACTTCCTGTCTCAGCCGGCATTCAACCCGGATTATGTACCCAACAAGATGTGAAAAAAACGACCACTTACCACCACAATGCAAGATTTTGGGAACACGGTGAAACCAGTAATGTAATGTGATCTTATTAGGGCCCTGTACTATGAAGCTGGTCAAGCCAAGACAAGTCTCTCCTGGTCCTGCCGAATTGTTGTGGTTAGGTTATTGGCATTAAGCAAGTTACTGAGCTAATCTTGTGTTTCTCTTCATATAAATCTACATGACATCATCTCTGCAAAGTCACATTATTTGAAGTTAGTAAATGTGAAATACTAATGCAAAGATGTCCAAAACTACTGAAAAACCATAATATGTGGACTTTAAGTTAATAAAAAATATGCCACAATAAAATGTTCAGGGCTGAAATCCAACAGTAAGCCAATAGTTGAGAACCACTCTCAACATCAAAGAAATGCCTGTATTGCAGTAAGGGTTTGTCAATCCATGTGACAGGCATTTGACACTTGGCATCATCAAACGATTGACAAATCAGAGCACATGATCACATGATCACATGATCACATGATCACATGATCACGTGAGTAAATGCAGTTTAACCAGTGCAAGTGAGGAAGCTAGTCCAGAGCCTTGTGTTTTGTTGTGTGACCTAATTCATCTTTTACTGTGTCAAAGTGGCTTATAATAGCTCAATATTTTATCACAATATTCAAATAGTTAGTTTTTGCATATTACTGAAGTGTGGAGTTTACTGTTTCACGTCATAAAAGATTTTTTGTACTTCTTTTTTTGCATAAAAGTCAGGGCACAAGTTGATTAAAAGATTTAGGTAAAATAAAATGTGAAAGAATTTTTACATATACCATTATTACATATACTCTGATGTTTTGAGTCGGGGACTCTTTTATCACTGAACGGTAACAACATAAAATGTTCAGCTTTTTTGAAGCCTGGATATTGTTTTTGTTACATTAATGGTAAAACAAATTTTGGCATAAAGGTTGTAGTAAAATGATTTAGAAAGTTACTTATAAACCATGGGAAGAAAAAAGAGAAACACGACTCTAGCCTTGAGAAGAGCTATTCAGTGTAACTTTCCAGTGCCATCTACCACCGTTCACTTGCTTTGTGAAACTGAAACCCAATGTTAATCTCAAAATGGCTTTGCTAAACCTCTAGATCCAGCTTCAGAGTACAAGGCCCTCAGGTAGTTTTGCTGGTTACATGTGTAAATATTACATTAGTAGTCAAAAGTGTGTGTCTTGTTGTTGAAGACTCATCAAAATGTTGATTGATTTTGCTGCACGCACTAAAGACAAAAGTCAGTTTTTCTAATTCTGTTTTATTGGGTCCATGGGTCTGTTTGAATTACTCATAAAACCACTGAGAATTATTGTAAAAGACCAATATATTTTTACTGATCAGGGATAACATTATGACCACTCACAGGTGAAGCGAACAACAGATTATCTCCTCATCATGGCTCCTGTTAATGGGTGGGATACATTAGACCGCAAGTGAACATTTTGTCCCCAAAATGAATGCTTTTAGAAGCAGGACCAATGCGCAGGGTTAAGGACTTGAGCGAGTTTGTCATGGACCAAATGGTGATAAAGAGACGAGTGGGTCAGAGCATCACCAAAATGCAGCTTTTGTGGGGTGTTCCCGGTCTGCAGAGGTCAATATTTATCAAAAGTTGCCCAAGGAAGGAGCAGTGGTGACAGGTGATACACGAGGGTAGTCAATGCTGAGGCTGCATATTAGGCAGACACACAACACCAATAATAGGTGAGTGGTCATAATGTTATGCTTGATTGATGTCCTCTGACCTTGTTGCTGCTCTCTGTACAGTGCATATGTTTATCTGTAGTTCACATTCACAATTTCTGTGGTCCAATGTTTGAAAGTGCCCTTGCCTTATTCGTAGTTGTTATGTTTTAGTTAGTTCAGTTTTAACAAATTAATCTGTTAAAGCCTTATTGTACAAATATTTGTGTCGATTTAGTGTTCCTCGGAGGATAACAGTGAAAATGTCAAAAGGGAATTCTGTTCACATAATATGCAACTAATAATCAGCGCAGGGATGATTTACTCACTCATCTGAACTTCATAGTTTAATGAAAAGTAGAAATTTCTGGACCATTTTTGCTCAGGTTGTTTTAGTGTAGCTGTTCAAAGAGTTGTATGTTAACACCTGTGACCTGAATCGCATCGGCAGCTTTGAATGATGAAACCAAAGTTGATTTTTTTTCATGTGCATTTTCATAAGCTTTTCTTGGTTGAGTTCATGATAAGTTTATCAAAAACACAAGAAAACGCCTGTGCCTTTGTTCACCAAAACCTATAATGGCTTGATTATTTCTATTTTCTGTTCAGTTACATGTTGTCGTGTTATAAAAGTTATTTTTATCAGTGACGTGTGTCTTTGGTTTACACCTCTGCTTCAACACCTCCTCGACTGTCATTGTTACAGATCCTCAGTATTCTGCTGCTTGCCTTACTTCCTCTGAAAAATGTACATATTGTTATTAAGATTATAGCTCTTTGTTAAGATTATAGCAGCAAAATAGTCATGTTTTACAAAATAGGTCTTTGTTACAGTTTTTTCAAAGACTAACCAAATATATGAATGTGATTTTGCTGCAGCCACATCATCACTTCATATTTTTTTTAGTCATTACTGAAAGACATTTACTCAAATCTGTTTGAGAAAAATAGTTGTCTGCTGTTAAAATCTTGTTGCTGTTGCTCCTCCATGGGCTTTTAAACGTGGTTGTATTTTTCTATTTTCAAGACATGTATAAAGTTGATCACAACAGTGCAAATGTATTCTTTATTGTAAATATCTACATTTAGTCTGTTTAAAAAAAAAAAAGTCTCGTGTTTTGGGCGCCCTCTGCTGTTTGTTAAAGGAAGGATATTTTGTTGAAGAGTAATTCTTTTGTTTGTTTGTTTGACACACATACCCAACAATTAACTTCTAAAAATAAAGCTGCATTAGTTATTTTTTGATACATGAAAAATCTGCCTTTATGCTTGGTTAGTTTTTGAGTTATTTTTTTGCTCACAAAGTAACCAACGCAGGCAGAAACAGGTTACGTTCAGGCTGTTTATTGGCAATTTAACAGTTATGGGTTATTTTTTCAGAAGATTTTTAGATATTTTATGTTTTGCAAAGTCATTCATCACACCGAGTGTATAATAAAAGAGCATTATTTTGTAGGCTAGTAGTAGTAAGTTCATGGACTTTACATTACATTTGGGAGAGAACAAGGCTACAGCTTCATGTGGTCGAATAAAAACCAAGAAAATACAGGTAAGTTAAAATTTCTAAAAGCCGCACACATTTTGGTTGTTTTTCCCCAGTCAATGCTTTCTTTAAAAGTAAAAAAAAAAATGACTAGGTGTGCATTTTAATATATTTAGTGCCACACTGCTAAGCCATGCTATTACTATTATGCATACTTTATCAGTCTTTTATTGAATCAGTCCTTACATTCTGTATTGTGGCTTGGGTTGGTGCTCTTTCTTTGTCCAGCAAAAATCGTTTGGCGAGGTTGGTCAAAGTCTCAGGTAAAATCATTGGTGTCTCAGCTGCATGACATCTACAGTCGAAGTGTTATCTGTAAAACCCGACAGATAATGAATTTACTTCCCTCTGCACGGAGACTGAGAATGCCCCGGATAAGAACCCAGCGAGTGAGGGTATCTTTTATTTCTGAGGTCATAATTAGGATGAATTGCTTAGAAATGCACTTGTGGCAATTGTTTTTGTTAGCTATTCCTGTATTGTATTGGTTTCTATTCCCTGAATGACAGACAGTAGATGTAGAGGTCTCACATTGACAAATGTAGATTGAAAGAAGCATGTTCCTCATTTTCCAGTGATAAATCCTTTACAATATTAAACCTTTATTTAATGTACTTTAAAATTAAGGAGAAAATCTTTAGATGTTTTATATGAACATTAATGTATAAATATGTACAAATATGCAATTAATAACATTTACCTTAAAATTAAGGAGAAAAACTTGTTGAAAAAGTTTGAAAAAGGCTTGAAAAAGTTGTTTAGTATGGTCAACAATTTATAAATAATGTGCCACACATTTAAATACTGTTAATTAATGTAATTTTACATGCATTTTTCTGTAATTCAAGAAAAAGGAAAAATCACATATAATAAATACAGTAAATTTACCATAAAAAATTAGAAAAAACCTTTAATTGTTATTATGGTATAAACCCATAAAATTGAATAGTGACTTAATTTGAAGGTAATGTGACATAAATTTAAAGTTTTTTACTGTATACTAAAAACAATGTGAAACTTCCTTAAAAAATTAGTTTTTTTTTTTACCGTAAAATTAGGATTTTGTTTTTACAGTGTATTTGTATTTATCTGTGTATTCTGTGGGTATTTTTTATTTCTGTGTGTGCTGTGACACCTGTTGCAAACCAAAATTTCTTTGGGATAATAATAAAGTTGAAGTTTATCGATTTAAGCAGACCATACTAAGCCAAATGCATTTCAGGGCTCATTGCCCAGGTCTAGAGCTACTGCTGCTTGTTCCATGGAGACAAGCTCTAAATAGTCACTTATCCATATGTCCATCTGAAAACAATTTGATTTTCACACTTTACACTTCATAATTATGGTGCATTTTACAGAGAGGAAAGCTAGTCCAATTCATTTTTGTGCTGTTTTAGGTTCACTCTAACATTTTTTCCAGCTACTCCTGAACATTACTGGAAATATAATCCAGTATTGTACCAAAAGGTGTTGACCTCAGGGCAGTGCCACAGTTGGTGCATGAGAGTACCACAGCCCTGCCAACATCAATCTGAAACATTACAGTTCATTTCATGCATTTTCAGTGGAGTGGAATGATCTAAATAATATTTTAAGTTGTGTCAGTTTATGTCTTGATTATTTAATTAAAATCTTGAAAAGATGGATTTAATGGTACCAGTGTTTGAGACACAAACACATTTTGTTTCAAGGACAGCCATTGTTTCAGGAGCGTTATCTACCATCTTCTGCATTTTACAGGTGCCCTCATTGTTGGTTGTGTACTTCCTGTTACTTCCTGTTAGTCATAGGCCACAGCCAGAGTAGGAAGTGCTCAAGATCAAGTAAAACTACTGTTGAAATAATAATAAATGACTTAAAACTACTGAATAAAATAAATGTATGGCTGCACAATATGATAACTATGATAACGATGTTGAATGTTGAGATAACAATATCATTGGTGATATTTTGATAAAGTATTTTGGCATAGTAAGTTAATTATTAAAGCAGAAATACAACACAAGTCTTTGTATCTACTCCTGAAAACTGTGTCAAAATCAAAACTTAAAGACTAAACCAGGACTAAAACAAGGCTATTATGACTAAATCTGGGCTTTTAAATATTTTTTATGCTTGCTTGTATCTTTTTAAACCAAACTGTTAATCATCTCTAGAACAGCACTGCAAAGTTTATAATCTCTACATCTGACTAAAGAAAACCAATTATAGTAAGTACTTTACTGGTGTAAAGAAACAGATGAACAGACCAGAAGAGGGCAGCAGAGTGCAGTTCTGTTGTGCTATTTGGAAAAGACACAGTGAAGAAAAACGTACTTAAACTTTTTGTATAATGCCATTTTACTACAAAATTATTCCTTTTAACCCTATACAGCACTTTACTGCTGCATATTTGTATAAAAAGTGCTTTATAAATAAAGACTGATTTGATTGATTGATTGATATTGTGATAAACTTTCTTTCTTACTATAGGGATAATGTGTTTGCGCTGAAATTGTGATAATAAATTTGCGATAATTGTGCAGCTCTTCTCAAATGCACATTTTTTTTTACTACTACTCAAACCTGAGACCTTCTGGTTGTGAGGTGAGCAGTGCTGCTACCCCCAAAAATACATAAACTGTAGCCTTAAAAAAATACTCAAGTAGAACCGATGTATACAGACAAAAAATATACTTCATAATTAATTATAGTTATAGATATTTGAAGAAAATCAGTCCTCTGTATTGGCCCATTAGGAACTAACAATGATTCAAAGACATTATTCACTGTAGCATGCTTTGTATATTACTTTTGACATTTTTTCTGGCAACAATATTTTTTTGTTCGCGCTATCTTTCAGATGATTACTGCAGAGACTTCAGACACAACGGCGTTGAGTCACTGCTGTGGCGACTGCACCAATGGCTACACTGACATAATGTAACTAAGGCAAGGATTACAAGGACACTGTGTAAGAGTGTGGATTTTTCCAAGTGACCTTTTGGCTGAAATTGAGATTTATAGATTTATACATCAGCAATGGGATTTCATCTCTGCTTTTTGCGGATGATGTTGTCCTGTTGGCTTCATCAGGCCAACACCTTCAGCATGTGCTGGGGCGGTTTGCAGTCGAGTATGAAGGGGCTGGGATGAGAATCAGCACCTCCAAGTCCGAGGCCATGGTTCTCGACCGGAAAAGGGTGGCTTGCCCCTCTCCAGGTTGGGGGAGAGCTCCTGCCTCAAGTGGAGGAATTCAAGTATCTTGGGGTCTTGTTCACAAGTGAGGGAAGGATGGAGCGTGAGATCAACAGGAGGATCGGTGCAGCATCTGCAGTAATGCGGTCGTTGTATCGGTCTGTTGTGGTAAAGAAGGAGCTGAAGCCGAAAGGCGAAGCTCTCGATTTACCGGTCGATCTACGTTCCTACTCTCACCTCTGGTCATGAGCTTTGGGTCATGACCGAAAGGACAAGATCCCGGATACAAGCGGCCGAAATGAGTTTCCTCCGCAGGGTGGCTGGGCGCTCCCTTAGAGATAGGGTGAGGAGCTCTGTCACCCGGGAGGAGCTCGGAGTAGAGCCGCTGCTCCTCCACATCGAGAGAAGTCAGCTGAGGTGGCTCGGGCATCTGTTCCGGATGCCTCCTGGACGCCTTCCTGGGGAGGTGTTCCGGGCATGTCCCACCGGAAGGAGGCCCCGGAGAAGACCTAGGACACGCTGGAGGGACTATGTCTCTCGGCCTGGGAACGCCTTTGGGTCCCCCGGTAGAGCTGGAGGAAGTGTCTGTGGAGAGGGAAGTCTGGGCAGCTCTGCTTAGACTGCTGCCTCCGCCTCCCTGGATAAAGCGGAAGAAGATGGATGGATGGATGGACATCAGCAATGACATTATGACCACCTGCCTAATATGCATCCCCATACGCAAAAACTGAGATGCACTGTGTATTCTGACACCTTGCTCTCAGAACCACCATTAACTACAAAATATTATATAAAAAAAATAAAAAAATACCAGTACATTTGAGTGTTCGACCGTGTCCCTCATAGTGTCCTGTGGGGGGTGCTCTACACTAAACTCACAGAACATTTTCTCGAATCCAGCAGGTGGCAGTAATACTAATCCCTTATGGGACAGCACGAAGAAGAAGATAGCAATTTGACGAGTCTAAATGACATTTAAGATATCTTCAATGTCAGTTCTGCCTAGTCAAAATTCAATTAAAGATATCTGCTCATTTGTGTAGGATATGTGAAGAGTTGAAGGTAAAGATCATTGTAGATATAGTCAGTAATTCAGATCAGTCAATATTCAATTCCCACAAGTTATGGGTATCTCTAATTCAGTAGTAGATACCCATAATTAACATTGTGGATATCCATAATTGAATTACAGATATCGCTAATGACATCACCCATAGAAATGAATGGAAAAGAAAACGTGATGTCATTTGTCCTAGGCGAAATATTGTTGTGGATATTCTTAATCTAAAATGTGGATAGGAGGAATGTTATTATTATATAATGTTATTATTATTGTGCATATCTGAAATTGCAGTTTATACTAGGAAGAACTGGGTTGTAGAGTTCTGTTTTACATATCCAGATTTGCTATTAAATGTTAAAAGGGCTTTCCATAGTGGGAAGCAGCTCAGAGACATGGGAGAACTCTGGGGTGGAGCCAGAGACTGGCTTTTAACCAACAGAACAGAGAGTAACACCTACACAACATCGTACTGGAGGCACAGGATACATCTGATCTTTTCATTTGCTGAGTACGGATTTCCACGTGAACTGGTAAGTAAATGTTTTCAATGCTGACAACAGTTTTCTGACTGTGTGTTTTAGTATAAGTCAGGGTTATCTACAGAGACATACAGGGAGGGCAGGGAGCCAGACCGAACCTACCCACGATATTTTTGATACCTTTTTACCCAGTATTATTTTTTATTAGTCTGTGGTTAATGCCAGGTGTATTTTGTGTCGCCTCTGGGAAGCATGTGGGTGTTTGTTTGTAGGCTCGTTCTCGCGGCCTTGCCTGGAATGTGGACGAGAGCGCACGGACGCAGCGGGAGGCAGGGACAGACGTCTGAAGTGAATATGGACAGTTTAGTGGCTCAGATCACACAGCATCAGCCCCAAATCCACTTTTTAAGATGTGATTTTGCAAATAAATGCATTAAACTGATTAGTAAGAACTTTTCTGTCTATGGCATGACCACAGTCTGTGCAGATGTTGTTCAGAGTTTCTTTAACCCTCTGGGCACCTTAAAAATTTACATACGCAGCAGTCAGGTTACATTTCAGAAGAAGAGTGTTGGTCTCAGTCGAAACATGACAGGGTAACGGAAACATCACTCCTGCCTCTGTCTGAAAAGAAATCAGTCCATCTGACTGACAGACTTCAGCAGAAACCTGCTGTACCAAGGTCCAATGGGAGAGAGGAGGCTCTCTCTGGGTCAAGAATAAAAATGTCAACAGCCTGTAGTACTCTGATCACTTGAATCTCACACAGACCCCCTCACACAGAAGAGTATTCTCAGGTTCACTGACTCCACTTGATTATAAACAGAGCTCATTTGGCCTTTTTATACTTGAGTTTCACAGACTCCCTCATGACCACACAAACAAAATATATTCTCAGCCAGACTCCCATCGCTCTGTTACATCAATCCTAACCAGTGTTGGGTTAGTTACTCAAAAAAAGTAACTAGTTACAGATTACTAGTTACTCTTTTAAAAAGTAATATATTACTTTACTTAGTTACTGACTCATGAAAGTAAACTAGTTACTTTACTTTTGGACTACTTCCTAACAGGAAGCCTAAACGAACCCCATTCTAAATAGAAGAAGCCTAAAGCCTCACTGTTCAAGCGTTCAAGCAGAGTTTCTTTAGCTGCATTCATTTCAGCAGCAGGGCAGCCTGACACAGCAAATACTGCCCTTTAAGTTCACCTCTGCTCCTGTGCAGCGTTCAAGTCCTGTGGACACAGTTTTATTTCACTACATTGAAGCTAAAGTGCACTTGTTGTTAGCACCAAAGCGGTGGTCTCTTCTCTCCCCGCTGTCCCCGCTGACAGCAGCAGCAGCTGCATGCGCCCCGACGCACGCGGAGAGGGATCAGCGCGCGGACAGGACGAGTGGCCGCTGCGCGCATAAAGAGGAGCAGAGAAGGGAACCGATGAGAATAAGTTAGGAAACGTATTAGCGCTTATTCGTTTAATGCATTTTCATTCCGTGTCCTTGCAGTAAACTGCAGGTAAATGAAACTGACTGTAGAGACTGCAACGCAAGTAACTAATTGGGTATTTTGTTAGTAACTGTAATATTATTACTGGGGTCTCAAAAGTAACGCGTTACCCGCTGCGTTACTGACAACTGCAATCTCGTTACTGTAACTCGTTACTTTGTAACACGTTACTCCCAACACTGATCCTAACACACCAAAACCAGTTTATTGGTGTTCAGTGTTTTTATTCCCATGCATTTTGAAAGGTAGAAGAAAAACAGGCCTCCATTGAAACAAACATAACATAACCAAAACATAAAGCTCTGCTGCCCCTGGTGGTTTAGGGGGTCAATCTGACCACAAACCTAATTTCCCTTTATTTTGAAGGTAAAGGCTTAGATTTATTAGGCTTTCATGAAAAAAAATATTATAATATGCCAGGATTGCAAGATGTCAAAAATCTGTGGTTATAATGGAAGTCAATGGGCCCAAACCAGGGCTTAATTTGAGCCGGATCTTGCCGGAACAGGATTCGGAAACTCCCTTACTTTGACATGGTCCGAATCCGGCAACTGTTTGCATGGATCTCAGACACAACTCAGAACAAAGTTTTGACTACATTTGCTACATTTGCCCTCCTAAACCTGTCTTGAAGGTCGGAGGTGTAATTACACAGAAATGCATGTTTTAAATGTTATATGGGTGGGAGGGAGCAAACAGAGCCGACTTAAAGTTGACAATATTTACTTCACAAAACACACAGAAGCGGTTATATTCCCATCCGTTACCATATCTCCGAGATCTAATTTCTATGAACCCAAATTAACACCACCCTGTACGGAGAACAAACCCACACAACCCACACTGCACTGCAAATGAGTTTACAACACTTCAAAAACAGGTGACGGTGCCCCGCCCCTGTCCGCGCGCTGAGAGGCGCAGAGGAGAGGTGAATGAGTGTGCAGTAGATTTAATGCAGAGCACAGTTCAGCAGACACTGCCTCAAAACGGTTGGCCAGTTACTACACAGACTTACTAAAGGCTCTCTCACAATATTCAGAAGTTATTTCTGAGATGTATTTTTTTTTTATTCAAGTAAAAACACATTCCTCAACCTATCTGGACTTTTTTTATTTAAATGCTACATATTGTCATGGAAAATCTATCAAGTTATACATTGTGATTAATCATGATTAATCACAGCCCAAGAGTGGGATTAATCTGATTAATTTTTTTAATCGATTGACAGCAGTAATCTAAAGTTATCAAATAGGACTACTCTAAAAATAAACAGTCTCCCCCTTTATCAGTAGCACCAGTGACATGCAATCATCATGAGACATAAAAACACAAGTTAATGTTTTATTTTACTGCATAGACCATGGGACTTTTTATGAGAAAAATATATGCTAGACCAGAGGTCGTTAATAGGAATCCAGGACCCAGATGCCCTCCCATCCGGACCCGCACCTCTGTCCCACTCCGCGGACCCGAACCCGTTCAGCCTGTTCACTCCCCGGGAGCGCAGCGGCGCCTCTCTCAGAGCGCGTCAACAGCATCGTATCCTGGTGCTTTAAAACATTAACATGAACAGTGCGGGGTTAAATCAGCTGTGTTTTCTGTTACTGTCCAACAAAATGAGAGGAGTAGGTCCAGACTGAGTGCGGAGGGACAGGACTGTTCCGTTTACAACAGACTTAAGTTTTGTTTTTACGGAGCAGCGAGAGGGGAGGCGACACAGGCTGTGAGCGGCTCTGCCCTCTCGGTGTCCTTCTGTCCCACAGCTCACCCCTCTCCTCTCGGTGTCTCTCTGTCCCACAGCTCACCCCTCTCCTCTCGGTGTCTCTCTGTCGAGGCTCACCCCTCCCCTCTCGGTGTCTCTCTGTCGAGGCTCACCCCTCTCCTCTCGGTGTCACTCTGTCGAGGCTCACCCCTCTCCTCTCGGTGTCTCTCTGTCGAGGCTCACCCCTCTCCTCTCGGTGTCTCTCTGTCGAGGCTCACCCCTCTCCTCTCGGTGTCTGTCCCTCTGTTCCACAGAAGACAGAGCTGCCTAATATTCACCAGAGAATTAAGAGGAAACCTGTGTTTTGAGGCGCAGTACGTTTCACTTTAGTTTTAATGGGTGAATCGTCTCCTGCGTAAAAGCAGACAGAAAATCTTGTGTGTGACGCTATCAACCAATCAGATCTGAGGATTTGGAAACATATGGAGCAGTGACTGTGAGACAGACAGTGGAGAAATGAGAGAGACAGATGTAGAAAGGAACAGAGGTCAGCTCTAAACTCCTGTGTCTCCTGTGTTCTGAGCCAAGGACCATTATAAAAGCATTTTGTTTGATTTTTTTAACTGTATTTGATTAACATAAGAAAAAAAAAACTTTTTTATTTTATTATTTGATATCTCCTAGTTTTAAACTGATGCTTATGTTAGCAAAATGCTATTGCCATAATGTAGACACTGATGTAACTACAATGATTTTATTTATATATTTTTGAGGTACAAATCAACATTGTGATGCTCCGGACCTTTGCTCGAGAAAATTTTCACCAATTGGACCTCGGTGAATTTTAATTGGTGACCCCTGGTCTAGACAATACGTTCATGAATAAAAATATCCACAATGCACCAGATTACCAACAGGTGGCCACGCAAGGATGGGAAGTTGTTTGGCCCCTTGGGTAGTGTTTAAGGCTCTGACAGTGTGACTCTCTGTCAGATGGAGGGCTGTAACATTACTGAGAATCATTTAGTTCCTTGCAATAACAATATTGTGTTTATGCTGAAATTGTGATAACGATAAATTTGGGATATATTGTGCAGCTCTACTCAAACACACATTTTTTACTACTAAACTCATCTCAAATCTGAGACCTTCTGGTTGTGAGGTGAGCGCGCTGCTACCCCCAAAAATACATATACTGTGGTCTAAAAATATGACTCAAATAAAACTCAAGTGTACAGACAATTCTACCAAAAAAATACTAATTGTAGAAGTGTATTCCTCTTTACTGGACCACTAGGAATTAGCAATGATTCATAAACATTCACTGTAGCATGCTTTGTGTATTACTGTAATTTTTTCACACAACACACAATACACACAACAATATCTTGTTCTCACTATCTTTCAGCTGATTACTGCAGCGGCTTCAGATACAACGGACTTTGGCGTTGAGGCACTGCTGTGGCGACTGCATCAACGGCTACATTACATGACATTACAGATTAATTAAGACAAGGATTACAAGGACACTGTGTAAGAGAGCTGTCACAATTTGTCCCTTGTCAAACTCACTCATATCCTTACTTGTGCCAGTTTTCTTGCCTCTAACACATCAACATAAACAATGCAACATCAAAACATCTATCAACAATATGTGATACTATTTCTATGTATTGAAACTTTTGTTTTGTGTATTCCCAGGTCAATGACTGACTACATCTTCATCCTCCAAATTTTTCGGTTAATCTTACAGTTAATGATCTTTGTGGTGTTATGGCGTTGTGTGTATCACCCAAGACAGCAACAAAAACAACAGCAACAACAACTACAACGACTAGTACTTCAGCCACAACAAAGTAGGAGAGATACTGTATATGTTGCTCAGTGTTACTTCACAGATGTACCCCCTCCCACTGCATCTGGACCAAAACCTCGAAACAATCCTTCAACCTGAGTACTGTCCTCCCAAATACTATCACATGGGTTTACTCAGAGCTGGACCTTCCTATACTCAGACTACACAATTTGCCTTGGGCCCCGCTGCTGTGATAGGGCCCGAAACCCTCTTCTTGGTCAAAGCATATAACTCAGGGCTACCTCGAGCACAATGTTTAAATAGGCTATAGCAGCCAATAGTATGTCTAGCTTATCTGAAGCCTAAAGCATTACATTATAGTACATCTGTAAAATACTAGTAGCCATTTTTGGTAAAAGCTTCAGTTCTGTGGATTCTGACAGAGTTTGGAGTCTGCAGTCAACAATATGTGATACTATTTTTATGTATTGAAACGTTTGTTGTGTGTATTCCCAGGTCAATGACTGACTTAATCACCTACGTTTGTGTGATGATTGTCGAGGTCAACATGTTGGTAGTGTTAGTCTTCTGGTGCCACAAAAGACAACTACAGCAACAACAACAACAACAACAAAGTAGGAGAGATACTGTATATGTCGCTCTAACTTATTTCAGTTCAGATATTTATATTTTATAGAGGTGGGAAAAGTACTGGAAGGAAAAATAGCCAACAAAAATATTATTTGACTAAGTGCAATTAATTCAGTGTACTTAATGTTTGAAATAGGCCTACTTACAACTCCACAGTAAAATCTATTTCTGCTACTAACATTGCAACAGCTAGGGTTAGGGATAGGGTTAGGGCTAGTAGTTCTAATGTAACTACTCCTATTATCAGTACTGCATCTACTACCACTGTTACTGCTTCTACAACAACAACTACTGCTATTAGTACTAATAATGCTACTACTCATGCTGCTGGTACTGCTCCTTCCAATGCTACTACAACCGCTGTGTCTACTATTTCTACTACAACTAAAACTACTACTGCTAACACCACCACCAAAAGTACTGCGACTCCTACTAGTACTACTGCTGCTACTACTACCACAACTACTTTACTACCACAACTACTTATGGTACTAGTACACCAGCTACTACTGCTACTACCACACTTACTACTGCTTCTAGTACTACTAAAGCTACCTATTACCAAATTACTTAGCATAGTACCTAGCTACTTTCCACCACTCACTATTAGTTATGTACTATAGTATTTGGCCACAACATTATTATATTAGCATTTCTGTATAATTTCATTTATGCCTCTGTCTTCAAGTGTAGTAAACATAATGAACATCCGTCTTACAGCGCCCCCTGACCATCAGCCGTCAAACCCAAACTACCAACCTGTGCCTGTCTCACCTCCAAACGGCGGTCTGCCCATACCATCTACACCACCATCATCATACCAGGATATCAGTGAGTGTTTTTACATTTTATTTCTGTCCCAACATAAAGTGAAGGGGAATTTATGTTTTCCACAGTTGCAGCAGGTCTAAAGGAAGATCAAGTTGATGTGTTAGAAGCAGGAAAAATGGGCAAGCGTAAGGATTTGAGCAAGTTTGGCAAGGGCCAAATTGTGATGGCTGGACAACTAGATCAGAGTGTCTGCAAAAATGCAGCTATTGTGGGGTGTTCCTAGTCTGATTTGGTCTGTATCTATCAAAAGTGGTCCAAAGTAGAATTGTAAGTTCCAGTCCAACAGATGAGCTACTGTAGCTCCAATTACTGAATAAGTTATTGGTGCTTCTGATATAAATGTGTCAGAATACACAGCGCATCACTGTTTGTTGTGTATGGGACTGCATATTAGGGAGACAGGTCATAATATTATGTCTGACTGGTGTGTATACCCATATGGGTTTATGCAGTCTAGCTGCAGGTGTATTCAATAAATGTAGGTGTACTCAAACTTTAGTTTTTCTATGATGAATAATTCAGTTGAAGGGAACAAAAAATGCAGTTTGGAAACATAAGACATTCTGTGATCATTACCTCATTTATAACCTAAAACCTGCTATGTAAAATTTGTTTATGTTTACATTCTGGCTGTAGCTTTTATACATAACTTGATGTTTTTTCTTGTAGCTGACCCTGGGTACTTTCCTCTCGGTGTGACACAGAGAACAGATGTACCCCATCCCACTGCAGCTGGAACAAAACCCCGAAACAACCCTTTAGCCCTATGAACTGTGCTCCTGAATACAATCACACATATCAGTCCCTCCAGGATTTCGCGATGTTGCGATCGCAAACCATTAACGCAAAATCAAGCAAACCCCGCAAATTCAGCGCAACCCTGCAACTTTGTCCAAACTCCGCAACTTTTCCGCAACTTTGGACAATTATTGCAGAGATTTTCCTTTAAAACTTAATTTTGGTGCACTTGGTGCACCGCTGTCTGTGGGCCGTCCCCTGTTCCGAGCAGAGCAGCTTCTCTCTCTCTCAGCAGCAGCGCAGCGGTAATGCACGCCGGAGGTCAGGTTGAGCCACAGACAAAGATCGAGCTCGGGCGCACCCAAAAACAGAGCAGCACGGAGGAGCAGCGTGGAGCTGCAGCACGGAGGTCGTATGCCCATGAGGTCGCAGGTGCTCAGCAGCAGTGCGTGTTGATGGGACTGAAGGAGGAGACGAACACAGTACTTTCTAGTTTTGCCTGGTGTCACTCGGAAAAGCTGTCTGCGTTGCCATGGTGATATAGTTGCCTAAAAAGTTGAATGGGCAGCGTATTTAGACATCAATGAAGTTTGAGGTCATTGTTCTTTAAACGTTAATGTTGCAGGCTAATAACCTTCCTGAATGACTGGATGTTCTACAGCACACAACAGGAATCACCAGAGAAGATTTGAGAGGAACAGAATCAGAATCAGAGGCAGTGTCATAGCCCAAGAAATAGCCTAACACAGCATTATCTTTTAAAAAAAGTAGTACGCTTGGCCTGTTCAAATACAGGTATTTTTAATTAGATTATTACCACCACATATATGTTTAAAAACAGATTTTGTTAGTTTTTATAGTTCTAGCTAATATTTTTAGGAAAAAGCTCAAGTAACAGTGTATTTTTATCACCTCTGGTAGTTTTTACCTGTGAATTATAGACAAAAAAAAAAAAAAAAAAAAAAAAAAAAAAATGCACCTTTTAGTGCAACTTTTAAGAAAATCCCTCACAAAATCAGACATTTTAGCCCACAACAATCACAAAAATTGCCCGCAAAATCCTGGAGGGACTGATTTAAAAATAGAATCCAGCCTCCTCCACTGTTCGTGTTACAGATTCTCAGTATTCTGCTGCTTGGCTTACTTCTTTTGTAAAATGTACATATTATTAAGATTATATGTCATGTTTTATAAAACAGACTTGTGTTACTGAAGACTAACCAAATGTGTGATTTTACTCCAGCCACGTCATCATTTTATATATTTTATAATTTAAGACATAATTACCCAAATCTGCCAACATTTTCTCAAAAATTTCCAGCCAGTGCCAGCATTTTTGGTCATTTTCAACAATCTTTGCTGTCCCACAGAAAATGTTTTCTTTAAAGTTTAAATACCAAAAGAAACAATTTTAAAAAGCATTTTATTCTAAGCGCATTCGTTCTTTCAGTTGAAAGATGGTTTTCACCAAAATCTGACTTTTTTTTTTGTTTTTGTAAAAGTATGGAAGCAGATTTGTTTTATCAGATTTTGAATTTTAAATGCCGGCCCTTCAGAGCATTTCCATGGAGCTCAGTGTCTTTAGTAAGAATGTGTCTTTCCTCACTGATATTTTGTAAGACTTGACTTATATTAGGCCCATTATATATTTCCTGAGGGATGGATTTGTGATAAGCTGCTTCCCTTACCCCCAGTTTCAGCACCGCGCTTCAAATACATTTCATTTCTAGTGAATGAGAGCGCTTCCATTTCCAGATCCCGCAGCGTTTCCCGCAGAGTGCATCACGATTTGTTTCAAATACTCAGCAGTTCTACAAGCCTAATTCCATAAATGATGAGATGTTTTTAAAATTTAAATAAAATGAAAACTAATAAACTTTCAAATCACGAGCCAATATTTTATTGACAATAATATATAGATAACATAACAAATGTTTACACTGAGAAATGTTACACTTAATGCACAAAGTGAGCACATTTCAAATTTGTTGCCAGCTACAGGTCTCAAAATAGTTGGGGCAGGGGTAACAAATGTCTGAAAAGGCAAGAAAATTTAAAAAGATTCAGCTGGGAGAACATCTAGCAACTAATTAAGTTAATAGATTTTAGGTCTGTAACGTGATTAGCTCTAAAGAGTCTCTCAGAAGTAAAGATGGGCAGAGGCTCTCACTCTGTGAAAGAGTGCATAAAAAGATTGTGGAATACTTTAAAAACAATGCTCCTCAAAGTCAAACTGCAAAGGCTTTGCAAATCTCATCATCTACAGAGCAGAACACTGTCAAAAGATTCAGAGAAACTGAAGAAATCTCTGTGTAAGGAACAAGGCCGAAGACTTTTTTGGATGCCTGTGGTCTTCGGGTTCTCAGACGACACTGGGCCCAGGAATACTTCCAGAAACCACTGTGGGTAAACACAATCCTCTGTGCCATCTGCAGAGGCCAACTAAAGCTCTATCATGCAAAAAGGAAGCCATATGTGAACATTATCCAGAAGCAATGTCATGTCCTGGGCCACGGCTCATTTAAAATGGTTTCAAAGTGGGACAGTGTCAGCCCAGTCCAAATTTGACATTCTTTTAGAAATCACAGACACCATGTCCTCCGGGCTAAAGAGGAGGAGACCTTCCAGTGTGTCAACAGCGTTCAGTTCAAAAGCAGCATCTCTGATGGGATGGAGGGCATAAGTGCAGACGGGATGGGCAGCTTGTGTGTTTTGGAAGGAACTATGAATGCTGAAAGAGCAACATAGGCCCAAAAACCCAGCTTCAGCAGCTGGAAACCTATGTCAGGCAAGAATGGGATCAAATTCCAACACCAAATCTAGAAACTCATTACCTGCCCAGACGTCTTCAAACTGTTTTGGAAAGAAGAGGAGATGCTACACCAGGGTAAACCTGCCCCTGTCCCAACTATTGCGAGACCTGTAGCAGGCATCAAATTTGAAATGAGCTCATTTTGTACATAAAAGTGTGAAATTTCTCAGTGTAAATATTTATGTTATCTATGTTCTATTGTGAATAAAATATTGGTTCATGTGATTTGAAAATCTTTATTTATAAATTTATTTGAATTTATAATTTTTTTTTTTTTTCAGAATTCAGGTTGTAATAATCTAGAACTGATGTATAATATTATAATTTTTTAACGTACTATTAAAAGTTAGCAGTAGGGGAAGTACACTGAGGGAATGGAAGTCTACATACAATAGCACACCCCCCCATGAGGAGAGACGAGAGAGATAAAGGGAACCAGCGGGACATGTTTGAACCAGCCCAGGGTGGAGCTACCTTTGATGGTAAAGACTCACTTTTCACTGAACAGAAAGTAAAACCTACAACATCTTACTGGAAGCGTAGGCTACACCTGACTTTTTCATTTGTAAGATGGATTTCTTCATGAACTGGTAAGTAACTATTTTCAATGCTGATAACAATAGTGTTTCATAACTTTAGTCGTGGTTAGGGACGGTTTTTCTTCAGCTCCAGAGTAAAGAGGAAAGAAACTAAGCAACAGGGTTCATTATGTGCATAGTTAAATATATCATTATGGACTAGGTGACTTTATTTAGAATGGGACAGATGAATAGAAAGTCAAGATTATACACTTTTTGTTTCAAGCCAGCCTTTATTTCTTTCAGTGTTGTCTACCATCGTCTGCCTTTTACATGTGACTTTGTTAGCTGTACTTCTCGTTACTAAGTTGTCATATGCTACAACCTGTGGAGAAAGTATCTGACTAAAGAAAACTTGTTATAATATTTTACTGGTGTCATACAGAAATGAGTGAAGAGACAAGCAGAGGACAGCAAAGTGCAGATCTGTTGTGCTCTTGTGAACAGAAACAGAAAGTGAAGAAAAACAGCTGTGTACATCCTTGAACTTTTTGTATGATGCCATTTTACTACAAAATGAAAAATAGCTGTGAGGAATCATAAAACAACTCTACAGTGTTTTAGTAAATGAATGAGAGCAGACTGGATGTAGAGGGCTTGTTCATCGGGCGTTCTGAGGCCTCAGAACCGCTGTGCCAGAGAATAAAGGAATACTTAAACAGGCGTTAATGAAACAAAACAAAACTGCAGACATGTTTTTGATAAGGGAACTTTGTAACATGGTAGAACGCTCAGGTAAATTTAGCTTAATATATCCCCTTTAGCAAAGATTAAACCAGGACTAAACCAAGGCAAAATTGTCATAAACATTCATTTTTATTTATTATCTGACGCCAACTTATTAAAGTAGGATTTGTGGTGATTAAACCTTGGCATAACTTGTGGTCTATAACTATTGTGGTCCGCTACATAAAATATATATATGCTAATTTCTACATTAAATAAAACGTCTACTCTCAGTAATGATTTCTAACCAGACTCTGACGTTACACACATGTGGTCGAGTGCTTGACAGCTGCCAAAACAATCTTGATTATTCATAATTTGTGTATATTTGAAGCTAATGCTAATTGCTATAGGAAGTAATACAGTCCAAGTGATCGGCCTAGCTTGGCGGTGACGTGCCGTTAGCTCCAGCAGCCTACACGGCATCTACGTATTAATGTCTATGTTATTCACTGTAGCATGATCTGTACATTACTTGTGACTTTTTTTTTCAAGCAACAATAATTTTCTTGTTCTCGCTATCTTTCAGCTGATTACTGCAGAGGCTTCGGACACAACGAACTTTGGCCTTGAGTCGCTACAGTGTTGTTACGATACAACTGAGGCAAGGATTACAAGGACACTGTGTAAGGGGACTAAGTTTTTGAGGAGTGAGAATCTAAAGGGCACAAGTTACATGTCTGGGTGAAATTTAGATATATACGTACATCAACCATAACATTATAACCACCTGCCTAGTATGCGCCTTCATATGCAACAAACTAAGCACTGTGTTTTCTGACAGCTTTCTATCAGAACTGGCTTCAGTGTCTGTGAATAGTTTATTTTTTAGGGCTTATTATTTTTCTTTTTATTTAAAACCAGTGCATTTAAACATTTAAAGCAACTAGTGATGGGAATTTTGTCTCTTTTCAGTGAGCTGGCTCTTTTGGCTCCTAAATGGCTCTTCATTTTACCACCTATATCTTAAATATTTCAGCCAAATTTAGCCCAGTTTTGACAAATGAGTTGTATTGTGTACACATATATACCTCAATACAAACATGGATTATGATGAAGTATTTAAAAGTTCTGATGCTTTGAAACTACCCAGCGAACTGACTTGTTTACAGAACCACTCTACTACACATGACATATAAAACAACTATAATTAAGCATAAAAATAAAAAGAGACAGATGTTTTTATTTTTAATTAAATACAAACACTCTTAACAAAAAGCAGGGCTTTATTTAGTTTTAAACTGAACTGAAACAACAAACAAACTATGCAATGTTCACTGTAGAACTTAGAAAATGGCTATGGAATAGTCAAACCTGCCTACACTGAACTATTTAAGTCCAACACAGCACCTTCTTGTTTCTGCTTCCGTGTAATATATAAATGTAGACTGTGGACTTTAACCAATGTAATTCCTTCTCCACAGGAATACTTATTGTTATTTGTAGTTGTTTAAATTGAGCTTGGTAATGCGCCTTTTATAAGATGAATGTTCCTGTAAATAATGTTGACGGAGATGAGGTTAGGTCTGTGTGTGAATGAGTTTTGGGGAGAGAGTGAGTCTATGAACTACTGCTTTTACTGTGATTGTTTGAGTATAATTGCATTGTATTTTTATTCATGTAAATCAGGGACTGCAGATGGAAACTAGCTATTTAGCTATAATCTGGTGCGGAACATCTCTGTTTTTATGAGCTTAATGTCTCTGTACATTGTCCCTTCAAATAAAGGCTAAACTAAACTAAAATAAAAAATAAAAATAACAGCAACAGCAACAGCCAACTTCACAACTCAAAAAAGCAGCTTCAGATGTCTCTGAACTAACCACCATCAACTATCTAACTGTAACTTTTAACTTTCTTTGTTATTATTTGCCCCGTTTTTGCAAATATCATTTAAAAAAATAAAATAAATGGCTCATGGTTGGGAGCTGGTGTACTGTGGAGATGTGCTGCCTTGTCGAAAGTCAACCTAACCCTAACCTTAACCATAGTAGGGAGTGGAGAGTAGTTTTCGACGGGTAGCACATCTTGTCAGGACACCAACACTAAACGCAACATCCATTATGTATTGAAATCTCTGTCTTGTTTTTGTCCCAGGTCCAGAGATGCAATAACGATGACAAGCTACTACTTCATCGGTACCATCTGTGGGTCCATCATCCAGATCGCCCTCTGTGTGGGGTTCATCGGTAGCTGTGTGTCTCTGTGCTGCTGGTGCCACAAGAAGTGTCGCAAAAGACGACGAGAGCAACAAAGTAAGAGAGATACTGTATATGCTGCTCTAAGTTACTTAAGTTCAGATATTTATGTTTTATAGAGGTGGGAAAAACTAGTGGAAGGAAAAATAGTCAACAGAAATATTAGTAAAGTAAAGTAAAGCTAAGGGTAATTAAGTGTAAATGTGAAGTGTACCTAAAGGGGCGATATGTTATGCTTTTATTTATCTTTTTAAACAAATTTTGGCTGTCTTTAGAACAGCATTTTCAACAAGCTTTTTCAACAAATACTTTACTGCTGCCATAAAGAAACAGGGAAAGACAGGACTGTCAGAGTGTGTGGGTGTGTGTGTGGAGGGGAAGGGGCTTTTTGAGGCCTTAGAACAGCCGTGCCAGAGAATAGAGGATTACTTCCACATGAATGAAGCAAAACAAGTGCAGGTGTGTTTTTGACGAGGGAACAACATTAACACGTGTGTTAGAAAGCCAAAAAATCTACTTTCCAGAATAAAGTCCCTTGTTTGAAATTCCTTACAACTCTACAGTAAAATCTATTTATGAAACTAATTTTGCTGCTACTTTTTAGTTCTAGTAGTTTTAATATAACTACTGCTACTACTACCACTGTTACTGCTTCTACAAAACTATTACTGCCATTAGTATTAATATTGTTACTACTTCTAATGCTGCTGCTACTGCTTTTTCCAATGTTACTACTACCACTGCGTCAACTAATTCTACTACTACTACTGCAATTACTACTGCTACAACAACTACAACAGCTACTACTACTACACTTACTACTGCTTCTAGTACTACTAAAGCTACCTATTACAAAATTACTTACCAGAATTTCCAGTATTTAGTTACTTTCTATTGTCTATTGATTTAATGTTGGCACAGAGTTGTTAACGTTATATCAATCTGGAATGGCTCCTGATGAAAACGTTTGTGAAGGGGCGGGACATTCAGTTAAATACTGGGAGGTGATTGGATAACGCACCAGCTTCGTAGCTAAACAACAAACCGCTATGACAGCTAAACAACACCATAAAGACGTTAGAAGATTTTTGCTGTTTTTGTAAATGTAGAGCAGCATACCTTAGGTTTTCCGCGTCACCATGTTGTTAACAAGTATTGCTAAAAGCACTTGGAAAACCTAAACCCCGCCCACTCACGGCAGCACTGCCACACCATTGGCCCAGTCACCACAGGTCTAGACACAAACAGATCAGCGGGAGCCTGACAAGATGGATCGCTGTGCAGGATAAACTTTCCATTTCTCTATCATTTAATCTAACCTCATGCCTCTGTCTTCAGGTGTAGTTAGTGTGGTGTATGTGCCTGCTTCAGCGCCCCCTGCTGGTTATCTGCCACCATACCCAAACTACCAACCTGTGCCTGTCTCACCTCCAAACAGCAGCCTGTCCATACCAGCTGCTCCACCGCCATCATACCAGGAGGCCAGTGAGTGTTTTTACATTTTATTCCTGTCCCAACATAAAGTGAATGGGAGATGATGTTTTCCACAGTTGCAGTAGGTTTATGGGGAGGCTGTTGGTGGGACGGTCTACCTTCATGTTTAAATTCTGCTCGCACCTTTTATACACAACTTACTCGATGTTTTGTCTTGTAGCTGACTCTAGGTACTTTCCTCTCGGCGCAGCACAGAGTACACAGATGTACCCCATCCCACTGCAGTCGGACCAAAACCTCCAGCAGCCCTTTAACCCTGACTACTGTCTTCCCAAATACAATCACACATAATGCACTACTTCTGGGTTTACTATGTGAATGAAAATTGCCTTCACTGTCAAAAATGATGTTGTAATTCTATTGGTGCCTTACTTTTTCTGCTGCTATCTTTAACATAACCACTAGATGTCATCCTTTTTCTAAATAAGTTGACTATAGGTAGTTTGGAGTTGAGTTACACTGTCTCTTGTTGTTGTATAAATCTTAAAAAAATAATGTGTATGATTGTGTCAGTAATGTGAGTTAAGTGTTTTTTTTTTAAGAAACTGTTGATAAAACTAACTGCTCACTATTAAGAATAAGTAAGCTATTTGCAACCTTATGTAGCGTTTTATTTACCAATACTACTCTTGCTTTTTGTGTATAAAAAAAGGAAACTAGACCAATTAAACTCCAGAAAATACTAATACATTTATCTAAACTGAAGTATAAAGCTTACCTTGAACTTCTAGTGTTATAATGTATAATCCCAATATATGCATTTCCAATATATCTCTGCATTTATACATATAATCCAGTACAGAGGCTAAAATAATATTAAAGTAAGACTGACTGACAGTTGAGCAGAAGACCTTGCATTTATCTGCTTTTACTCTTTACTATTATGTAACTTATTTCATTGTTTCCTGGTGTTTTATGTTTTATTTGTATTGTAAAGCACTTTGCTCAGCTCAGGTTGTTTTTTAAATGTGCTATATAAATAAACTTAGAATTGAATTGGACTGAATTAGAATTAAATGTAGTACCAAACCTAATGATTCTCAACTGGTGGGTCTGGACCTAAAAGTGGGTCATGGGGAAGTTGAATCATTTCAGTGTTCATCTCGTATAAAGAGTAAGTATGTAATGGTGAAACTGATTTTAAAATACCTGTACCATAAAGGCCATAATAAAATATTTTAGGGAGTGAGCTCTCCTTTGTGTCGCTCTCCCTGAGGTTTCTTTTTTCCCATAGCAGTTTTTTTTATTTATTTTTTTCCTTACCGAGAAGGAGGGTCCAAGGACAGGGGATGTATTTGCCTGCTTGTTTGTTTGTTTGATTGTTTATTTGTTTATTTGCATCTATCTCTGTGTTACAAAAAGTAATGAAAGATAAAGTTGGGTCCCACAGTCTGACCAATTGTAAACCACTGATAAAAAATATACAAGGCTTTGGACTATAACTTCCATTATTTAAAGCTAATACTGTAATTTTGCCATCATAATAAATTCTCAGTACTTTCTGTTTATTCTCAGAAATATATCCGCTGCTTTGTGTCATCTTTACATCTTCACTTCACCGTACGCTATCTCCACTTTCTGCTCCACAATTCAGGTAACGCACACAGCTTCCATTTCATCCAATAATAACCAGAAGCACTCTCTCTTTAGTGCTACATCCAATGCTGTCCATTAATCAATACAGTATTAGTGCTGAGGCAGCGGTCCCGGGACGTGGAGGTGTGTGGGCTGAAAGGGGATATGACCCTGTCCATATGACGACTGCTGTTTTAAAATAGCCTGTATCCTTGAAGTGTGGCTGGGACTGCTAATGAGAGCTCCCCCTAAAGGTTTCGCTGTCATGGCCGACGTGGGAGAAAATCGTTAAACCCAGCAAAAAACATGCCTTTTTTCTCTTCTCCATCTTTTATTCTGAGTCTGTATAGAAGGCATTCACATTTGGCCTTGAGCCTGAGGTGCTATTAAGATGTTTTCAGCATTTTCTCTGGGGCATGGTATCCTTTCTTACTGAGAAATGAAAGAATCTTTTTTTTTATTCTAGAAAACCTAAAGAAGAAACATGGTGCACCCAGGTGTTGGTAAAAAAAATAGAGCTTTTTCATGCTTATTTAGTAATACTGTATGCACAAGTATCATTTAATAGTCACATACTACATAATTTGGCTAATTTACACAGCCTATTCCTTGAAGAGCTTTTAAAATGACAATAAATGCAAACAAATTGCGACACACATGACATAAAGTACAGTAAAATCAGATGTTACTTATGATCACATGACTGACCTCTCTTTAAAAGAAAAACCTGAAGTTTATACAGTATTTAAAATTACCCCAAAATAATTATCTAAGTGGTTTTGAGCTGGTCTGGACCAAACATCACCTGATAATGACAAACCGCGACTCAAATAAAAGCGATATTTGCACTTTTCCTTTTTTTTTTAATAAACACATTGTGCAGTTTGAACCTGAGATAGTTTAATTTCAGAATCTCACAGTCTACAACACACACACACACAAAAAAAAAGATTTAAAGTTCTAAAAAGCAAGTAGTGATGCTCGAGAGGGAACTATTCTTTTCCTCATTCATTTAGTTGTATTTTATTTAAAACCTCAACTCTTCACCTCAGTAACTGTAGACTTTTTGACAGACTCAATTGTGTTTTCACAGACAAACACAAAGTTAAAAGTCTCAATGTCCAGTCACAAGCATTCATCATAAACCTGACAGCACAATCAGAACATTTCAGTAAAGACATTTTAACAGACTTCATGCAAAACACCTGAAATAAAAAAGTGCAAATGAGAAATAAAAAGTGCAATGCCAATAAAAATGCAACTCAAAAGGAATTTAATCTATACAAAATTAAATTTGTGTTACCTTTTCAGTAAAAAAATAAGCACCACTCACTTCAGCCTTAGATGTAACAGTAATATTATATAATGTGTGGTTTCTTCTATATCCTAATGTCCCATATCACCAACTGTTAAGGGGTGTAAGTGTAACTCAATGATGCTCTATTAATCTTTTTTATTGAACTTTTTCTTCTGGCAAATGCCCGCGAACCACTGGAAACAGTTCTGTAATCTTCTTTTGAGTCCCGACCCAGCAGCTGAACAGAAAACACAAAATTCGGGACATCTAAAAGTGTTTATCATAAAAAGGCTTTGCAGAATCCTTTTTTTCCAAGACCTGTTTACAAAAAATAGCATATCCAAGCCTTATTTAGGAAAGTGAATGTGGGAAACGCTTCTGACATTTTCCTCTGTCCGAGATGCTCCACATAGAGACATACCAAACTCTGCAAGTCATGCCATCTTTGTTTATCTTGCTATAATTTTAGATATTTTACAAGGGAATAAGTGATAACAAGTTTCCACCATCATTCATATTAAACAGTTGCATTAATCTGAACATCTGGGTATCACTTCCTGTTGTACTTCAAAGGGCTGTATTGGTACTGCTCAGATATCTTGTTATTTCAGTGGGTTGGTGGCTTTATGATGTTTTAAAAAATAAATTGTGCTGTCAGAAGGCAAAGACTTGGAACTTATCTATCTTTATGGGCTGCACTGAATTATAAACATATTTATTTTGGTTCTGCCTCTAGCGTGCAGTGATTTGCCCAGACTCTGGACTGGCACAAAAGAATACTACATGTGATCCCTTGTGGGGATTAATAATATGCACTCCACATTATTTGCCTTATTTACAAAAAATATATATACACATGTAAAGGTGAGGAGATCTGCTGTTGGTGGATTTCATGGCATCTTAATTTGACATTAATGATGTAATGACCAACTGTTACCATTAGGGGCTGCACTGAAGCGTCTGTTATTGAGGATAACAGGTGTAGGTTTAACAGAAAAGTACTGAGTTGTGAGGACGCAGTGTCTAAAAACTAATGCGCTTATGATGTTAAATGTTTACGGCTCATTTACAATAAACCATAAGGAGTTTTAAAAATGCAAACTACTCCTTTAACATGTGGCATTCGGAAGCCAAAACTCTTTTTTTCAGATCACATGAAAGGAATATATCGTCTTGACACTAGTTCCTACAGACGCTAATCTGTTATAATCCTTTTTCCTCAGCGTCTATTTTTCAGTCCATGATCAAAAGTCATAATTCACTGCAATAACCAAGATATTTTGTTGTCTAATGCTGGTGTAAACTGTTGGTCTGTGCCTCTTCCCGCTGCTGTATGTGTGGTTTATGGCCGTTAACATTTGAGGTGGCAGCTGCTACTGTTTTGCTGAGTAAACTTGTAAAGCTGCCCATTAAGGAGAGTGTGTGAGAAAAGTTCACCTGTTTCTGCACGGTTCTGGAAGTAAGAAACAGCATTTAGAGATATTGCTTAATTTCTTGTGTTGTGAAGCTTAATTTGTTTGAGTGTAAAAAGACAGTGGCCCAGTAGCACTATTTATTTTAATTTTATTATACAGGAAAATAATGGAAGTGTAACCACAGTTAATCAGGCCTGACTCAGTTCATTGTCCTGATGTGATATGCATTATATGTCATGTTCATGTTTGTGTCCCGTTCTGTCTTTTGTTTCCTTTGTGTTTTATTTTGTAGTCTAGTTAGTGCGTTTTTTTCTGTTTTACTTCCTGCCTTGTGTGTGTCCCACCCTAATTTGTTTCAGCTGTGTGCTCCCAGTTTATTTAGTCCCAGCTCTTTGTCCCGTCAGTGTCTGAGTCTGTCTGTGCCTTGTCTGTTTCTGCCCTCCATTGTACCAGTTCCATGTCCTGTAAGTTTGTTAGCTTGGAATTTGCTCTGCTTTTGGATTTGGATTCTTACATTTGTGTTTTTGTTTTGTACAGTTTTTTTCCATTCACGCTTTTGCACTAGTTCCTTTGTTGGTTTATTTTATTAAAGTTTCATCTTCAGCCTACATTTTGGGTCTCTTTTTCCTCTTCGCCTCACGCCCTAACAATATCGTTCCAAACTTTAGTGTTAATGTGGAAAACAGACCTCTATCCAAAGGTATCGTAGTCGTTATTAGGATACCCCAAAACAATTTCAGTTTCAGTTCTGTAAGAAAGTTTAATTTGTTTCCAAGATTTAAGGTCGTTTGACAGGACAGTTTGATTTGCACACTGTCTGTAAAATAATGAAACTCACTGTTGCATTTTGGACTCCAAGGGCAGCCAGCTGTAAAGGGGAAAGAGAATGGGACCCAAAACAGATCCCTGAGGCATCCCACACTCAAGTAGAGATGCTAAATGGTGACAACAAGCTTTTATCTGAACAATCTAATTATCAAAAGCTGCTTCCAATTTCGATCCCTGGGCTAAGGTGAATTTGTAAATAAATGTGAGAGTAATTGGTTTTCTGTCAGTGTATGTCTCTAAATGTTAGCCCTGCAATTACCCGGCCATTGTTGAAGGTTGAAACATGATCCTCCTGAACCGAACTGTGCGCTATTGACCCAGCCTGTACTCTGCTACTTCGGGGAAACTTTGGCTAAATTTGGTACCCGAGTTATTAATGTGTTATGGTTAAGCCTCCATTTCTTCCACTATTCCCCTTTTCAGTGCCGGCAAAGGTCAGTAATAAAGTTTCATGGGTCAGCGTGTGCGTTCGGACTCCTTTTGTCTGCAGGATTCATTCCAGATCACTGCCACATCGAGTCTATTGTCAGGGACGAGTTTGAAAACATCCCGGGATTTTTTTCCCCCTTTTTAACTCCAGACCAGGTGCAAGAAGATAAAAGGTAATGTACTTTAGAGGTGCACCTGCAACAACAAGTGTCTCCTTGAAAAATCAGACTAGACTGTTAAACAGATGGTATGCAATTTAATTTTTGTATTTACAGAAAACTACCTGATGGCATTTTGTAATAGAAATGATCTGTAAAAATGTACTTTAAAGATGTTTTTTTGCTTTATCATTAAGCTTTTTAATAGGTAAATGTTCAGCCTGTGATAATAAGATTTGGTCAATCATACACAACCATAAAAGAATCACAAACAAGTGATGCTCTCATTGGCTGTTGTTCTACATGGCTTGTCAACAAAGGTATTAAATTTGATGTGGTCAAAATCAAGACCTTAAAAAATTTTTATCTTATGGGCAGGTATTAAATTTTAAAAAGGCCTTTGTGGTGTTGTTATTATATAGACCAGTGGGTGTATGCTTGCAAACTTTGACATCTATCAAATTAATTACAAATCAATAAGCAGTGAGACGTCACATTCATGTTCAGTCTAAACTAGATGCTGGTCCTTTTCAAAAAATAAAACAAACAAACAAACAAAAAAACTGAATATTTCATTTGTGTAAAATTCATACAGATTATTGTTCCTGGCATTAAATTTCATTCTAAGTGGCATTAAAAAGTATTAAAAAGGCTGCATGATATGGAGAAAACATGCGATATTCGATAACTATGTTGAAAATTGCGATAATGATATTATTGCCATATTTGAAAATAGAGCCTACTTTTCGAACATAGTAAGTTAAATTCACTACATTTCATAAAAATGTAAGTTCCTGTATTTACAAATCAAAACTGCAACAAAATCAAAACTTAACAGACTAAACCAGGAATAAAACAAGGCTAAGCTGTGACTAAATTAATTAAATTACCACTAAAACTGGACTTTTTAAACATTTTTATTTAGTCACAACATCATGTTCTTTTAAGGCTCTGGTGGAAAATGATTCTTCAGTATAAATCTCTGTCAGAAGGAAGACCACAGCGTTATTGTGATATATTTAGATTCTTGCAATACAGATATTGCATTTGCTGATGTTGCGATAACGATAATTTTGCGATATATTGTGCAGCTCTAATTAAAAAGCTCTTAAATTTCACAAGACAAAACCTGGTGCTATCCTGCAACACTGGTTATGTCTGATTACACAGAGAAGCCACCCTAAAAATATAAACATGAATAGTAGTGATGGGTTGTTCGTGAACAAGCCGGAGTGAATCATAAGAGCCTGCTCCTGCGCTGCTCTGCTAAAAATCCATGCAAACTGAGCATAATTTATTTCGATGGGCACACCATGCAGCCAGTTACATGTGAGAACTAGGATCATATCATTAAGGGAAAGAAGTAAGGCAGGCTCTGAAGACAGTGATTTTGAAATGAGTTCAGAATTTTGTAACCATGTTTTGTGTTCACAAACTGCATAAAAAATGATTAATGAATGAAAATGGTTTATTAACACACAAACCATTCATAATTGCTGGAGTAGGCCTTAATAAAATGCTTTGAGTGAAACTAAATAAAGAGCTGTTTGGGAGCCCTAAGAGATGGTTCTTATAAGGGAGCCGAGCCAAAAGAACCGGATCTTTGAAAAGATCCAGACTGCCCATCACTGATGAAAAGAGAAAAGAGGAGCAAGGTGAAAGGTTGATAAATATTGGCAATGCATTCATACAATTTTAATTACGAGGGGATTACAGAAGGATCACATTTCTTATTTTTTCCTTTTCCCCTATGTGGTCACCACAGCAGAATTTGCATATTCATTTGGCACAGTTTTTACGCTGGATTCAACCCTTGTCGTTTATCCAGGCTTGTGATTGGCACAAAGAGAACACTGGCTTGTGCGTGACCCTGGATTAAAGAGTCTCAAATAAGTGGCTTGACCGCACTCGCCTCACAGCAAGAAGGTCCCGGGTTCAATTCCTGGGCCTTTCTGTGTGGAGTTCATATGTCCTCCCCGTGTCTGGGTGGGTTAGTTTGGTTTCCTTTCTGGGTACTCTGGGAGGCTAATCCTCCAACTAGGTGCTCCTGAGCAGGATCCTGACTCACAATCTGGGGAGGGGTCCCGAGGCGCTGCACTGCAGTCGCCCACTGCTCCTGACAGGTCGCCCCAGCGTCATTGAAGGATGGGTCAAATGCAGAGGACAAATTTTGCTACAATAAAGGATACCTATCTTAACCTTATCAATGTTGACTGATAAACTCTACTACAAGTCTCTGTCCCAGCAGTGGATCCATCTGCTTGCAGTTTTTTTTTTTTTTTTTTTGCGGGGGTAATGCGTCTTCAACAGAACTCCACAGATAAAAACAGCCTGGCATCTTTTCACCCCCAGCTCTCTATTCTCTATTCAACAGGCTCCAAAGTATCTTGACAACCTCGCCTGGTATTTTGGCAGGCGTCCCTTGAGTGTTGATGTCAGCTGAGATTGGGGCTGGGTGGGGTGAGGGGGTGCTGCTGCTGCTTCTGCTGTTGGGCCGTGGGCGGAGCTGGCTATTCAAAGCACTTGTCCCATGTCTCTCTCTCTCCTCTCTCTTTAGACCAGGAGCAAGAGGAGGAGGAGGAGGAGGAGGGGGAAGGCGCACATGCACATTGTAGCCGCCACTGGAGCCACATTTCTCACACTAAAGCTCGCAGACTGACAGCAGCAAACGGACCGAGCCACAAAGCTTTGCCCCGGGACAGTTTTTAGGAGGCTATATGAGAGATTACCCATTTAGGATTTTTCATTTCTACACAAAAAAACAGTGGATTGAACTTGCTGCAATAAGGACCACACTGCACCCCTTTGCCTTGCACTATGGCAGCCCCACTGGGACAACCTGTCTCTCTGTCACCCCTAAAGTGGACTATTATGTTCTTCTTTCTGGCGCTTCTCGGTCAAGTGCGGAGCTTTAACCTGGATACGGATCACACACTGCACAAGTTGGGGGATCGAGGCACCTTCTTTGGGTTCTCGCTCGCACTTCATCAGCAGGTCACTCCAGAGCCGCAGAGCTGGTGAGTGAGGGACTGCGACACTGGGCTCGTCCCATGTGTCCTAACTTACACCTTGAGGGGTTCAGATATAGTCCAGGTTCGACTTATAGCTGTTATTATTCACCACCTGCTTTATCTAGCTCCTACTGTATACTGCTGCACATTTGAAGTTATTGGCATTTCTTATTCAGCCACAGAGCTTACATTTGTACTTTTTTAAACAATATATGGCTTTTGTATCTTCATAGAAATATCCATGTAACAGACTCCTGGTAGTTTGTAGTTTAGTCCTGGTTTAGTCCTTAATAAATAATAGATTTTATTTATAAAGCACTTTTCTAGACACCCAAAGACACTAAAAAAAGAAAAA
Source organism: Bostrychus sinensis (assembly GCA_020698575.1). NCBI lineage: Eukaryota > Metazoa > Chordata > Actinopteri > Gobiiformes > Eleotridae > Bostrychus > Bostrychus sinensis. Next base: position 10,517,453 of record CM036241.1, on the reverse strand, counting down.
AAAAACATAAAAAACAAAGCAAACAAACATTAAACATTGACAGTGTTAAGTTTTTTAAGCCCTAGCAGTGATTTGTATATTGATCTGACATAAGGTTTTTCATCAGATGCTGTTCTTGTTGCATTTATCTGGGCTTGGGACCAGCAAAAAGAGTATGCTGGATTGTGACCCTCAGTGGTTGGATTCTTGAAGGGCTCTAGTTTAAATTATTATTATTATTACCAACCTATAGAATAAGCAGCTTAAAAAAAGGAGGGCTTCAGACCATGGTTTTGCTTTTTTTTTTGCTCACTGGCCATTTTGGATGCTGTTATTTAAACCTTACTAGCCATTTAGCCATAGTTTAGATGTTAAAATGCTGATTTGTGTGTAGTATAAGACAATTATCTGTTGTTTTTACAATTCTTTTGAAAATTACCACTGAAAAGGAACTCTTTAAAACAGCAATTTATCATCTAAAAGAAATACATTTTTTTAGACTCAGAAAATCTGTATATTTTTGCTTTTGTTGTATTTTTGTTTGATTGATTATTTACATTTTTTTCAATTAAGATCCTCTAACAAGCTAGAATGTGTCTCTCCACACAAGATTTATTAAAGGTTTTAAATTTAAATTATGGGGATTTATAATCGTAGCAGCAGAAAGTCAGATCTAAAGTAGTTCTAATAAATAAAAAAGCTATCCAACCAGACAAAGTGGCTTGTGAGACTGGCTATGTTACTGGCCAAAGTGGAAATCTATCTGCATTTTTACTTCCTGGGTGTATTTTTAACATTCAATCATAATAAAATCTCCCTAGAAAGAAAGGCAGAGAGTAAACCACAGTTTGAGAACCACTGATGTACAGAGAGTGGGCAGTGTCCGTGTCAGTTACGCCAGTGCAGTGTAGTGTGTGTGTTTGTGTAAGCGTGTGTTGTGTTTGTTCACAGATGTGTTGTTTGACATCAGCTGTTGTGCCGCGTCTCTCCGTGTGACCAGAATACACATTAGGCCGGCCCCCGATCCTCCAAAGGGCATAAATAAATGATGGCCAGAGATCTGCTTGTAAATACTTTCTGCAAAATAGGAAGTGCCCTCAGTTTACCTTCACTGCGGCGTTTTAATATTTATGAGGGAACAGAGGAAACTGCATCTTATAATGACGAGGCACAATTGGGTGCTTTATCATTCTGCTGTAAGTGACTGTAAGACACAAGTTTGACCGATGATCGTCTACAAAAGTGGTTCTCAAACTGTGGTATGGTACCTTTTGGAGATCTCTCTTCTGCTAGTCAGGTTAAAGTGAGACAGCCATTCAAAATATATAATTACCCATTTGTTTTTGTAGTAGGAGCCTGATTGTTGAGGCCATTTTCTAACTCAAAAAACAGCTTTATATGATACAGAACCTACTACTTTTGTGTCTTGTTTTCTGAAGGAATTGCAAATAGATAATGTTTATGCACTATTTGTATGTATTTTCTATATTATATCATTCACAGTGGTGGTGCAAAGAGACCACAATGCACACATTTTACAGAAAGGTTTAGAAAGGTTTAAAGCTGTGTAAAAAGAGGCACCTGACTTCCAGCTGTCGTTGTGATAGTCGTAGTTTAGACCGACTTTAGGACAACAAGCGGATGCTGTAGTTGGAAGGATGTGAAGATAACACATTAATAGGAAGCTGTATTAAAGTGACATTGAGTTAATTTAAGAATCCAGCCACAATCTGTGACCTGCCGTTTCTGATCCTAGCACCAAGCTCACAAACAGAATACCTTTCCTCTTGCTTTTATTATCTTCAAATGTAATACTTGGCTAATTCACCACCTTAAAATACTAATACCTAATTTCCAGTTGAAGTGTAGAGCTCACCTTAAACGTCTATAGCTTTGAATTTTGTCCTAGACACTGTCCTGGAATTATCTCAGCTTTTTTGTGCTGTTTCTCTGTGAGACTAGACATAGCCAGCACTGGAACAGCCACTTTGTCGATGTCGTATTGACAGCCATTAAATCATTGTTGACATTTGTTGCACACCAACCAACTGGAGCTTGATGATAAAGCCTGGATGACTTTTCCCAGGTTATTTCTTTTACATTATGCTGTTTGGTGATTAAACAATTGTCTTTCAAACACAAAAAAGCAAAAAAACATAATGCAGAGGTGTATAGCTTCTTCATATCTGTCTTCACACTGCGACTTATTTACTATTCGTCCGTCACTGCTCCATATTTAACCGTTGGCTCCTCAGTTTACCCTCACCACAGTCGTCCTGACGCCTGCTAACACCGACGGAGTGACCTCAGTGTTAGAGCCACTGGCTGACTGTCACCCTCTGAAACCTGCTGCCCCGGGACCACTGCATTCCTGGAACTTCTGCCTACAAATACATCCATTTACTGTATCAAAGTGAGGATCCAGTAAGGTCCTCATGAGAAAATGCTTACCCCAGAATCAGCTGCCAGGAGGAAGTCAATAATGGGATGAGCTGATGCGAGCGAGTACTGGGAATGCATTTGGTGATTAATGCTACCTCCAGTACGCTGTGATATCACTGCAGTACAGTCACTACAACTAATTATGATATTAGAAATACAAATACATAAAATATAACACAGAGAAGATGGTGATCCTATCTTTGTCTATATTTCGTGTCTCTTAGAATTGATCACCATTAAATATTGAGGGCTGTAGGATCTTTCCTTCAGTGTGGTCTCCATAAGGTTTCTTCTTTTTTCCCATAGAAGTTTTTCCTTACTGAGAAGGAGGGGATGTCCTGGGTCTGTTTAGTTTAGTGTAGTTATTGTTTATGTTTGATTTTGTGTTTATGTTTGATGAACTGTTAGCCCTTTGTGTCAACTTTTGTTGTGATACTGGGCTATTTAAATAGAAATGAACTGAACTGAATTGAATAGTCGATTAAGGAAAATTGTTAGTCGACCAAAGATATTCCCAGCACAGCGTTTTATCGACTGAAATTGACCAAAGGATATGTGGGGGACTTATAAGTGAATTCACATTAATTAGGTGATAAAACATTTGGAAAAGATGGGTGTAAAATATATTGTCATCTAAAAATCATCTCTTGAAAAAACTGAAAAATAAAAGTTATCAAGGAATAAATTAGACCAGCTTTATTGATACAAAGACTTCACCCAGTTAACATTTTAGTCGACCAAAACCTCACTGATCAGATAATCAACAAAGCGACCAGAGGCTGTCATCCTAGAAACATTTTGTTAGTTTTATGCTGGCAGCCATGATGGTAAGATTTGGTCTGTTAGATAGATAACTGAAAAAATAATGGTCAGATCTGTACCATTGTGAGATAGGGCCAAAGATACTAACTCTTCTGTTAAGTAGAAGGTCTCTGATTCAAGTCCAGGTCTGGGCACTAAAGCGAAACAATATCATAAGCCACATTTTTGCACTAGTCCCAAGCCTGGATAAATTGACTGTGTTGCATCAATAAGGGCTCTATACTGGATTGGTTGATGGATGAAAGGAAGCAGATGATTTGATGTAGGAAAGGAAACCATTGCGAGATAGAGCAAATGCTTTAGCAAAGGTCTGCGCTTCTTGTTTTTATATTATTATTATCTCAAGGATTGTGTGTCATTGTGCGATAGGGCCACAGATACCAACTCCAGACACAAGGGGTCAGTGAAGAAACAAAATTCTTTACTGTTGTGAGATATAAGCGCTTACACAAGCCTTTACCCCTGAACTAAAAGATCTCTGATTTAATTCCAACACTGAGCACTATATTTTTATTATTGTGATATTCAGCCACAGAGGGAAACAAACCCTGCACTCACTATTTAAACCTTACTAGTTCTGTTTTTATTCACAAACAGAAATGCCCATTTATTTGGGCTTGGGACCGTCACAAGTAGCACTCTGCTGCCATGCATCTCCTTGTGGTTGGTTGAAACTTTCGACATAAAAGTTAAAAGAATGAGACTTTGCTTGAGCGCAGTTGTAGTAAAACAGATAACAGAGCGTAACGAACCAGTGCACTTTGTTTGTGCCAGTCCCAAGCCCGGATAAATTAAAGTCAGTGAGAGCTTCTGGTGTCAAACCCTTAATGTGCAGTTCATGAATGTAATTTAAGGCAGTGAGGGCTTCTAGTTTTTATTTTGTTTTTGTTTTTGTGCTTTTTTCTTCTTCTTAGAGCTATCATATCCTGTCTGAATAATGCATCTCTATTAGACATTATGATAACACCCAGGACTTATGTTTCCAAGCTTGTCTAACGTACTCTCTCTACTCTTCTGCTTATTTTGCCTGAAACTGGTTGTAATCAAACTCTACTGACACATCTTTTCTTTGTGTATGAGCGAGGTGTGGGTTTCAGTCACCTGTGGCTAACCGTGATCTCTTATTGTCTGTATCTGCCGACTCATACAGTGCTGGAAATGATACGACCACTTTGATCATCTTTAAGATTACTCACTGCCATATCACACCAAATACTATATACTGTAAAAAAAAAAAAAGTCTCTCAAAGTGGGCTTAGTCATCCTCATGCCGTCACCCTCCAGCAGTCTCAAGGCATTCGGGCAGAAATTTGCACAAAAGATTAATTATTCTGAGTTGAATATGATCTTTGTTGTCTTTTTTAATGCATTTTGTGAAGCCAACAATAAATCTTTTGAGGTCACTCAGTTCTTGACTGGCTTGGTGTTTCAGTATCTTGTGTTTATTAGAAACTTTAGACATCCTAACTGTGCATAAAGCAAAACTACATAACTTTACTAGAAAAATATGCAGTAATTTAAAAGGGCTATGCTATGAGCAGAGTGCGTTTGAACATAATCAAAGAAAAAGAGTACTTCCTTAAACTTTTTGTATGATGCCATTTTTCTACAAAATGAAAAATGTCTCTGAGGAATCAGTGGAAACAGAGCTGTACACTGTTTTTTGGATAAATGAATGAGCGCAGACTGGATGTAGAAGCTTGCTGATTGGTCAGTGCTTCCTGGAGTGGGCGGGGCTTCGTGGAACTGAGCGTTTTCAGACCTCAGAAACAGGATTACTCAAACTGGCGTGAATGAAACAAAACACAACTTCAGGCATGTTTTTGATGAAGGCACAACATTATAACATGGCAGGAGGCTCAGGAAAGTCAATTTTGCATAATGTAGACACATTTAAGTCTTATTTTTGCTGAGAGGTACAGATGTGGTCAGTTTTACATCGTTTGGTTCATTAAGTTTTGAAAAGGCTTGTTTTTCACCGAGCTGTGGAGGAAAGAGACGTAGTAATTTAGGTTGACAAAGTATATATACTACATATTACAATATATATTACATTTTAGGGACTCACCATTTAAACCTCACCAGTTCTGCTTGTGTTTCATGCAATGCTGACAATAAATGCAATGTTTTTGTTCACAATCCAAGATGCCCACTTCATCTAAACCCAGAAACAGAGAGGTTGCTAACACAAACTTTCCACATTTTGCATGCCTTCTTTTCAAATTAGTTTTCATCACAAAATCCATCACTGTACTCAGTTTATTAGTCACTTCACTGTGTAATTTTGATTGCCATTCCTGATGCAACCCTCTCCATTAATTTGGGCTTGGGGCTGTCACAAGCCGTCCACTGGCATGAGTCTGTGGCTGGATTAAACTTTCATATACATACTTTCACATATATAAAGGTTGTATGAGACTTTGCTTGAGTGCAGTTGCAGATAAACAAAGAGCGCAATTTCTGGTAATAACTTTAAACTTCTTGAAGTCACTCATCTGCGCGTTAGCAACTGATCCCTCCATCCTGTTCCTATTCCTGCATGGCCTATGTTTACTGCCTCCTGAAACCCTACAGTCCCTCTTTTACTCCAGCGTCAGGGGCCAAGGCACAGGTTAAGTTGTCGGTTCATGGAAGTATAAATGTATGACACGTTTAATATAGGTTAAAGATCAAGCGCTGGTATTATCTCGGCCCATTGTTGTCACAAAGGCATCGAACTGAACTTAGGACTGAGTCTTGTGCAGCTACTGAAGCCAGACAAGTGGATGACATGAGCGGCTATTTGAGTCTGAGTTATGCGACCGTCTGCTATTTTTACCGCTATGAGAAGTGCTTCCGCTAATAGTTCAGCGCCTGGTGAAGACAGGAAGCCCCCAAAGCTTAATCCCTCCACTGTCAGAACCTACCGACCAAAGATATCACCAAAATCATGCAAATGTTGGATACAGGAAGCCAGCTACAAGAGGTCGCAGGTCAATGTCTGTATAAATGAAGAGGGTTGCAAACTAATGCAAAGCCAATATGCAAATCAGTGCACACTAGGGGGCAGACAGATGACTCACAGTAGCGGCCTTCAAGCAAGCATGGATCTAACTAGACTTCAACAAAATAAAAGTGAAAAGGACACATTCTGGGTCACTCTGACACTTGGTGAAATTATTTGTCAAGGGAAAGTCTGACTGCTGTGGTTTATGATGCTTTTATGTATTCATGGAAAGCACAGTTGCTAAGAAAGGAATGTTTTTCTGTTGTGTGTCTTCTCTTATAGTCTGAATGCAACTGTTGATATTCATAAATAAAGCAATGATTACCCGGTAAAGTAGGTTTATCAGCATTTAGCACAGCAAACCCTCTGCATTTATACAGGCTTGGCAACAGTACACTGGCTGGTGACCCTCTGAGGCCTTTTCTGAGCAGTTTTAGAACCAAAACAAAAAATGTAAACAAAAACAACATGGGCAGTATATTCAAAATGTTTTGACTGTAAATAACTCAGCGGTACCATTGTTATCAGTAAAACTAATATTTGACTTTAACATCTTGATCTCATATCTTAGGACACGTGTGGGTAATTTTTATGAAATATAAAAAATATATACTGCTCATAGCACCTTTAAATACTAGTAAATACCAGACTACATGAATGCAGAATAATCCTGAGTGGACCCCTGTAAATTCAGTAGTTCAGTCTTCTCTTGTGCAAGTAAGAAATCCTGTGAGGGTCTAGCAGAGCTCTTCATATTAATCTACTGATTGTTTCTTTCTGTGAGCACATTTCTAAATCATCAGGTGCCTGATAAATCTAGCGTCCGTTTAAAATGTTTGAAAGAAATTGCCATCTTTCATCTTTTTTTTATGTTTGGTTTGGTTCACATTTTTTTCTAGACAAGTGATATGTACAGGATTTTTCTTATTTAAAGCCTCTGAGCTCTTGGTGCACTTGCAGAAAATGTGGGCTCCATATATCACACAAAACATACATCAACACACGCCTCAGAGTGCTGAGTGGTGGCAGCATGAATGTTCTCCAGAGGCCCATACAGTAAATTATGCTTTAGCTGTCAATGGGAAACTTGTAGATTTACAGTTTTATGTCCACAGTGCTCTTTGTTGGAGATATTACTGTTTTCTTTGAACATTTTGAAGGAGGGTTTGTGCCCGGATGCACTCATGAAGGTCACAAATCATCTCTTATTGTTTCTCGGTGAAGGATCCCTGTGTAGACCCTGAAAGACGGACATTGTGCTGTATTCAGATCACATTGAAAGCCTTCGCCCTATTTGCTGAGATAATGTGCAGATAAAGCTGCAACAATGTGTGGACATTTTTGTCCCTTTCATAATGAAACAATGTTGGTTTGTATGTTTATTTTGGGAGTTTTCATTCATTCATGTTCTACTCATGCTGCTGGGGATTGTGGGAACTGCTTTGGGCTGATTAGGTGATGGCACAGCTAACACATGGAGACAAACACTGAAAGAAAGATTACCATTCACTCACATTCATTCATTATGGGTAAATTAGATTCACCAGTTCTTATATTCCTGTTATGTTTCTGTATTACCTAAAAACAATTTTCATTTTCTGAATGTGATTAGTATTATTGGTTTGGTTGGCATTTACATATATGTGTACTGGATTCATGTGGTATTCAGGAAAATGTCCTAAATGGCCTATGAACACCAAGAGAAAGAAGAAGTACAGAAATTCTGTACTCAAGTAAAAGTAATTTTACTACAGGTAAAGTATTGTTACTGCAACTTGTACTAGTCCCTAACCTGGCATGAACCTTGGATCTTCTTCAAGTCGAGTGTGCTACCCACTTTATTCCCTTAAAACAAGTATAATTTTTAGTGTAAAGGTTTAGTTACGTTATACCACTCTTAACTCATGGGTTAGGAAAAAAATGAGGAAACTCAAATAAAAACCTGTAGCCCAACTTAAACACCAGAGCTCAGGTTGGATGTACTTTCAAAACTCACATTTTTAAGTCTAAATATTGTTGTAATTATAAGAGCAGATGAAACTGATTTGACTTTGATAAAAAGGTTACAATGGGTCCCACAATCAGAGCAGTTGGCCAACAGATCCATGATTTATTTTATAGGATTACCCTGACGTTACCCAAGGGTTGCCTCGTTAGAAAAGCCATTGATTAGCAATAGTACAGTATTTAACCTTTAACTGCCCGGTTTGTCAGATAAATCTATAGCTTACAATTTATTAACCATCATCTTTTAACTGGAACAAAGGCTAACCTTAAATCTGACTTTTGGCTTGTGTATAAATGCTAACAAACAAACATTAATGACCAAAAACTCCATCAGTCTGTCAACAGTATTTTAAGATGACAACAAATTTAGAAAACCACTTGCTCACTTTACAGACTACCCCGAGTACAAATATTCAACATAGTTACTGCATATTTATTTATTATCATGCAGCCCTACCTCATACTCGGGCCGTCTCCATGGCAGAGGGTCACGGCCGGCTCTTAAACCAAAATTTGTGAACCTGAACAAATCCTCTCATTGAACTAAAACCTTGATTAACATCGGTCTGAACACAGCAGTGGAGCGTTGGTTTTTGGACGACCTCCAAAAGGTAACAGAGACAGCGCGGGACTGACAAGTGGAGCCGTCCCAAAGAGGTCCTCTGAGGGGAACAGTAAATTGTGACAAAGATTTTAGCAGCAGTGATGTTGAGTTTATATTTTCGGTCAATAGTTCACAGCAGTAATAGTAGATGTACTCCAAATATGTACTTAAGAGAAAGTGCTGTTGTAATATTAGACAAATATTGCAATAGTACAGTATAATATTAATCATATCTAAGTTTTTTTTATATATATATTTTATTTATTCAATTAGAAGCCTATCCCAGCTACTTTGGGCTTGAGGTGCACCCAGGATAATGGCCAGGACATCACACTTTAAAACACAAGGCTCTCAGTCATTTGCAGTGGTCAATTTATATTTATCTGTTCAGCTATACCTACTGTATATACACTGATCAAGCATAACATTATGACCACCAATATGTCTGGCTACAAACTACTTTTTTACGTCTACAGCAAAATCTACTAATACTACTACTTTTTATCAACCATTTACTTTGAGTCATTCAGTTTTTAAAGGTTTACTTGAGTTAGTAAGTATATTTTCTTTACTTTCATATATTTACTTTAAAACATGTAAAATGTATCAGTATTGTGGTTCTCAAACTGTGGTATGTAGGCTTCTTCTGGTGCTATACTCGACCCTGATTTGGTCTTATTTCAGTCCCGCTTTAGCTGGGGCTAGTTCTGGTTTAAACCTGGCTTTATTCTGTCCCAGTTTAATCCCTGTTTAGTCCTGTGTTCTCTCAGGATTTAGTGTCATTGTAGTTTATTAAAGATGTTACTTGTAAAGCCAAATATTTTCTGAGGTGGTACTTGGCCTAAAACCTTTAAAAACCACTGCCTTGATGCACATGAAAATATAAATCCATAGGCCCCACCATAAGAGTTACATGCCTTCAAAACACAATGAAAAATGTCTGAGGCTAATTTGCATTTAAATAGTGAACTGAAAGCCGCTTTTTGAACCTCGGCTTAAGACTCAGGACTGAACTGTGTCTCCTCTCCTCTTCTCTTCTCTCACTAATCCAATTCATGATCCTCGTCCCATTTTCTATCCCACAGTAACTCTTGAAGTGAAAGCCTTGTAACTGTAGAGATGCTGCCTTTTGCACTTAGAAAGAAGAGCAAATGGTATTGAACATGTCTTTTTTTGTTGTTTTTTTTACAACCTCTTATACCATCCCATTTACTCCCTGTTTAAAATTCCTCCATGCCTCCACTGGCCTGTGTGCAGTGTGGACAAAAGCTCGGTGGGAAGCGGCGCTGGTGGGCCCAAAGCTTTCAGAAATATTGCTCTGTGAACCACGAGCTCAGGGAAGGCAGTGGGACAATGTGCAACGTCAGGGCAAAAACATGCGACTTAGAAGGAGAGGCAGAAATTCACTCAATCTGGCAACCACTTCTACAGCTGAGAGTGCATTTGGCAAATAAAATCCTGTGTCATGTTTTTTTGCATTAAATAGATTGTGTGCACTTGAGGAAACCTGTTTAATCACCTCAATGTGCTGCCTTTGAATTCTGCGTAGGTTTTACGCCAGATGCCCTTTCTGACACAATTCTCTTCATTTATCCTGGCTTGGGAACGGCTCGAAGCATACGCTGGTTTGTGAACCCTTGTTGCTGGATTACCTAAGAGCATATCGTAATAGTAATTATCTATAAAGTTAATCAGAGATAAATATTGACAATGCATTCACCGTATTAGTTTATTATTACCTGTTTTCACTGAGGTTGGTTTATTGTTAGCCTAAGTTGCTAACGTTATCTTAATCTAGAATGGCTCCTGATGAAAACGTTTGTGAAGGGGCGGGACTTTCAGTTAAATACTGGGAGGTGATTGGATAAAGCGCCAGCTCTGTAGCTAAACAACAAACTGCTACAACAGTAAAACAACAATAAAGACGTTGTTAGAAGATTTTTGCTGTTTTTGTAAATGTAGAGCAGTATACATTACGTTTTTTCGCATCACCACGTTGTTAACAAGTATCACTAAAAGAGCTTGTTATTGTGGGCAAACCTAAACCCTGCCCACTCACGGCAGCACTGCCACACCATTGGCCCGGTCGCCACAGGTCCAGACCCAAACGGATCAGCGGGAGCCTGACAAGATGGATTTCATAAACTTGTGAACTCACAAATTTCACAACAATCCAGCTGCTGTGCAAGGTAAAAATCAGTCAGGACAAAACAAGGACTATACCAGGACTAAGACCAAGAGGACAACTGGGGCTGAACCAGGACAAAAGCATGAATAAACCAGGACTAAACCAGGACCAAATATGACTAATCTGTGACTTAACTGTGCCTAAACCAGGACTTATCCAGGACTACCCCAGGACTAAATCTACAACTAAATCAGCACTAGATCCAAGACTAAACCAGGACTAAATCGAAGACTAATCCTCAGTACCACACCCGTTCCAAAATTTGAGAACCACTGGTTTAAAGTGTTCTGAGCCATTGCGAGATAAGGCCAAAGACATTAGCTTCTGCCACAAAGGGTCCGTAAAGGAATAAATCATGGCTTTTTGTCAGCCATCGTGAGGTTTTTTGGGTATTTACTCCTGAACTAGAAGGTTCTTGGTTGGAATCTAGGTCTGGGCTCTATATCTACTATTGCGAGATAGGGGAATTGCCTTGGGAGAGGTCTGCGTCCCTGCGTGATTCTAGTTTTGGGATCTTATTGGTCTAAAACTGAACTTTGATTTGCTGTATTTGTATCTTGCAGTGATGAGTTGGTTCATTTTAACTTTTTTTGCTAATAAGCAAATACAAGCACGGTCTTTACAGTCTCAGTGTCTGCTCTCAGTGGAGGCTAGAGTCAGATCCAATATGAGGTAAAGATTGTATGATGAGGCGGGGGAGGGGCAGCTGGAGCGAGGGGCTGCAGCGGTGCATAAATCACGGCTGGCCTTTGATTAAATGTATGTTTGTGTGTGAGAGAGAGCAAGTGCAAAGCCAATGTATTATAGTGGAAGTTTGATCAATCAGCTGATACTGATACTGTCTGTGGGAGGCAGGAAATTACAACTGTGGCAGGTTTTATGTGATCAGTGTGTATGGCGAATGTTGCAGAGATATCAAAGAAAGGCTGAAGTCATGGGAGGCGTCATTCATTGTGTAAATGTGATCAAGTCAGCAATAATTATTTGCAATTGACCCAACAGTGGCACAGAGTAACTCATGTAAACAAGAGAAACACATAAATACGAATGTTTAGATACATACACACCTTTAATTTTAGCTCCAGAGAAAACAAAACAAAACATCAAGGTTAAGGACGTGCATTTTCTTAGAATGTATCAGCATTCAGTGGTTCTCAAACTGGTGCTACGTGGGCTTCTTCTGGTGCTATACTCACTTAATCCTGCTTGAGACCTGGTTTACTCCTGGTTTAGTCGTCCTCTTGGTTTAGTCCTGGTTTTATTCTGGATTAGTCCCAGTTTAATCCTGTGTTTTGTCAGCAATTTTGGGTAACTTTAGTCCATTAAAGCTGTTACTTGGAAAGGCTAAACGTGAAGACTAAGATTGAACAAAGCTCCAGAGCGGACAGTGGCACAGAGTAACACATGTAAACAAAAGACAAAAACATAAATATGACTGATTAGAGACATACTCAGACTTTTTTACTCCAGAGAAATAAAAATATACATCAAGGATTCTAATAAGTTTGCTCTACACAAAGGACGCCCCCATTGGCTGTTGGTCAACATTCAAACATAGGCAAAGGAAGCATACGAGCCATTGTGAAACATGTATATTGACAATCCATTGACATATGTGTATTATTTGCTTAAAACATGTACAAAAAATAGCCATACCTAACCTGCAGTGATTGTCATACTGATTTTTCATAGGTTTTTTTTACACCAGATGCCCTTCCTGATGCAACCCTCTCCAATTATCCAGGCTTGGGAGCAGCACAAAGAGTACAGTGAGTTTAGGGTTAGACCGTGCTGTATTTACTCTATCTCCACAATGAATCAAAATTAAGTGAATGTTTTGACAAACTTTATCCAGGTTTCTCTTTGCTTCCCCTTTTGCTATTTATTTGTTTTTTGTTTTTGTTTTGTGTGTGTGTGTGGAGCATTTCTCTGTGTAACCAGACAGAGCCAGTGCTAAATTAGGCACTTTCTCAGTTAGCAACAGCCATTAGTGTTGATTAATGGCGTAGACCAACCAACGGGAGCTTAAGAAGAAAGCCTAGATGATGTATTAAGATCATGTTTAATTTATAGAAACATTTACTTTTATTTTAAGTTATGTTAAAATGCAAAATTGACCTGGAATCTAGCCACAAGGGACCACAGTGTATTCTCTGTGCCTGTCCCAAGCTTGGATAGACTGTAAAACCTATACGACAGATCAATATGTGGCTCACTGTACACGAGGAGGCAGACGTTTTGCTGTTCCCCAGAAGGAAAAAACCTGAAAGAACAAAAAGAAGATTCCAAATTGTCCTGGATTACTAAAACCTTGAAATCTGAGACTGTGTAGTGGTTTACCGTAAAAATCTGAAAAGTCAAGTAAAACCTCTTTAAATAGACGTGCAACTTGAGACAGTCAAAATAAAAGCCACGGGACAGATCAATACATGGATAAGTGGATAATGGTTTGGGCAAGATGAAGTAGGAACGGAGGCGGGACGGTGTAAGGTTGTGTCCTTTTGGGCCATGCATTATACCCCCACGATGTCTCAATGCCGGGAAATGTCTGGGGCCTTATTGATTGCCGGTGGGGCAGGTGGCAGGCTTGTAGGCCACTTAAAGATGCATGAATGGGGTTACAATTGCCCTCTATTGTGCAAACCATATTGTTCGGGGGGGTCCCTTGGTAGTGGTCCCAAACTATTTATGATGAATTGACACCACTTTGACGTCATGTTTTGGACAGGAAGTTGAGTCATATCCATGGGCAGAGCAGAGGTCTCCCAATGGGATTTTTGCACAGGCTGGCAGCTGTTTCTGTCCATGTTTTGGACCATTTTAAGTCAATGTTTCTGACCCCTTTTTTTGTGGGACGTTGAAGAATTTGGTGAGTAACTGCTCCGTCACTGTCTTCAGCTGCTGTTTTCATGTCAACCAGGGATGTTAATGTAAGTAGAGCAACTGTTGAGCGACTCAGACTAAAGTTGGACAAAGGTCTGAGCTGCTCCTGAGCCCACAGCGCTGCAGAGTAACACATGTAAACACAGGAAAAACACAAAAATATTAAGAGACAAACTTATTTTTAGACCTACATAGACACAAATTTCAGGTAACTCCTCAACCTTTTGGTGGGAAAATGTCCAAATGTGCATGATTTAAATGGATTAAAGTGTCTGTTTGGTGGCAAGTCTGGTAGTACGCTCCGCTCACAACTAGAACAATTTAGCATAGATTTTCATTACTTCTTCCATTTTTGCAAAAACAAACTTACTTTTAGGGCTATAGTCAACCAAAGAAATGGTTGAAGTTATGTCTAGCACTGTGATTAATTGACCAAAAGATATGTGGGAGACTTTCCAGAGTCTTGTATAGACGAGTGACTTTACATTAATCAGGTGATAAAACATTTAGAAAAGATGGTTGTAAAATATATTGTTATCTAAAAATTATCTATGCCATCTTAAATAAAATGAAAAATAAAAGTTATCAAGTAATAAATTAAACCAGCAACTAATCGACCAATAACATTTTAGTCAACCAAAATCTCCCTGACCGATTAATCGTCTAAGCAGCTATCGTCAAAGCATAACATTTTTTTTTCTTTTACTATTTAATACTAAAAACAGCTTTAACATAAATGGAGATGGTTGCATTGGGAAGGGCATCTGGGGTAAAAATGTCTGCCAAATTAAAATGCAAATCACTGCACTCTGGGAGCATGTGATTGGCTGCAGCGTCCCCAGAAGTGAGAAGTCAAAAGGAAAGCAGAATCTAGCCATCAGCACAGTAATGTAAACAATGTAAACGTATTACTGTGTAGATTTAATAAACAGGAGTGAGCTGTGAAGACCTCATGTTCTTCCTGACCTTTCGTTGTCACTGTGGACGTTTCGGGACAGGCCTCAGTCCCAGAGCTGATCCAGAGTTTGCACAGTTGTTGCACAGCCCTCTACACTCTGCATTCTTCCACAGGCTGGCCTTGGTGTGTATATAACATGTGTGGAGAGGTCAGAGGTCACGGTCTGGCCTTAGGACAATAACAAAAGACCCAGGCCCCCAGGCTGGTCGTCCTCAGCCACTGATGCTCCTCCAGTGCTCTTCAGGGGACAAATGATGAGGCTGGACCCCAAAAAAGTCCTCACCAACCCCCACCTGTCACCCAGCAACACAGCAGCCTGCTGTAAGGTCACTGTTAACCAAAGCAAGCAGTGGTTCTCAAACTGTGGTGGGGGTACCATTAGTGGTACGCAGGCTTCTTATGGTGGTACTCAGCTTTGATTCAGTTTAAATTAATCCCAAGCCACTTTAATTCACCTGGTTTAGTCTTCATTTAGTCCTGCTTTAGTTTTGTTTTACATCTGGTTTAGTCCTAGTTTAGACCAGGTTTAGTTTTGTTTTAGGCCTGGTTTAGTCCTAGTTTAGTCCAGGTTTAGTTCTGTTTTAGGCCTAGTTTAGTTCTGTTTTAGGCCTGGTTTAGTTAAGTTTAGTTTTGTTCTAGACTTGGTTTAGTCCTAGTTTAGACCTGGTTTAATTAAGTTTAGTTTTGTTTTAGACCTGGTTTAGTCCTAGTTTAGTCCAGGTTTAGTTTTGCTTTAGACCTGGTTTAGTCCTAGTTTAGTCCAGGTTTAATTTTGTTTTAGACCTGATTTTGTTTTGTTTTGTTTTAGGCCTGGTTTAGTTAAGTTTAGATTTGTTCTAGACCTGGTTTAGTCCTAGTTTAGTCCAGGTTTAGTTTTGTTTTAGACCTGGTTTAGTCCTAGTTTAGTCCAGGTTTAGTTTTGTTTTAGACCTGATTTTGTTTTGTTTTGTTTTAGGCCTGGTTTAGTTAAGTTTAGATTTGTTCTAGACCTGGTTTAGTCCTAGTTTAGTCCAGGTTTAGTCCTGTTTTAGACCTGGTTTAGTTGTGACATCAAACCAAAGATTAGAGGCGACCTTAAACTTCTAGCTCTGAGTTCATCTTTAGACCAGGGCTGGCTCTTCCTTTGACCAAACTGCACAGCTTTCTCGGGCCCTTCATCCATTTGGGGGGCCCCAGTCTTATCTATTGTTTGGTGAATAGACTGACTCACTCCATTTGTTAGCTCTTACTGGTTCCATGTCATGCTCTGTGTGATTTGATAACGATAACTTCATCCCCAACCCTTTTATTGTGATCCACTTTTTGCAGAACCAAAGTTATTACCTTCCCCAAAAAAGTTCTGTTTTTACCAGCATTGGTTTGTTTGTTTGTTTGTTTGTTTATAGGCCGTCTGTGTGCAAGATAACAAAAAATAACGGCCAAATTTGGTGACATTTTTAATAGAAAAGGTCAGAAGTAGTTAGTAGATATTGCAAAACAGGGTCAAATATACTAACTCCATCCACAAGGGGGCAGTAGAAGAAGAAAATATCTTTTGAACGCATATTTATTCTTAAAATAAATTGAATCAACCATTGTGAGATATAAGTACGGTGGCTGAGAAAGCTCAAAGCAGACACTAAACAACATTTTCATAAACCATACGCTGCAAATCACAAACGCAACCTGCAAGTTTAGGAAAATATCCCTGCTAACTTTTCCATTGCTTCCTATAGGTCTACTAATTAATAAGCTGTTAGGTGTTTAAATGGCTTTCCTTAATTAAAATAAAAAGGTTGTATTTAATAAGTGTGGGCAGAATTTATTAGGAAACCACATTATTCATTAAACTAGACTTAGGTTAGGAGAGTAAAAAGTTAATTTGACCAACACTGGCACATTCCCAGAGAAGGGTTGTGGTTCCTCTATAAAAGATTTGTGTGAGAAACCACAATTTACCCAAAAATGCCACCAAAGAGCATTGTTTTAGTGACAACTCTGTGTAAAGTATTTTATTTCTTCCACTTTATTGTCCAGTGTATATACCTCATTGTATTGTGTCTCACTGTCAGTGTGTCAGGGCTGTGTGACTCCTGACGATGGGGGAGGAGTGTTGCATTGTGGGTACAGAGGGCTCAGGTGGGGGGAGGTGTGACCAGACTGTGAGAAAAAATGAGCACCAGGGTCACTGCACATACCTCCCAGTATGACAGCGGGCGGCCAGAATGAATGCTTTCACTGTGCTGTGGTAACCAGCGGAAAGCAGGATACGTGGTTTAGTGGAGGATAACGGGACATGTTTCTGTTTGTAATGTTTTATAGACATTTCAGTAAACAAACCGTATGTGACTTATTTATTTTGATTGATGAAAGTGAAATATGGTATAATTGCCTTATAGCATATTGTGTTCTACAAGCAAAAAAATAAATAAAAAAATAAAAATTCTAAGAAAAAGTTCTCACATTACAATCTGAAATCTTCAATAAATAAATAAATAAATAAAATAAAAATAATAAAAGATAAAAATCATAAGAAAGAGGTTCTCATGTTAAAAGCTGAAATCTTCAAAATTAAATAAATACAAATAAAAAATCTAAGAAAAAAGTTTTCACATTAAAATCTGAAATCTTCAAAAAAAAAAAAAAAACCTAAGCAAAAGGTTCTCACATTAAAATCTGAAATCTTAAAAAAAAAAAAAAAATAAAAAAAAAAAATTAAAAAATAATAAAAATCCTAAGAAAAAGGTTCTCACGTTAAAATCTGAAATCTTCAAAATTAAATAAATAAAAAATAAAAAATCTAAGAAAAAGGTTTTCACATTAAAATCTGAAATCTCTAACAAAAGATGAATTCATTGTAGTTGTCAGAATTTTTTTTTAAAGTCAAAATTTTGAGGAAAACAGTCATTAATTATGCTGCAATTTGGGGAAAATGGACAGAGATTAGAGTTGAAATTCTGTGAGTTGTATCTGAGACAGTTTCAATCCTGTGGGGGGAAAAAAACTGTTACAAACATTTCTTCAAACAAACAGTGTTTGACTTTTTCATTTTAATTGATGACACAGGGTCTAACTGCAGGAGGGCAGGGACACTGGGACAGGCTCCAGTCACCCACGACCCCTGACAGGGATAAGTGCAAGAAGATGAATGAATAAATGAATAAATGAATGAATGAATGGTTTAATTGCCTTATAGTATATTGACTTAAGAATTAAATGGTTTTTCTTCAGGGGTCACCACAGCAAATCATCTGAGGCACATATTTAATTTAACATAGGTTTTTACTGCCTCAACTCTCGCCATTTATTTGGGCTTAGGACTGGCACAAGGAGTACACTGGCTTTGTGAATCCTTGTGACCAGAGTTATTTAAAAAAAATGCTATAAGTTAATTTTTTAAACTTATTTTTTGTTCTTGAATAAGACATTTCATCCCAAATCCAAGAGACTTTGTGTTGAAGATGAGGGATGGACAGTGTCTTCTGAGAACCAAAGTTTGTCCAGATTCTTTTCTTCTTAAACATTTTTACTGAATTTCACCTGGATGACTGAGAACCGACGCCAGCGCTGTAAAACCTTATACACTCTGTCCAGTAAAGACATGCTGACATAAATGAGCTCTTGAATAAGTCTGGTCTAGAGCGTCCCACAAAGAAAGTGGCTTGTTTTCTTTTGTTCTGTTGCTCTTACTTAATGAAACGTTTCTTTTTAATATTACTTCCTTTGTTAGTGTTGCACTGGATTATTTTTACTATACACCCAGTTCTTACCTTTATGAAAGTTGCTTTTTCAGTACCATCAGGATAAATATTTTCACACAATATTTGAAATTACTGCAATGAAAATGAAATGAAATCTGCTCAGTGTTTGGAAACCATCTCGATTTATTTAATCATTATTTGACTTGTTTCAAGTTATTTCTTTTCTGTTTTAAGCTATTTTTATTTATTTCAATGGGATATGAAAATTCCACTTACTCCATGGACAGATAATTTAACTTGAAATAAGTAAAAAATAGCTTGAAACAGAAATAAAATAACTTGAAACAAATCAAATAATCTATCCTAATAAGTAAATAAATCCAATCTAGTAAAAATTACTCAAATGAAGATGAATAATCTGAATTCAAGTCATTGTAACTAATGTAGATATTGATTTTTCGCAGTGTGTGGGTAAATATATAGTACACTGCAAAAAATCTATATCTACATTAGATAAAATTACTTGAATTCAGATTATTCATCTTGATTTGAGCAATAATTCAGATTATCAATCTTGATTTAAGAAAAAAATAACTAAGTTAGATTTATTTAGTAATTAGGTAACTTATTACTAGATTATTTGCCTTGTTTCGAAGTATTTTTTCCCTCTTTCAAGCTATTTTTACTTATTTCAAGCAAAATTATCCTACCCCATGTACAGATAATTTAGTTTGAAATAAGTAAAAATAGATTGAAACAGGGAAAAAATACTCTGAAACAAGGTAAATAATCTAGTAATAAGTTACCTAATTACTAAATAAATCTAACCTAGTGAAAATTGCTCAAATCAAGATTAATGATCTGAATTTTTTGCTTAAATCAAGATGAATAATTTGAATTCAAGACATTTTAACTCATGTAGATATTGATTTTTTGCAGTGTGTGGACAAATAAATAGAGTCCCGTCTTGTCTTAATCTGTTTGTCAGTGCTTGGAGAACATGTTCCTAATCTAATCTGAAACCCCGGTGCTGTCCTGTAAATCCCTCTACAACACTCACTCTTCCTCTGATAACATCTTCCTCTGTGGTTAACAAGAGCCCCTGTCCCGCAGACACCATCACACTCACCACCCAGTTATCTGCTGTCCCGGGACACACAGCTGCACCCACACCTCTCTGTCCCGTGTGGGCGCGATGAAACGTGAGCGCTGCCAAAGAGATGATGCTTTCTGAGTCAATGGGAAACAACAGTGTGAGCTCATACCTCAGTATAACTCTGACAAACGGGGCATGAGTCACTTCTGACAATGTCCCGCGAATATTTGCACCTGTTTATTTCTGTAATGTAAACGTATGAAGTTATTCTGTGTTTGGGCTTTGCATTTGTGTCTGAAGTTACCATTACATTTCTCGATTGCCAGAAGATATTGAGAAGTCAGATACTGATGATGAAAAATGCTGATTTCTGATGAAACAGTACAGGATAGATTCAAAAGTCTGTAAAAAAAAAAAGTCAGAGAGAGTCATGTTGAGATGAATACTGAGAAATGTCCAAGCTCTAACTAAAAAAGAAATCTGACACCTGAATTTTTTTTTTTTAATTTTCAGCAGAAAAAGTCCAAATTCTGAGAAAAATAGTAATTAAATAGATCCTGCAAAAAATAAAATAAAAAAGTAAAAAATAGTCCAAATCAAATTAAACATTAAAATCTGAAATCTAAAAATAAATAAATACATTTTGTGAAAATCATGTTCAGCAGTACTGTTTGTTTTTTTGTTTTGTTTTGTTTTTTAGCAATTTTTAAAAAAGTCAAAATGCATAAAAAAAGTAACAAATTATGCCACAATTTGGGGAAAAATAGATTATAGTTGAAATCCTGCAAGCAAAAACATAAAAAAGAAAAAATAGTCCAAATCAAATTAAACATTAAAATCTGAAATCTAAAAAAAAAAAAAATTGAGAAAATTGTCTCTAACAAAATAAGAATTTAGAAATGTTCAGCAGTTTTTTTTTTTTTTTTTTTTAGCAATTAAAAAAAAAAAAGTCAAAATGCATAGAAAAAAGTAATTAATTATGTCACAATTTGGGGAAAAATAGATCATAGTTGAAATTCTGCAAGTATTTGAGATACTCCAAGAGTCAAAATCCTGTGAAAAATGTCATCGTTCTCACATTAAAATCTGAATTATTGAAAAGAAAAAAAAAAGAAAAATCTTGAGGAAAAAAAAGTTATTTTGAAATTGTCAGAACATTGTCAAAAACAATCAAAGATGTATTTTGTTTATATCTTTGTTACAGGACATGAGATCATTTATGTCCATGTTGAAATAAAACCTTGTTAAGTGCTAAGCAAACCTCAAACAGCACCTTCCAGACGTCCCACTGTCACTGACACCTGCCTGTGTTCCTGCGTGGGACGAAACTGCCTTGAACACATCATGCGCCCTGTCCCTGAACGCACCACCATTAAAGGAATGTAGATTTTATCAGTATCTCCCTTTGTCCTGTCTCTTTATGGTCACGGCTGCAGTATCTCAGCTCCTGTTTGTCTGATGGACCACCAGCCGAGCGTAGCGGGCGCATGAACTGGGTACAGTCCTTGGGTACGTTATGTTTGGGTGGGTTCAGTCAATAGGGTGAATGTGGGGTGAAGGGGAGCACTCCACTTCTGCTCCGGACAGAGAGGAGAGGCAGGAAACAAACACATGGATGTGTGCAGAGTGGTAAAGGTAAAGATATAATGCAGTGTTTATGCAGTGGAAGGTAGGATACAGGTTTGATTTGCAGATTAAGAACTTTCTCTGTCAACTTAGAATTAAACCCTCAACCTCTAATGACTGCAGCTGCTCTGCCTCTGATCAGACAGACACTGGCACGGTTCAGCCAATAGCGGTCAGTCTGGAGGGAAGGGGGCGGGGCTATCACAGCAGGGCACAGGTGGAGCTGAGTGCAGCAGCCCAAAAAAAGAAAAGGACTAGAAAAAATGGCAGTAGGTTCACAGTGAAAATAAAACTGATTTAAATATAAAAACTTAAAACCTCCTTCTGTTTCATGAGTTTAAGTAAAACCTTCAGTCTATAAAAGTCAAATTAATAATTTTACACATATACTGAAACATACAAAATTATGTGAAAAAATTGAGTCCTAGAACAAAAGGTTAGGAGAAGATGTGTCACATGTCATTTTGCTGACAGCCGATTGGTCCATGTTGGTTTCTCAGTCTCTAAACCAGAACCTGCTCCACATCAGGGCAGCTGTGTGGAGTCTGTTACCATGACGACTAACGCTGCTTTAAACCAAACCTCTGTTAACCTGAACTTACTCTGAACTAAAACTAAACCAGCTTCTAGCCACAGGCCTCAGTGCACACAGAGAGGATTATTTTAGATGCCTTCCTCTTGTTGTGTTGCTTGACTGCCTCCTGAATGTTTGTGTTTTTAATCATCACATCATTACTGAATATCTGTGAGGGGGTGGGTGAACCCCTGACCTATCATGGAGTCATTTTATCAGTCAGTAATGTCAGAGATTTAAGTGAATTTGTAAACTCAAAAATCTTATGAAAATGGATTTGCTCTGCAGTGTATGCTTATGAAAAAGTGTTTGATCCTTGCCAAATGGCTTTAGGAGTCTGTTTGAAAATAAACATTTTCTAGGCAGTCTAGGCAGTAACTTTGTTTAACTTGGGTTTTTGTTTGGTAGCGAAAGCTGTCAATCATTTACTGTGTGTGTGTTTTGTTTGTTTGTTTGTTTGTTTGTTTATTTGTTTGTTTACAGTTGTTTAATCCTTAGAATTTAGTAAATATCTGTAAAATAATGGTATTTTTCCTTCATAACATTGAGTATTGTCACTTTCCTGGAGGTGTTTACGCCTAATAATATGGTAAAAGTCTGTAAAATAATGGTATTTTTCTTCATCTATTGACGTCAATAATAATGAAGGTATTTTATCATAAGAAGCAAATACAGGAAAACAAGTGTGATATAAATGTATTTTCCTTTTTTCCAAATGTCTGTAAATTTAGTGGTTTTGCACATTTTTTCATTACAGAATTTTATTTATTCATTTACCGGTTTTTACAGATTTTTTTTTTTTTTTTTACAGTGTGTGTGTTTCCTCGGACTTCTCTCCAGTGTTTAAAGACAGCTGTCAGTATCTTCAGTCCTCAAGTGTTTGCCCTGTGATTAAAAGGCAATCATACATACAAAAATAAAAATATACAAATATTTAGTTCTAATCCTCTGAATACATCTGTGTGTGTCCCACCCCAGTGACTCTGCAGAAGCACGCTCCAGATACTTCACTTTTCTGTTTAATCATTTATTCTGAAATGTTTTGTGTTTGTTGCCAAGCCCAAGCTGCAGAAAAATGCTGCAAGTGTTAAATGAGAGATTTAGTTTTGCTCTGATGGGGCGTTTGGACTGAGCAGACAGTTTTGTTTATAAACCTTAGCCGGACTTCAAATGGACTTTTTGGCACCAGTTCATCAATGTAAGTTGCTCTGAGAATAATGTATGACTGCTGAAAATATGACCAAAAAATAAGGTTTAAAAGACACCAATACATAATAGATAATAATTACAATACTGTTTTTTTTTTTAAAAGTAGGTGACTCTTTCCTGTGCCTGTTTCTGTGGTGGTGCTATCAGCTTCCTACATTGTATTTATAGGCAAAATACTTCCCAGCTGCAGACATTGCTAATTTAAGCGTGAAACTATTAATAAGGTGTAGATTTGACGAGAGTGGAGCATCATGGGAACTCAACATCTCTAACATTTTTAATTTTGTCTAAGTCCATTGTAACCTGCCTCGGTCGTTAGCCATTGTCCTCATTGCTCGCCCCACGCAGAAGCCTCACTGACAGTGTTGGGAGGAATGTGGTGAGTTTTTAAATAGCATCCTAAGTCTGAATCGGGCTGTCCTAATAAGGCAGAGGGCAGTGACTCCCAAACCCAAAATATCAACCGTGTTACACCTCTCTGAGAATAAAACTTTTCCTTTGCCAAGACACTGATGACAATATAGCAACAGGACAAGGAGTGAAGTCAAAAAAGTACAAAAAGGCTCCAAACATGACAGGAACATACAAGACTGAAGCGTGTGTTCACTGGGAGTCATATTTGGCACTGAATGTTGTAGTTTAACATGTTTCCTGGTTCCTAACAGTAAAACGCGTCCCTTGTTGTTGTTGTAGGATCCTGGTGGGGGCCCCTCAGGCTGCAGGACAGGGGGTGCTGTTGGGGAGCAGACCTGGAGCTCTGTTCAGATGTCCCATCTCCCCAGAGGAGTACGACTGTGAGCGAGTGGACATCGACGGAGAGGGTACGAGGCTGGTTTCTACATCTGTTGTTGTAGAGCTCTAGTTTGGAACAAGTGGTTCCCAGACTCTCCTGAAGGCAATAAATGAAGGTCACTTAGAAATGTTTAGGGTAACTTTACACCAAAAGTGTCATCAGCACCTAAAGAAGCCAGGGGACCATTTGTGTGAGTGAAGATTTGAGTTGGGACGATTTAAACTTTATGGAAAGTGACATTGCTGAAACTACAGCTTAGAACAAAGCAACATTTCTGAGAGCAATAGAGCCACAAAAAATCAGCACAGAAGTAGTGGCCTCATATGCTTCATTATAAAGTTTGTGTGAAAAACAACTTTAGCCCATCATTCACCAAACGCTGGACTAAGTCTGACGTTAAGCCTGCTCTGAACCAAACTAAACTTACACGAGTTTCCATTGGACTTACAGAGCACCAGAGAGGACATGAGAAAAATGAATAAATAATACGAGGCTTTTAGTTCCTAATGCGTGGGTACAACTTTCAAACACAAGGGTACGAGTTTCACAATACAAGGGGAGCCCTAGCGTTTGGCTCATGGAGCTGGACCTGCGCAGATTGGATTGGTGTTGATCTGTGCACAATACACGCCTCTCCTGACTTCTCTGGTGTCATGAGTGTGACTTTAATGGAAAACCTGCGAGATCCAAACGAGTCCAGCAGCCGATGTTCCTCAGGAGCAACTGAGGAGGCCGCACAGCTCAGTGTGTGACGGAAAACGCACCTGTCCAAGGTGAATGAACCGGTGACTGTTTAGTGCTGATCAGAAACAGAACACGGCAACATTTCTCTGCCCCCTCTCCTATGCCCCGCCTGCTTAAATGCAGACTAAAGCCTCTTTTACATAGGACGCGGAGCTTGCAGGCAAATTCCATGAATGTGTATGTCTCAGCCCAGCGCTGGGACGCAGCCGGCCCTGCACTCTCATCACAGTCCAGGCCAGGCGCAGTTCATCTCAAACAGGCCCAATGTTGTACCCAACCCACTTTTTGTAAACTCGTACCCCTGGGTTATAAGTCGTTCCCACATGTTATTTATTTTTCTCATGACTCTCCGGGGCTGCAGATTGAGTCTGACTCATGAGGCGTTTTATTGATCAAATTTCACATGAAGTAGGCTATAGCCTACCAGAATATCATCCTGTGGGAAAAACTTAAATGGAACACATGAATCAGGATAAAAATAAAAGTAAATAAAAGCCTAAAGTAAACAAAAAAGAAAATACTGAATATGTGAACTACAATCACATCAGAATCTCAAGCCCCTGATTACATGAGATCATTTTTTATATACTGTGTAATTATGTTTCAGTATAGAGGTTTAATATGAGTGTTTTTTTTTTTTATCACTAGTGAGTTTAGACAAAGAGAGCAAAGACAACCAGTGGCTGGGAGTCACTGTCAAGAGTCAAGGCATTGGAGGGAAAGTTGTGGTAAGTTAACAAAAATCATAAATAAGCCTTAATCCTTTACTCTTTACATGTGTCACATCTAACCCTCCTCCCCCTCAGACCTGTGCTCACCTGTACGAGCTGCGGCAGCGTGTGAGGCAGCCCTCGGAGACCCGGGACCCTATCGGCCGCTGCTACGTCCTGAGTGAGGACCTGACCGAGCGGGACGACCTGGACGGAGGCGAGTGGAAGTTCTGCGAGGGTCGACCGCAGGGACACGAGCAGTTCGGCTTCTGTCAGCAGGGCATGTCCGTGAGCTTCACCCCGGACAATAACTTCATACTGTTCGGGGCGCCGGGGACCTACAACTGGAAAGGTAACGAGTAATGAGGAATATTTTGTTTTTATAATAGCAATATACAGGATTTTTATAATTAGTGTTGTTGTCAAGACCTTGGGGACTAAGAATAAGACCTGTCTGAGTCCACAGTGTACCAAGACCAAGAGCTTTAGGGGGCATATGACATATAGGACCAAGACAGGACTAAGTTAATCCTGTTAATCCATGTGTACCTGTAGAAAATGTGTTGTGAAAAAAGAAAAATGAAAAAAATTTGTGATGAGACCAAGACTTTAAAGTAGTAGCATTTAGACCAGTCTTGAGTGCTAAAAAAGAAGTGAAAATCCATATTTTGTGGTTGATGAGTCTAAAATTTAAAGGAAGCTGGAAAAAAAAAAGCTGGAAAACCTATTCTCTTTGTCTCCAAAAAGATCATGCTCTGTTTTATTCCTTTGCTGTGTCCTTGTAGACCTCAGGTTGCCAAATAATGATAACTGTGAAGGTCCATACGCTTCTAATGGAAAACAACAACAACAATGGTCATTAATGAATGAACCCTATGCTTAAAAAAAAATCAGAAGGATACAAAAAAAGCTGAGTAGCATGAGACTAAAAGGAAATTTTTAAAAAGAGTAAATTAAGCCTTTATACATATTGATATAGTGATTAGGAGACCATTTCCGTAAATAGAAATGTATGCTTTTTTGTGATTATCGGAAATGTGATAATATAATACAACCACATTGTTTTTGGCTCTGTTTGGAGAAACAAAGAAGCTGGTGATTACAGCTTAACTACTTACTGCAGATGTGCAACTGAAGAGACAAATTGATTTATAAACCAATCTCCTAATTGAAAGCAGAAATTATGTTAAACAGAGCCGCAGCACTTCATCAGAGAAAGCTCTGAGGATTGATTTATGTGTTTCTGTCCAATACCATCCATACTGTAGTTTATTGTATGGTGTGGAAACAGTGCTTCTTCAATTTTTCAATAATGTATTTAGCAGAGACAGAGGATTAGAGCCAGGAGATGGGATTCAACAAAATATAAGGCTTGTACAACTTTTTAAACAGAACAACTTTGCAGTGACTGACTTTTTTTTTTTTTTTTGGGTGTGGCTCCTGGGGGTTTCAAAGGCTAAGAAGCTAAATTAAGCAGGAATAAACTGATGTGACTGTAATAAGTTGAAATGATTGAATTATTATTTTCTAACTATTCAAGCCTAATCAGAAGTTGTGTCCAAAAAAGTTGAAAAATCTTCAATAAGATATGAAAAAATGTTGAGTGTTCAAGGCAGAAATATGCATGCAACTTTAACAAAACATGTACATAACCAGGACTAAACCAGGACTATACCAGGGCACCAGGTCTAAATCAGGTGTAAACCAGGACTAAGCAGTGGTGCAAACATGGCCTCTTTCTCTAGGTAACATAAGCGACTGCATAGGGCCCCACAGGCATTGAAGGGCCCTCATACTTAAGCATTGTCTACATATTTGACTGATTTTGTTTTCTTTTTGCCTGTGGATGCAATTTTTTCAACTTGTTACTTCCCAAATTAAGTTATTAACTGGGGACCAACGCTATTAAGCCTTTCTGCTGCCTGTGTTCCTGGGGCCCCTTATGTTGAGTTTGTCAGAAATTAACCCATTCATAAACAAAACTCTAGACATAAAAGGTATAGTGAGTTAATTTTTACTTTATAAAATGATTTAAAAGGATTGGCCCCCAAACATATCTTGCTTAGGGGCCCCAAATGTGTAGAACCGGCACTGGGTACAAACCTAACTAAATTTTAAGCTTCAGTTAAAGCAGGACTAACACTGGCTTATTAATATTATTATTATTATTATTATTATTATTATTATTATTATTATTATTATTATTAGTTATACGAGGCCTCTGTATGCTTTATGTGATTTTATATGATGTGATATTTTAACTTTTCCTTTTCTCAGAGACAGTCATTGTTGTGTTACTGTCCTCTTTGCCGGGCCCTCACCTTGTTCCCTTCCAGGCGAGATGCGAGTCCAGCTCATGAACCAGACTCTGCTGGACCTGGGTTTCTATGACGACGGCCCGTACGAGGTTGCCGATCAGAAACAGCTGAACGCGCAGCTGATCCCAGTGCCCCACAACAGTTACCTGGGTATAACCCTCCACAGCCCTCCCTCACTATGCAGGACCCCCCGGAGAGAGACCTCCAGAGCTCAGACGGGACCCTATACTGCCTCTGGCCCATTTGGGAATCTGTTTTTTTTTTTGGTATTTGGGTTATGCCTGGATAAGTCCCAGTCTGAGTCACAAAGCTCCAACTCTGGCTCCACCCACATCTGAAATACTTTCTCATGTCACTGTGGGCGGATGTCAGAAATGTCTCTGGCTTAGAGAGGCATGACGCTGTCCCGAGTCAAAATTCCCCTTAAAGGAAATAATAATACCTCCACATTAATTTCTGTTGTAGTGACTTAAATCTGTCTATCCTCCCCATTCACTTTATAGAGCACTTTAATGGTGCTGCTTTGTGAGTTTCAGAGGTTTTTGAGCACATTTGACTAAAAAATATTGCAACGCTTTTTATCTTGGTGTAATAATAAATAAATTGTTACTAAAAAAGCCGCAGTAATGTCACTAATGTGAGCCGACCTTAGTTTGTGGAGATGACAGCTTCAGCAGGTAAAGAAAAAAGAGCTGCAATAATCCAGTCAGTTTTATTAATTAACGTCATAAATAGAACACAGATTATTTTTGATTTAGCCTATACATACTTAAATACCACCATGGTCAGATAGGGCTTTGTTACAGAAGTTTATTATCAGCTGAGTTTTGGGTGCAGACTGTGAATTGTTGTAGTGTGATTTTGTCCTTTGACTATTTTTACCAGAATGTACCTCACCTCAAGCTCAAAGCACCTGGGACAGAACCTATAGCCCACCAAAACCCCAAACTGCATTTAATGTCTACATGAAACCCAAGCGTCCCGTAGTTGATATTACACTAAATAAAAAAGGAAAAAAGTATCAGGTAAGATAAGATAAGATTTTATCCCACGGGGCAGAAATCCATAGTGTGCTAATGACAAAAACTGACGCACAGTGGCAAAAATGTAGTCCTCTGTCTCACTTTGTGTCTCCTTAAAGGGAAATATTTACCAATGGCATGATCCAACAATGACATGATCCCAGTTTGGTGCTCCACCCAGAACCAGAAAAACCCTGACAAAACCCAACAGGAGGGACCCGTCTGAGCCTGGACCGTCTCTCTCCTCTTCACACGGAGCAAAGCCCTGGGACTGCGCCACAGCTGCGACAAAAAACACAAACCAAACCACAGCTTGTCTCACCTGCACTCCTTATTTCTTTCTGTTTCTCTTTTCACTCTTTTATTTGCCCTCACCATTTCATCACCCCATCACCCCTCCACCTGCCCCCTCCTCTGTCTCCTCTGTCCTGTCCCGGGCCGGGTATAGGCCTCTTGTTCATGGCTAGCCCGGTTGAAGACGCGCTGCTGTACAAAACTCTGGAGCCCTCCAGCCGACCCACACCGTTTGAGGATGTGGCCCATAATAGCTACTTAGGTTTGTAGGCGAGAGGTGTTTGAACCAGATTTTGTTGTGGAAATACCATCTTCGTCTGATTTCCGTCGTGTCTGAAGTAGATTTTAGTTTGAAGTCTGTGTGGGTTCTGCTTCTTGTTCCTTTTTGCTGCTGAAAAGAGACGGCCTTCTAGAGTCTGGGGCTGTCCTAACAAGATGGCGGTCTCTTTAAGAAGCAGCAGCAGGGGTGAATTCTTCTTTTAGCCTGGCCAACCAGACCTATTACTCTCTTAGTGACCTGAGGCGGGTCAGGAACCAGGGGCGCAACTGCACTGAGGCCCTGGAGGTTTAGGGGCCCATTAGAGAGGGCCCTTGTTGATTTATGGTCAAGTCAAAATTTATAAATATTAGGAGCAGCACAAAACAAAGCAGTTTTTACATAATTAAATTTTAAATCCTGTTAAATTCCTAAACTCATAACAAAACAAAAAAGCATTTGTTTTTCTTAAGATATTAAATAAACAAACAAATAACACAAAACACACACAAATGTAGTTTCACAAAATTGCCCCTAAATATTAATGAATAAGCACCTGCAAAAAAGTAAAAAGTAAAAGTGTCACTTTAAAGTTTCTACATAAGTAAAAGTATAAAAGTACTCACTTTTAAATGTACTTACAAGTAAAAAAATAAAAGTATTTCGCCCAGACTTGACAACTCATGAATGTGTTAAATGTGAGGGATTTTGCTTTAAAAATGTGCTGAAGAACAAACTGCTGCAGTAAAAGAGACTGAATCTGAGGTCTTTTGTCTTTATTATTCTGATGTTTCTAAAGCAGTACTACTTTACTGCATCTGTTATATTTAAGTACTGTGTCTACAATGAGACCATGACAAAACTAATGATTTTACACCAAACTCAAAATACTTTGTACTTTAAACCAACTCAGAAATGTAAGAGTAAAAATTACAGATACTTGCTCTAAAATGTAGTGAAGTAAAAGTATCCCTAAAATTTACTCAAGTAAAGTACAGATACATGAAAATTGTACTTAAGTAAAGTAACTAAGTACTTTTGATTTGTTACATTCCACCACTGACATTTTATAAATGAAAAAGCTTAGTGTATGAATCTGTAGAACTGGATGTGCTTCATAACTTTAATTCTGAAAACCTGCACATTACCAAGTTACACTTAATCACACTGTAGGTTTTAATCACACTGTAGGTTTTAATCATACTGTAGGTTTTATGCACTGCTTTGTTTATTTGATTGGTTGTAAGTTCTTCAAATTGCAACAGATCTGGGGGCAGTTTAGTCTGCATATGTTAATATATACAGTATATGTTAATACTGCACCCAGTTTTCTGATTGGTTACCTGCCTCTCCAATCACATTTAGCGCCATCATCAAAGACGCAGTACAGATAACATTTTGCAACAAATACATTCATTTACTTGTTGCTGTAAGGATATTATGAAAAATCGACTTTCAAATAACAGCCACAAATTTTTTCATCAGCTTTTTTTTTTTTTTTAGCTTATTAAAGTTGAATTCAAAAATATTGTGTTAATTGTCCATAATGACAAAGAATTCAGTGACTATTAGCATGTAGCCTGCTAATTACATTATACACACAACAGCTTAATATTGAGCAACTCGCAAATGTGCTCAACCCAGACACTGATATATTATTAAACATAAAACCCCAAAGCCAACTTGTTTATGCACATTTTGTTATTGTTTTGTAGCTAATGCTAATTCTTGAGTTTAAAATGTATTGTCTATGTTACAAAGGATCCATAGAAACAGAATTAGGATGGCTGGCCAGGCTATACCTCTACGTTATGTCTCTTTTGTCCCGTCTCTCTGCATGTGAGGAGCTTTTCAGGGTAAAACAGTGTGGATTTCTTGATTTGTAGTGTTCTTTAACAACAGTGATAGGTTTAACTGCTTTCATATCTAGACTTTAATACCAGGTCGTAGTCTGCAGTGTGTGTTTAGCGCCTGTTTGTTGTCATTAATGGGTTGCGGTGATTACCTTTAACTCAGCGTGGCCTGGCGCTCGTCTATAGATTTCTCTTCATCCTCAGACCCTGACGCCCGCTGCCCTCATCCTCACCATGAGCCGTCTCCATGACAACACTAATTCCCACACGACCTTTTAGCTTCATCTGTAACCCACACGCCTCCATTGATCCTAATCTGATGATACGCCACACCTGCATGCGACTAAAACCTCAGGCAGGGCCGCTTTTTCATGTGGATACAGAATATTTTAGTACATTTTAGTACAGTAGATGATGCAAATGCTAATGCACAATGCCAACTGAATATTACAATATTATCCCTGGCTAATATCTCTGATTTACATTTGTACAATGGTAGGAGGAGCTTAGACTCATAGCTGCCCCTGTATATGCCTGTATAAGTACATACATACACAGATATGACACTTATACCTGCAAATACAAATTAAATAAATATTACTGTAGCTGCAGTAGTGCCAGGTTCTCTGATAGTGGGGCCTATTTTTTATTGTGGCCCATGTTTTATAGACAGGGTTCCCGCGGGACATTAAAAAGCATAAAAGTCATTAAATTGATTTTGCAAAAATTAAGGCCTTAAATGGCATTAAAAATTATTAAATTTGATTCCAACAAGCATTAAACATTTAGAACAGTTTTGAAGTAAAATCACTGACATTATTAGTTGTATTCATTAATATAAATATGCAGTATATATAAATAATAATTTACCTTTTTTGTAGCGTACTTTAGTGTGATCTTTGGCATAATGAGTTTGCTTCCAGTGGAACCAAATTACCCCAACATCAGATGTTAGACTTTATTATTGGTGCTTTATGAACTGTATTTTACAATACTTAAAATACATTTTGACAATTTAATTTCTGCTGCAAGTGTATGTTTGTGGCATTAAAAATGTTAAAAATGGCATTAAAAAGCATTAACATACCTGCAGGAACCCTGATAAAAAGGTTTTGTTATTTTACAACAGCCTTTATAGCACATGTACTTTAAAATTCACAATTTCATGTTATTAAAACAACACTGAACTTCCCCGTGACCCACTTTTGGGTCCCAGCCCACCAGTTGAAAATCACTGAAAGAAAATATTTCAAAAGTCTTATCCATTTACAAGCTGCCACATTTACAAATAAAATGTGGGAAACTACCCATTTTGCAAATGTAATGTCTTCCATAAACTATAATTCACTTGCTTTGGCGAAAGCAGCATTTGCTCTCATTATCTTCAGCCCTGGTTTGGCAGAACTTGCCACCGACTGAAAGCTCAGAAAGAAAAGAGCTTTGCAAGTGAATGGAAAGGCTGTTAAATTACCACTGTTTTCCCCACCTCTGTAAAACTGAGAGAAGCCACCCATCGCCTTATAAAATGTAGCAGCACTAAGCTTATGCAGCCCTGTAGAATTACACACATGACCTTGAGAACGGCCTGAGTCTGAAGAACTATCTTTGTGTGGAAAAAGTTACACCTTGTCCTCATTTAACACCTTTTTGATGGCAGCTTTTGCTCTGTTGCATACCACACTTGTCGCCCAGGAGCTGCTCACTGCTGGCCTCTATGTTTTGTCCCGTTTTTTTTTTTTCTTTTGCATGTTTACTCAGGACTAACAAATGTGTCCTCGCTGTCTGCATGTTTTGAAGCAAATGCATGCGTTGGTGGCTTCATGTTTTGTGTGTAAAATGTTGTTAAATGCAATGCAATGTGGAGTTTTTTCACCGCTTGATATGGAATTTAAAGAAGCAAATGGTCAGTACGTTTACATGCAAGGACATGAGCTGGATATAACTGAAGTTTGAAAATGGAAAATGGAGGCAAAACTCAAAAGTGAGCAGCCTAAATAAAAAGAAATAATTTACTAACCCAGGGCCAAACCTGGGTTTAAGCCAGAACCAAGCTGGGACTAAATCAGGACTAAAGCCAAGACTAAACCAGGATTATAATTAGACTGGAACAGGTGTAAACCAGAACCAAACCAAGACAAAACCAGGACCAAACCAGGATTATAATTAGACTGAAACCAAGTCTAAACCAGGACCAAACCAGGATTATAATTTGACTGAAACCAGGTCTAAACCAGAACCAAACCAAGACAAAACCAGGACCAAACGAGGATTATAATTAGACTGAAACCAGGTCTAAACCAACACCAAACCAGGGTTGAAGCCAGGACCAAATCAGGACTAAAACCAAGACAAAAACAGGTTTAAAATTAGACTGAAACCAGGTGTAAACCAAAACCAAACCAAGACAAAACCATGACCAAAACAGGATTAAAATTAGACTGAAATAAGGTCTAAACCAGGACAAAACCAAGACAAAACCAGGACCAAACCAGGATTATAATTAGACTGAAACCAGGTCTAAACCGAGACCAAACCAGGGTTGAAGCCAGGACCAAACCAAGACCAAAACAGGGTTAAAATTAGACTGAAACCAGGTGTAAACCAAAACCGAAGCAAGACAAAACTAGGACCAAAACAGGATTAAAATTAGACCAAAATAAGATCTAAACCGGGACCAAACCAAGACAAAACCAGGACCAAGCCAGGACCAAACGAGGATTATAATTAGACTGAAATAAGGTCTAAACCAGGACCAAACCAAGCCCTAAACCCAGAACAAAACTAAACCAGGACCAAACCTTGATCCTAAATTACTATTAGCATTTAACACAATGAAGAAGACATAACATTGGCATTATATGTTATTTACAGCCTAATGCTGTTCAATACAAGTCCACAGGAGCGCAGCATCAGCTTTAGTGGATCATTGTGAAGTCCAGTTAGACGTCTTAACCAAACCTCTACCACAGTCCTGCTCAGCTGTGCATGTAAGCGTCCTGACTCCCACAGCGTCCCGTATCGCTCCACTGCTTCACCTGATTAAAACACACACACATCCTCACATTCCTTCAAACAAACACAAACATGCATTTCTTCATCGTAGCCTCCCACAAAAGGAGGAACAGCTTCGGGACATAAATTAGATTAACGTCCCGCCTTTGTGTTTACATAACGCACTCACCAGAGATACACAGCAGGCATTAGGAAAGGCCAATACATCCTCTAAACAAGTGAAATACTAGCTGGTACTGGGCCGGACTGCTTTCATGTAGAGCAATGCACGGGACATTTAGCCCAATCATGACTTTGGCGTAAAATCAATATCCACTTAAAGCACACATTTCATTAGTAACAAGATGAGGAAGACATGCCTAAGGAGAAAGCTGCTATGCTACAGAATCACCTTTAACCTTTGACTTTTCTCCCTTCCCCCCAATCCCTTCGATCTTTTTTGTTTGTTTGTTTTTTTCGGATATAAAACATGCACAGGTTTCTCCGTGGACTCTGCGCTGGGGATCATGAGCCGCGGAGAGCTGACCTTCGTGGCGGGCGCTCCCAGGGCCAACCACACGGGGGCGGTGGTGCTGCTGAGGAAGGATAACGTGTACAGGCTGGTGCCGCAGCACATCTTCTGGGGCGAGGAGCTGGCGTCGTCGTTCGGGTACTCGGTGGCCACCACGGATCTCAACAAAGACGGGTGAGACCTCAGCGATGGTGGAGATTTTTGTGAAGTGACAAGTTGCAAAAATAATGAGTGAAACCCAAACTGTGGGATGTAAAGACAAACTGCTAAATGCATTAAAAAATAGAAATGCAAACATGAAAAAGAAGGACATGAAAGAGAGAACAGATTTTTGTTTGTTTGTTTGTTTTGGAATCACCCTATGAAATATTCAGGCAGTTTACGATATATTTTTTGCATTTTATAATTTGTTGTTCCATATTTTGTTTTATTTTTGCCATACTGACTACTATTTTTTTATTAATGTTATTATTATTTACTATTATTATTTATATACTTATTATTTTTTATATTGTGTGTTTTTGTAGTCAGATTTTTTTGCAATTTTTTTTTTTCATTTTATTTTTGCATTTAGTGAATTGTTTGTGTGTTTTATTTATTTATTGTTTTTATGTTTTGTGATCTCTTGGACAACCATACTGGGGCAAACAGATAACCAACAGAAAAGATGGTAAATAATAGTAAATCATAATGATACCAGTAATATTAAAATAAATACACGTAAAAACAAATCATATTATACTTTTATAATAATACATAAAAAATAAACTAAACACAATAGATAAAAAAACACCTTTGTATAGTTGATTTGTTTCACCGTCTAACTGCTGTGTTTTGTGATGTCTTTGTCTTTCTCTCAGCTGGACAGATCTGATCGTGGGAGCTCCTAATTTCTTTGACCGTAAAGCAGAGATCGGTGGTGCTGTTTACATTTATCTGAACCCCTTCGGTCACTGGGACGATCACTCGCGGCCCATACGACTTAACGGGACGTACGACTCCATGTTCGGGATGACTGTGAGCAACATAGGAGACCTGGACCAGGACGGATACGGAGGTGAAGTCACACTGTTGAGCATTACCCACAAACCATTCCCTTTAAATACAATCCTTTATCAAAACTTTAAAGATAAAACTAGTTTAATTCTTAGTCGCAAACATATATTGTATAGGAAAAATATTTGAAGCATTTATTTTAGTTGTGCTAATTAAATAAATAAAAGAGTAGATGACATTTTCAGGTCTTGTTTTGTCACAGATCATCTTACCACAAAATGTAAGATTAAAACGTTTTCATCCAAAATTAAAACATTTCATATTCACAGTTTAAGCACACTGTTAGTTAAAGGGGCTATGTTATGTAAAATCAACTTTCCTGAGCTTTCTACCATATTATAACATTGTTCTTTCATCAAAAACATACTTGGAGTTTTTTCTTTCAGTCACACGTTTAAATAATCCTATTCTCTGGTACGGCTGTTCTGAGGCCTCAGAACACTCTGGTGCTCAAACCCCCGCCCACTCCAGGAAGCACTGACCAATCAACAACAAGCCCTCTACATCCATTCTCATTATCCAAAAAAAAACAGTGTACAACTCTGTTTCCACTGATTCCTCATATATTTTTTATTTTGTAGTAAAATGGCGTCATACAAAATGTTTAAGGAAGTGAAGTTCCTTTTATAAGACAGCATCACTGTGCACTCTGCTGCCCTCTGCTGGTCTCGTCACCTGTTTCTTTATGGCACCAGTAGAGTACTTATTAAAAACGGTCTCTTTTAGTCAGTGTTTTTAAAGGTTGAAAAAGTCAAATGCTGTTCTAGATGTGACAAAAATTGGTTTAAAAATGTGAATAAAAGCAAAATATATTCCTTTTAAAGTTATGTGTAGCCCACCTCAGGCCCATAGTTACTGGGATAGACCCCTAATGAGAATAAGCAGAACATTAACATTCATTTTATCATTCATTTCAGACATTGCCGTGGGAGCACCATTTGACGGAGATGGCAAGGTTTTTATCTACAGAGGCTCAGATTCTGGCATAGAAACTAAACCAGCTCAAGTGAGTTTTACATCTCACACAGGACATGAATCAGTTTTATTACATTTACTGATCGGACTTTTCTCTGCAGGTGCTGGATGGTCGAGACTTTGACGTGAGGCGTTTTGGATACTCCATCTCCGGCGGGTTGGACATAGATAATAACCATTATCCAGATTTAGCCGTGGGATCCCTCAACGACTCCGTGGTCCTCTTCAGGTGAGAAAACAATCCTAGAAAAGTCATTGTGGACGCTGATGTACTGCACAGAGACACAAAGTTTCTTGTAAGGAAGATATTTTGGGCATTTTTTACCTTTAATGGGCACAGAGGAGATAGCTGAGAAATATGAATGGGAGAAGGGAATAGTATAGATCAAATGTGGTATGCACTGAAATATTTAACTCAAAAACATGTCTGCACACATAAATAACACTGATACATGACAAACATACCTACATTTAGTGTTATGTTCTTCATTCAGCTCTAAAAATATATCATCTATTTTAAGTTTTATTGCCAAGTTGATAAAGCAACACCAGTTGGGAAAAGTTAAGGCTAAAATGATCATTTTAGGAGATGTTATTGAAGTGAAAACACAGCTTGTACAGGCCAGATCCATTCACTTTCTAAGCGAAGTGAAAGCAGGTCTTAAATCCTTCCCATTCAAATCTTTTTCCACCTCCTACCTGACTACTTTAAACCTCTAATTAGTTGTATGTTTTTTATATTGCGTCAGTCCAGAGGCAGTTCTTTCTGGATATGTCGTTCCTTGTTTTTGGATTCTTTGTATTGAATTTTTAAAAAATCTATACAACCCGACTAATCCATCCTAAAGGGGTCCCAAGCCTGGATAAATTGACGAAAGGTTGAGGCAGATGATTTGCTGTTGTGAACTTAGAAAAAGGGAAAAGCCAAAACCAATCCAACCAAATTTCTTATGTGATGATGTATGTTTATTTTAAGGTCACGTCCGGTCATTCACGTGGCCAGAGAGCTGTCCATCGACCCTCAGCACATCGACCTGGGACATCACAACTGCAAGGGCCGAGAGGGAGTCTGGTGAGACAACTTCAAACTCGATATTTTTACTTTCTCAAACATTTACTGTGGAGATTTTTAAACCTGTTACCGTCTTTCTGTGGCAGCGTGGAGGTCAAGGCCTGCTTCCTGTTCACGGCGCACCCAGAGACCTACAACCCCCACATCAGTAAGTCGGGCTTTCTCTGTGCCCTCTGTCCCAGGAGACTTCATATGACCCCTCCCAGAGGCAGGAGCGGTGCTATTTACAGACAGTGAGCTCATCCATGCTTCATGTTGTACATCGTTATCATAAAATAGCCACACTTACAGGAGGCTGGAGGTTTAATGTATGCACCGCCTTTGGTTATTTATCTAAGGGGAGACAATTGGCTATAACACTGACATAAAAAAGGTCAAAATTACACATTAAGTTTAATACATTTAGTCACTTTTGTCCATAGACTTTTTAATGGAAATATACATTTATAAGGCTAAGTTCTTCTCAAGGCTTTACAGAGGGATTTCTAGATATTCCTAGCCTGATTTATTTGGCATTTTACTTTTAAAAACAAGGCAAAATGTTTTTTTTTTTAAGTCTATTGTCAGTATTTTCTAATTTACTGGAAGACAAAAAAAGATATCCATAATCCTCTCTGTAAAAACCCTTTGATGAAACATGTTCAAGAATTTTAAACCTGGCTGTATCCATTATTTTTTTATGTAGCCTGTATAATGCCTAATTTGTGTATGAAGACAAATTGGAAAATCAGTAATCAATAAATCAGAAAGTGCTCCTGCGCACTAGTTCTAGAGTGACCACCTGTGCCACTTTTGGTTATACTGCACACCCGTTTAGGCGTTTGTCCCCCGTCCCACTGATTCACACAATGTCTCACTTTTTCATTGGAGCTCAGTGGATCTGATAAAAAGTGAGGTTCGAGCTAAGAACAAGATGAGGTTGGTGTTGTATATATAATGCATATTTGGGGGTGTCCTGTGAGTATATGGTTGGTGTGTTGGTGCCCTTGTGTTTTAGGAAAGGCCTGTCCATGGAGCTGTGCGCTGGTTTTAGCCTGCTGCTGTGTTTTCCAATTAAGTCAGGCATTACTTAGCAAAATGTGTGTTTTTGTGGATGTAAACAGCACATCAGTGGTCAGTAAATAGGTAAATTAATTATGTTTAATATCAACGTGTTTATTTCTCGAGTGTGTCCCTCCTTGTCCCACCAAATCGCACAACTTGTCCCTCTTTTGGTACTCTAACTTGTTCTATAATTTCAGTCACCTCATTTATTTATCTGTTAGCATCATGTTGCTAACAGCCAGTGCTAATTAGCGACTTTCATGTTCTCTGCAAAGTCAAAGTAACAGCTCCCCAAAAGAACTATTTTCCATATATACATACTAATGCAAAGGTGTCCAAAATTACTTCGAAAAGCCTGAAAAAAGTACAATATCGCCCCTGTAAGAGCTTATTTTTTCTGTCTCTGTTTACCTTTCACACAAACCAAAACCTCAAACTAACTTTTATCTAATTTTTTTTTTATAAATCATGCTCACAGATAACAGTTTAGGACCTTAAGTGCTTCTATAACATCACTCTGTCTGTTCTTCTTCCCCACAGCCCTCGTGGTGCACTTCGAAGCCGACACGGAGCGTAGAAAGTTGGGTCTTCCACATCGAGTGAACTTCCTGGGTCAGCAGTTCCCTGGACCCCGAGTACACGCAGACAGAGGAGGTGGAGCTGCACCGACAGCGCCACCATGTGTGCACCACGGCCACCTTCCAGCTACACGTCAGTAACTCATTTATTCTCACTTTTATTAACAGTAATTTGAAGTAACAGTACATTTTGTTGAGTACCGATTGTTAGTACTACTTCAGCTCTGGTCGACAGTATTAAAATGTGTTTGTATGTTGCTTTTTTCAGGAGAACATTCGCGACAAACTGCGTCCGATCTCGCTGGCCATAACCCACACCATTAAACCGGTGCCTCCTCGACGACACTCGGGGGCCAAGAAGCTGGAGAAGCTGGCTCCTGTTCTCAGTGTGTCCCCCTCCAACACGCTGCACTCTGAGGTCTGACACAAAAACACAACCTCACTTATTTTAACGAGCTTCTGTCCCCACATTATTGTTCCAAATTTTTGTCACACTTTACTGAAGGAGCTTGTAATGATTTCTGTGAGAATAATCAGAAAACTTGATCCAAAATACTGCTCAGTGCTGGACAAAGTACTTCATTACTTGAGTAAAAGTATAGATCCTCCAGGTCAAATATTACTCCAATACAAGTAAAAGTTGCTAAGTCCAATTTTTACTTGAGTTAAAGTACTAGAGTATGTGCTTTCAAAGTACTTAAAAAACACAATGTATTTCAAATGAGTGCAATCAAGAATTTTGGGCATAATTTCAACTATATTCAAGTCACAAATTTGCAGCTCCAAAAATATGAATATAATACATTTTACATCATTTTAGTGATGAAATGTGGGATCGACTTATAAAACTATGATAGATAAGATTGTTTTACAGCAAAAATGAGCCATACATATCATAAATAAGGCTGGGTATTTTGATCATACTAATCAATTATTTTTAAATTGGTTCATTATAAAAATAAGCAAATAATGTTCAAAGCAAAAGCTAAATCACTTCCAGATTGTGTCCAGAGGTTCTTTTTAGTTCCTGAGAGCAAATATGAGTAGTATTATGTAGTAAATAATTATCTTTAGGCTGTAAATCAGATGTCTTTTGGTTTTAAGACAATTTCTCTGCAGAACTTACTTTTGCTTTTTTAGAAATGTAGTGGAGTAAAAAGTATTATATTTATCTTTTAGATGTAGTGGAATAAAAGTAGTAGTTACCCCTAAAAATACTACTCAAGTAAAGTACAGATTCTCAAAAACTATACTTAAGTACAGTACTCAAGTAAATTTACTTTGTTACTTTCCACCTCTGCAGTTAATCAGTGTTTACCAAATGGTGGGTCAGGAGACAAAAGTGGGTCACGTGGAAGTTAAATATATTGCTTTACTTACAAAATGGGCAATCTAATGTTAAAATACACGGACCATTAAGGCAAAGTGATCAAGAATGAACTTAGAAATAATAATATTGACATGCACTAAACCAGAAAACAAGAGATAAGTTGTTTACAATATTCAACTGGACATCTCTCTAAGAAATGTTCAGCAGAAATACAAATCCATTTCCATACTGTACTTGTTTTTGTGTCTTTTCAATACCTCATCCATCTTCTTCTTCCTTTTGCCCTCAAAGATAAACTTCCTGCGTGAAGGTTGTGGCAGTGACAAGATCTGCCAGAGCAACCTGAAGCTCAGATACCAGTTTGGAACACGACCTCTGACCTCCGACCTCTTCACCCCTCTGCCAAAGTTAGTAGCGCCTTCCTCTCTGACGGATACGACGATGTAAACGATTGCTTGAGTCGTGTAATTCTCACTACGCCATTTTGAATAACATCAAGTTTACTCAGTTTACAAGGCTGGCTACTGTTTTTTTTGTTTGTTTTCCTCACCTGCTGTCGTGTGTTTTTGCAGAGACGAGGACGAGGTGCAGGTGTTCTCGCTGTCCGATCAGCGGGTGGTGGTCCTGGAAATCACCGTGACCAACCTGCCCTCTGACCCCCTGAACCCCGATGAGGACGGGGACGACGCTCACGCTGCTCAGCTGCTCATAACACTCCCAAACACGCTCTCGTACGCAGGCTCCAGACTCCCACCTCAGGTATGCACTTGGCCTGGTAACGTCATCAAAATATTATTACAGAATATTTACTAAGAAAGCAAGTCAAAAGGAGTTGTTTATTGTTCCTTTGGCCATTTTAATAATGCTTGTTTTCAGTGTACACTATCCAATATTGTCTTTAGACCACACTTTCCTGCCTTATTAAACTTCTTGTGAATGCTTTTCCATTATTTATCTGTTTTGATTTGCTTTTTTTTTTTATGTTTTTCTTTTTTGTTTGTTTCTCTATGTAGGTAAAATGTAGCCTGAGCTGGAATAGCCACTTTTTCTGTGTTAGCTGCAGGCATTAAAGTCGCTATATTATGCAAAATTGACTTTTTCTGAGCTTTCTACCATATTATAATGTTCTTTCCTCATCAAAATCATACCCGGAGTTTTGTTTCATTCACGTCTGTTTAAGTAATCCTCTGTTCTCTGACATGGCTGTTCTGAGGTCTCAGAACGCTTGGTTCCACAGACCCCGCCCACTTCAGGAAGCACTGACCAATCAACAAGCCTTCTACATCTAATTGGTGTACAGCTCTGTTTCTACTGATTCCTCACAGCTATTTTTCATTTTTGAAGTAAAATGGCATCATACAAAAGTTTTTAAAATATAATATAACTTCTTAAATCCAATGTGGACAAGTGTGTGGCCCAATAAGAGCTTGTTATGAAAGCCTAGATAATGTGCTATGGTTTGTATTTTGAGACTTGCTATATGTGATTAGGAGATAAAAACACATTCTTTCTCTTGAATACAAGCCACTGAAATACGTATTTAAATGTTATTTGTGTATGTGTTGTGTGTGTTTTAGATAAGATGCCAGGCAAACCAGAACGGCTCTCAGGTGGAGTGTGACCTGGGAAATCCTGTCAAAAGAAACAGCAAGGTACAAACAAAATCAATATTGATGTTAGCGTGCGTGACTGGTGAGGCATTGGTGAGGTTTTGTATGGTCATGATGTAGGTTTTTCAATACTTTGGGTTATATTTTCAACTTCATAATGGGTTCTGGGCACTGTGGCACAATGGTTAGCACTCTCGCCTCACAGCAAGAAGGTCCTCGGTTTGATTCCCGGCCTTTCTGTGTGGAGTTTGCGTGTTCTCTCTGTGTCTGGGTGGGTTTTCTCTCGGTTCTCTGTTTTTCCTTCATCAACAATGGGGGGACAATAAAGTACACCTTACCTTATCTACCAGTGTTTATCCAGTTTATTCTTTTTAATTAAACTTAGCCTCAGAAATTCTAGTTTATTGTTTCTCACATTTTTTTTTTCTAAATTATACAGCTACAATTCTCCATCAGCTTGAGCACAGCTAACATCACAATTGAGACGACTGAGCTCACTGCAGATCTCCTTCTGTCAACGTAAGACATTTATTAATCAATTGTGATAAAACAATGATTGTGTTTTTAAATGTTTCGTTTGTTTGTTTTTTTATTCACTGTTTGAACATTTTTTTGCTTGTTGTCCCCAGGATCAGTGAGCAGTCTGACTTGGCTCCTGTCACAGCTTTTGCCAAAGTTGTGATAGAGCTCCCCCTGTCTGTCAGCGGGTGAGTAGCAGGACCTTTTTTGTCCCACACAAAAATAGCAGGATGTTTACTTTACATATTAATGCTATTTTTGTATCAGTGCAGCTGCCTCATATAATTCTGCTGTTATTTTCTTTAGTCTGGCGAACCCTCACCAGCTGTTCTTCAGCGGGCCGGTGAAAGGAGAGAGCGCCATGAAGAGTCTGGACGAGATCGGCAGCCCTGTGGAGTTTGAGTTTGTGGTAAGTACAAAGTATCTGCAACAACACAGAGGGCAGTAACAGAGTAAATTTACTTGAGTACTGTACTTAAGTATAGTTCTTGAGAATCTGTACTTGAGTAGTATATTTAGGGGAAACTTACTACTTTTACTCCACTACATTTCTAAAAAAGCAAAAGTAACTTCTGCAGAGGAATTGTCTTAAAACTGAAAGACAACTGACTTACTCCTTTAAGATAATTATTTACTACATAATACTACTCAGATTTGCTCTCAGGAACTACCGTATTTTCTGTACTATAAGTCGCTCTGGAGTAAAAGTCGCACAAGCTAAAAAATGCATAATGAAGAAGAAAAAAACGTATATAAGTCGCACTGGACTATAAGTCGCATTTTTGGGGGGAAATTTATTTTACAAAATCCGACACCAAGAACAGACATTTCATCTTGAAAGGCAAGTTATAGTAATAATAGAACAGAGAACACCAGGCTGAATAGGTGTGCGCTATGCTAACGTAACACATTGATGGTTATTCAGCTTCATGAAGCATAAACAACGAACTGAATAGGTGTCTCGTATGTTAACGTAATATATTAACAGTTATTCACATAACTATAGCATAAAGAACATAATATAACAAGTTCACCAAACTCACCATCTCACTCCTAATCACTAAATCCTTTAAGTTCTTCATCCTCGGTGTCGCTTCTGAACAACTCCGCCAACTCCAGAGGTAGACGAAGCGCCGCTTCCTCCTCTGCGTGGCTGTCGTCAGACTCAGCATCAGTTCTATTTCCAATTATTCCTCTCTTTCTCAGTTGTCTTTATAGCCTAAGTTGTTAGCGGTAATGTTTACATTTTAAATTGTCAGTGGTACAGGTGCAGCAGATGCTGGTACACAAGCCTAGAGCGCCCTCTAACCAACACCGTGAAATATTTTAATATATAAGTCACACCTGAGTATACGTCGCACCCCTAGACAGACTATGAAAAAAGTGCGACTTATAATCCAGAAAATATGGTAAAAAGAACCTCTGGACACAATCTGGAAGTGATTTAACTTTTGCTTTGAACAATATTTGTACGATTCTACAATAAACCAATTTAAAAATGATGGATTAGTATGATCAAAATACCCAACCTTATTTATAATACGTATGGCTCCTTTTGCTGTAGAACAATCTTATCTATTATGGTTTTAAGTTGGTCTCCACATTTCCTCACTAAAATGATGTAAAATGTACTTTATTCATATTTTTGGAGCTGCAAATTTGTGACTTGAATGTAGGCGACATTTTACCCCCCAAAAAAGTATTTTGAATACTTAAAAACTTGAAAGCACATACTCCAGTACTTTAACTGAAGTAAAAATTAGACTTTTACTTGTATTGGAGTAATATTTGACCAGGAGGATCTATACTTAAGTAATAAAGTTGAGTACTTTGCAGAACTAATTACTGTTTGGTTTCTGTAGGTGTCAAATCCAGGTCAAGCTCTGCAGACTCTGGGCTCTGCGTTTCTGAACATCATGTGGCCTCACGAACTCTCCAACGGGAAGTGGCTCCTGTATCCGTCCAATCTGAAGTTTGAAGGGAAT
Organism: Bostrychus sinensis; assembly: GCA_020698575.1. Taxonomy (NCBI): domain Eukaryota; kingdom Metazoa; phylum Chordata; class Actinopteri; order Gobiiformes; family Eleotridae; genus Bostrychus; species Bostrychus sinensis. Next base: position 10,472,717 of record CM036241.1, on the reverse strand, counting down.
AAGTGCAGCCCGAAGGAAGCTGTGAACCCTCTGAACCTGCCTGCATCTTCAAACACACCACCCGAAAACCACAAGGTACGAAAACACAACTAAATACTTACATTTTGTTTGAATAAAATGGATGTAAGATTAAAGCATGATGAATGTATTGGGCTGTGTCAGGTCGGGAGGACGCGGCGCTCTCATCCAGAGGAGGAAGGTGAAGTGATGACCGAAGGAAATGTGGCGAGAACAACTCCAGCCGTGGCAGCTTCTGAGAGGCGCAAGTCACTAAAACTGGTGAGAATCTATTATTTATTACTCTACTCCCATTTACACGACCTAAAACAAGATGTAATAATATAAGATGTATTATGCATGATTATTTAGAATGGCCTTATAACATGTCTGCATTATATTATTTAAAACATTTATTTGGTTGGGACAGTGGCAATACTCTGTCTATCTGACTGAACTGTTGGCCCCAAACCCAAAGAGCCTCGCCCCCCAATATACAAACTAGCACAGACTTTGTTTTTTTAAAATCCAGGCTTAAAATGTATTTACTCAGACTTTAATTCTCAGTAATGCTGTGACATATTTTGATATCAGTGATATATTGTGAATATTTATTATTTTTTGTATTAAACTTGTTGTGGCCCCCTTAAATTTCCCAAAATCCCTCGCAGACCCCCAACGATAAAACGTCCCTTTATTCAAAAGACTCTGCCATGTTTTTCTCCATATGTTTTTTATAAAAACATTACAAAAACACTGATTATTGACTAAAAGTTGTTTTAAAGTAATATTTTAAAAGTATACAACTGCAATTAATTTCAAATGTTTTTATGTACTTAATATTTGCATTGACTTTTTATATTTTTGTATGTTTTATTTGTTTTTATGAACCAAAACCATGTGTCTGAAATAACAATAATAATAATAAAAATAAATAAATTGAAATTGAAATTGAAATATAGCCCCGGACTCCACTTCGGGAACCACTGTATTAATGTATTTCTTGTATTGTTTTATTATGATTTTAATTTGATTTTGTTCAACTTGAATGTTGTGGTGAGACGTCATGGGAGGAGTTCCAGACCCACTTCATTACTTCCCTAATTAACTTGAGTTTAGTTTGTCAAATGTTTGTTATTTCTTACTTTCAGGATTGTCTGCTGGGCTCGGCTCGCTGCGTGCTCTTCCAGTGTCCCCTGCACAGTTTCTCTGGTCAGGCCAATCTCAAAATACAGGCCCGGCTTTGGGACGGCAGCTTCATCGAGGTACGACTACATCTCAGCATCACTCCCCCTGCTACAACTGCACAAATCAGTCCAAACAATTACCCAATGTTATTTTCCTACTAATTCTTTTATGTCATTGTTTGTGTTTTGTTTTGTAGGAGTTTCCGTCGGTGAGCGCTCTGGAGGTGATGGTCAGAGCCAACATCACAGGTCAAGTCCAGCATCAAACACCTGGTCCTCAGAGATGCAGCGGCGCAGGTAACGCACTTGAACTAAACTGTTATTGTAGGTCATTGTTAAGCCCCAGCAATGTTTACTTTTGTTAGAGTTAAGCAGCAGCGCTCATACTGGTTTAAAACGGTACTGCAGTCTAAATCAAAACAATGGTCTCTTTTTTTTCTCATTGGACGATCAGCAATGCAATTTTAGAACCAAAACAAAAAATGTAAACAAAAACAAATTGGCCATTATGTAAAATATTATTTTAATGGTAAATAAATCATCTATACCATTGTCATGAGTAAACTAATATTTGATTGAATCATGTTTACATCGTATCTTGGCTAGGGCTGCAACTAACGATTACTATGGTAATTGATTAATCTGTTGATTACTTTTTTGATTAGTTGAGTAATAATCAGATAGAGAAGCGCGAGTAAAAACTTGAGGTGTTTTATAGTTTTTGTTAAAAAATGGTGATAATGCTACCAAAAATCACTTAATTTTTACAAAATTAAATCAGACAAAGCTACAAGCGTGCTTCTTGAAGATGTTTATATAGAGCACAAACATAAAATATCATCTAAATACATATATGATATTTTTAATCAAAAACACAAAATGGACATCGTATTTAACTGTTTACTGCTCTATCTAGGTAAAAAAAAAAGTTCTAAAAAGTTCTCTCACAAAACATAGCATGTGTCAGAGTCTATTAAATGTCCCAGTTGGCAGTTATTCGATTACTAAATTAGCTGACGATTATTTCAATTAATTGATTATAGTCGATTAATCTGATTAGCTGTTGAAGCTGTAATGTTGGCACACATGTGGGTAATTCTTATGAAATATAGAAAATATATACTGCTTAAAATTTCCTCACCAATGTACTATTACTACTACTGCTACTACTGCAGATTATTTGAAGTACACAATGGTCTAAGCCTTTTTAACTGCATTTATTTCCAGAAAGCTTGCAAAAAAATCTTTAGCTATATGAATACTACAGGAATTAAATATTATCAATGACTTTTACCTGTTTTGTAGCATAGCACAGTATAATATAGAATAACATGGCATTTGATAGCTTTGAATAGTATAACAGTTTTCATAATAAAAAATATTCCTAAAATCCTGTGATGAATGATCAGCTCGACCAGTTTCACAGTTTGAGACTTGGAGCTTGGTGGTAACAGAAATTAGGAGACTAGCCTGACTTGTGTTGTGTTTTAGGTCCCAGTGATGATCTACCCAGAGCCGGGCCTCTCGGACCATTACTGGATCCCCTGGTGGATCATCCTCATCGCGGTGTTGGCCGGGATCCTGCTGCTGACTCTGCTGGTCTGCATACTCTGGAAGGTACGGCTCATACTGCACTACTTTATCTCTGACTCTTATTAGCCACGTTTTCCTCGAGTGGTGCAGTACAGGTCGGGTCATTTTGAAATTTTCATCATTTGGAAGAGTTGCTAATAGTTAATAAAGAGAGTAGCAGTGAATCCTGGTGTGTGGCGGTGTGAGAGGCGGGCGGGACAGCGGTTGCCAGATCTGAAATTAAACATAAAAGCGCGTATTTGGCCTGGTTTCACTGTGATTAGCTTTGGGTTTTAAACATTTGTCATTCAAAATATGCAGAAATAGCCTATCATTCACATAATCTGCATGGAAAAATAGCTCTGCTCAAACTGCAGGACAATTTTTTTCACCCGCAGCAATACTTAAATAGCCGTCCAATTGTTAAACAGCATTATTTCCAGTTTATTTCTGTCTATATCTGTGTGACATTCATTCAAAGAGCTGTGCTAATTACTTACATTGTTTTGATTACTTACTTTTACTATAGGTGCTGCTTTTTCAGAGTAATACACAAATTAAATGCAGTCGTTTTCATAACTAATCAACAGAGGACAGTGCTGAATAACTAAAATCAGAAACAGCTCTTGTTAAAAAGCTTAGTTTTTTGTTATTTTTTTCAAACATCTTTATTACAGAAACGAGATATGAGAGATTAAGTCAAATTTATCCTATTAACAGACAGTGTTTAGCGCTGCCTTTTGGCCAAATGTAGTGCAGGTAGGAAGAGTAATTATTAAATGAAATTAAAGTAGTATTGGTCCTTATGTAGTAAAGGTTCTTTTTCCATGAACCACTTTTGGCAGAGTAAACCTAAAACACTGACCCGGCCTGGAACAAACCGCTCCAGTGTTTTTACCCCTCTTCATATTTTGCTGTGGTAAAAAAACAATCAGCAAAATTGGATATAATTTATCATATACAAGTTCACAAGGTCTAGTTTCTTTTCCAGTCATTGCTCTGTCATTACCTTTGTCTTTAACCCTGACAATTCCCTTCTCTGTTATTATTATACACTGTTATCATTTTATCCTCTTCTCTTCCTCCTGCTTGTCTGTCCTCTTTGTTTCTCACTCATCCCTGGGTCTCCTCCTTCCTCCTTCCTTGTGTCCTTGTTAGTGTGGGTTCTTCAAGCGCAGTGAGCGGCGTCCGCACTACGAGACCGAGTACTACCGAGCCCATTTGGGGGTTCAGCCCTCGGAGGCGGAGAAGCAGGCGTCAGAGCTTTAATGTTACAGATATTTACAGCACTGTGGCCTGCTCTCCCCTCCTCCTCTCCCTCCAAACGGTAAAAATACAAAAAAAAATAATAATTTGGTGTGTCCCTAATCCGACAGAGGAGCGGCCGCTGGTGTTTGTTATCACAGTGAAAGATGCTTCAGACTGTTCTTCTTTGCTTCTTTCCATCTGTCGAACACCATCTGCCATTTTTCCTCTGCTTGCTGTGTTTTTTTGTTTATTTACTACAGTTTTTGGTTCAGGTATTAGTTAGATGTGTGTCAGTTTGGCTGTGTGCTGGGTTTCTGTACTTTCTGATCAATGGGTATTAGTCTTGGTATAAGAAAACCAAAATTGTTAAAAATAAAATGCTGCTTCCTGTTTTATCAAATCAGGACTGAGAACTGCAACTTAACTCTTTAGTATAACATTTAGAAAACTAATTACAGTATATTATTTCATTTATTTACCATTACTCTGCAGTAAAAGTTGGCATGCAAGGAGAAAATGTTCAGCTTATTATAAAGAGCAAAATATTACAGAAATTATATAAAATTGTGAACCTTTTTTAAAAATACTTGTGCCATAAAAGTTCTGTAAAAGTGTGCCCCCAGCCACAGGTCACAACAGCTCAAGACTAAATGGTAAAAATGAAAATATTCGTCCTATTTTTATATTTTTGTGTGACAGTGGTGCAGGAGCTTGAGCAGGTTGCCCATTAACCAGAAGGTTAGTGGTTTGATTCCCGCTCTGACCCAGTGTATAATTGCCTACTGCAGTCCAGTCAAGTTATGTGGCATCCTGCATAAAAACAAATATATTTCCTCTTTAACTTAAAAAATCAAATAATTAAATTTCCTTGTTTCTCATTGAGAAATAGTTTGTTTGCCCATTTTGGTTTTCTTATATCAAAATGAAAATCTGCTGGCTGGAGAGTACGCGTACCATGCTGGACACTTTATTTAACATATGGCATGGGCTTTTAAGGTTATGCTTGATTGCAGCTTATCACACATTGTATATATTTATATTTATATAGCATTAAAACATAAATATTTGTCTGTGTGCAGTGTGGCTTCTTCCGTCGGGCGCACTACAAAGACAAGCTGCCTCAGTACCACGCCGTGAAGATCCCTCGAGAGGACAGACCGCAGTTTCAAACCGAGAAATCTGGAGGCGTCCACAAAAAGGAGTGGGCCACACACTGGAGCGACGGGACGATGTAAAAACTCAAAAACTATATTTAAAATCCTCTTGTGTGACTTTTGCATTGGACTAAAGAGTGCACAGTGACTGAGTGTGAAAGATTGTGTGCACAGTGGGACACAGTGCGAGCGGCCTGTTACGCTGACTGGATCTGTGGAGTCCCATCCTGGCTGGTCTTGGATTTCAAAGTGCACCCAACTCGGACATTTACGGTAATCGTAGAAGTGCATTAAGATCAGCAGCAGTATGTTGTCAACGCTGAAGGTCTGACGCTCCTACAGACGAGACTTATCACTCTGAAGACGCAGAAAAAAATGGACGACAATAGCAACACAAGCATGACATTACAAAAGCGGAAGAACAGACGCAAAGTTGGGATGTTTTCGTGCCACTTTTGCCTTAACTGCTGCGGGACTGATCACTGATGGGCAAAGAAAAGATCGTTTTTATAAATAAAAGACATATGTGTGTAGTCAGCACTGAGAAACCACAGAGAAATGTTTGTTTGTTTGTAAAAAGTTAAGATTTTATCGATAACGCAACACTGAATGTTTAGGCTTATGGACTTGCTGTTAGTTTTCTATATGTTTTAATGCGTTAGGAGAAAATAATGCTTTTTAATGAAGAGTTTGTGTTGATATCTCTTGTTGCTAAATGTACTGTACTTTAACAGTAGCCTGGCCAGCCATAATAATTAATTTTGGTTTATTTTAAAACAAAGAAGTAGACCAAGCCTTGTTGTTCAAGTTCAGGTGAGACAAACTACCTCTGAATGCAATTGGATAGACATACAAGCAATCAGAATAAAGGATAAGAGCGCAGACCTCTGACAAGGCACAGTAGTCAAGCTATAGTGCCTAGACCTGGACTTGAACCAGGGATCTTCTAGTTCAGGGATAAATGCTCTATCAATTGAGCCACAAAGTCCTCATACAATAAACTAAACACTAAAACCTGACCCCTTGTGGTTGGAGTTAGCATCTTTGACCCTCTCTCGCAATGGTACAGAATGCTTTGAAGAAATCCAGACGGCACACATTTTGGATGAACAGGGAGGGATTCAGGACCCACTTCACCGACAAACAAAGTGAATGGGTTTGGCTGGCCGGGCTGCTTTGTGTCTTCCTGAGTGAACTTGAACTAAAGAAACACAGTACAGCCATAACCACAGCACTGTCGATATATTCAACCAAATATGTCAGAGAGAAATATTAATGTGTGGCTTACAATGTGAGCTTTTAGCAGTAACTTCCTGAACAGTGAGCTGTGTAGGATCACACTGAACTGAACTACTCATGTACTCGTAAGCACCACTCACTCTGTTGTTGTTGTTGTTGTTTACAGAGATAATGTAATGTCAGATATTTTGCATATTACCCTTTGGATAAAAAGTGTGAAACTGTTTAATTCTCCTGCTTTGACACATTGTTCCTAAAAGGGTTATTTCAGAAGCAACGTCCACCCATACTACCAAGTGCCTTAAAGAGGAAAGTGGCCATTTTTGTGCTACTCTTAAGGAAAAAGGCAACTTGAGAATAATTCTGTGACTAAGACTGAGGCCTGGCTACACGTGCATGGATATTTTTGTAAACATAATGGATTAATCTGTCAATTATTGTTTCGATTTATCAGATAATGGAGCTTAAGTGGTTTTAAACTGGTTAAAAACTTGCAATGTTTTATAGTTCCCGTTCAAAATTGTGAAAGTCCTACAAAAAAATCACTTAATTTTTTACTAAATTTGAACCAGATGATGCTACAACTACATCGCTGGAGGATGTTTGGATAGAGCATATACACACACAAAGATATTTTTAATCAAAAACAGAAAATTTACATTGTTTTTAATTGTTTTTGTTGCTTTGCTGCTCTGTCTTGGTGATAAGCCCTCTTCTCTCAGCACATGGCATGTTTCAGAATCTATGAATACACACTGATTATAACTGATGAATCCGATTAGAGCAAAGAGCAAACAAAATATTTTAGATCCAAGAAGGCAGCAAACAGTTAGTGTCAGATATCCCACAGTTAGAAGAAGCGCACAGGCTGACACTTAGAGATATATGGACGCAGACAGACACATTTCAGCTGCGCGTGTTTGGACAGAAGCCACTGGTAAAATGGAAAAGACATGAGTGTTGAAAATGTGAGGTTTGCTGAACTTTTGCATCATGTCTTCACAATGTATTCACTGTCTTTGTGTGAATGATATTCCTAAATAAAGTATAAAAACATGCATCTATAGAAATATCTGTGTAGGTATAGCAAGGCCTTTTACCCAGAGAAAACTGAGCAGAAGGAGACTAAGGCTTTAGGATGTGGCTCATTGAAAAGCATGAGAAGATAAGAAGTATTGAAGAGTTGAAGTATTGCTGGACAATCGTGTATTCGCTGCATGAGGCTGGTCTGATGTCCCACACTTTTCTGTTTTGGTTCAGTTTTTATTTATTCTATTTTGGCTGCACTGTTTAAACTGATTGTAAATAAAATGTACAAAAAAACAACAACAATGCTTGTAGTTCACCTGAAGACCACAAGATGGAGGTAAAGACTGTTTAGATTAGATTTCTTTGCCTTTTTGTCACGGTAAAGTTTAATCTCAGTTATTATAAAGACCAGAGTAGGTTTTGGTGAAAGGTTGACCTGACCTCATGACCTCGCACCAAGGGATCTAACTATTTCACTAAAGCGGGGCCACTCTGCTTTTACTTGAGTATCTTTTGGGACAATAATGTGAAAATCTGTAAAAGGCCAACAACTGACATTTGCTTTTTCCTCACTGGCCACTGTGGCTAATCTTTGTCTAAAGTTACTAGACAATTCCTTTTTTACTAGCCACAATTTCATTAGCAGATTGCATATGTATGTTTTAGTTTACCACAAGTTTGAAGAAATATAAAACTTGGTTTCATGCATAGTTAGGAAATTATCAAATATAAAAAACAGGTTTACCAATAAACACAGTAAAGTGTATTTCTACGTCACATCTTGTCATGCGTGCTATTTTTTGGTTAGAGGCAACTAAAACTATGAAACCGTGACAGAGAGCTGTATGCTTGCAAATAAGGTCTTACAGCGCCTTATTGTCTAATAGCTCCAAGGAGTTAAATTCCATTAAGTAATAACAATAGAAGCGGATATTAACTAAAATTTAATGCAAGCCAACTTCATACGACCAAGGGCCAAGTTGGGCCCACAGGCATGGGGTTGCCGACCTGTTTTAAAACATACAATGTATTTTAAATTGCTAATTAATTTTTTCTTTAATCATGATAAATTACTATATAATAAATAGTGAACACGTCTCCCTGTGTTACTGTGGGTTCTCTCCAGCTTCCTCCCACCGTCCAAAGACATGCATGTGTTTGGTGAATTGGTGACTCTAAATTGCCCCGAGTGAATGAATGTGAGAGTGAATGGTTGTCTGTCTGTATTTGTCTCTGTGTCAGCCCTGCAACAAGCTGGCTCCTGTCCAGGGTGTACCCCGCCTAAGGCCCAAAGTTACTGGGATAGGCTCCAGTCACCCGCGACCCCTAACGCGAATAAGCGGTAGAAAATGAATGAATGAACTTTCAGTTCTTTTACCTAAAGGGAACATATTATGCTTTATCAAGCTAAGTAAATGTGCATCAACATTTCACGTTTTATAGTAGTGCAGGACCCTCTACAGACACTACTGTCTCCTTGGATAAAGTTTTTGAGTTCATGAGAGGCATGAGAGTGTTTGTACTGAACAGTGGGGCAAAGACAGAGCATAATATAATGACTAATTAGCACAGTTATTAGCAACATGAAGCTAACATAGATTAGTTTGTTTTTTTTATGAATTATTTTTTTAACAGATAGATAAATAAGCTGACTGCCTTGTTGTGGCTGCAGCTGAAGTCCTGTAAGAACTAGTGTGGTGATGGTGTGTGATTATGTGCTTCAGAAACTCGTAGGAGCATTTCCTGGAGAAGGCAGGGTTTCATGTGTCTGTGTATAATGGAGAAGAGTATGTTAAGCCCATTTAGTACCCTTCATGCTCAAAACTATTAATTTTTCTTTTCTCTTTTTTTTTTTTTTTTTTTTTTTTGCATTGACAAGTGTATTATTTTAAAGTGACAGTACATTGCTTGAGTAGGCTACAACACTCAAAAACAGTAACCTCCGGGGTAAAAATCAGTTAACGTTTATGTATAACAAATGACAAAACACACAGAAAAAATCACAAATCAAAAACATTTTCAGAACAAACTTTAAGCAACACTAGACTAAAGGGCACAATGTAATGTCAATGTCGTTGTCATTGTGAGAGACAAAAACAAGCATTCACCATATGAAAGGAAAATTAATTATTACTTATCCAGTCATTAGGTTTTTAACTTAAAACATAAGAAAGAAAACAACCTGAGATCTCAAAACACAAAATCATCATGTATCACATTCATGTTATGTCCTCGGCCACTACAGTAAACACACAGCTGTTATATAAGCGCGGGGGTAAAGTAAAAGCTGTTGTAAAAGCTCAGACAGCTCGATGTGTTTGTGTTATTGGCTGTAACCACACTGTTCTCTGTTTGTGAAAGACTAATACAAACAGCAGGGGCCATAAAACACCACTCTGTTTCCACTCTTAGCACTTTATCAATACTCAGAAAAGATTTCTATTGTAAACCTGCTCTGAACCATGTCACTGGTCATGTGGAGGTCATATTTATGAGGCTGGTCTAATGAACTGCAGCCATGATCTACATTTAGCATTAGTTTAGACAGATATTTCAGGTTTGTTGTGTTTCTAAAGTGACGGTGGAAGATAAGATCATTATTATAGTTACCTGCCGGTCTAAATGGTTCTGAGGTAGACTTGTCCTGCTTGTATTAGTAAAACAATTACAGGCCTCTGTGTTTTTTCCTTAAGGCTGGTACATACTTCACAAAAACAGAGAATTGTGTTTCTTGTGCTTGAGGAGGCAAGAACTTCGTGAAAGACTCAAGCGCAGAACTCATGGACCTGCCCACTGTTGTCATAGCGACTTTTTTGCCAGCACATTAGCCACGCCCACTTCACAGTTTTTAACAATCACACAATAGATTCCCAACGCCCCATAAGAAAAAAAAATTTGGGCCAGATGAAGTGTCACGAATGAGCCGCAAGAACTCTCAAAAACAAACTTCTCTGTTCGTGAGGTGTATGGAAAGGCCTTTAACTTGAAACACAAGTAATAATAAATGCATTATCAACATTTATATGACAATAAAAAGATAAAATCCATATTTAAAATGTAAAAATGCTGATGTCTTATGTTATGTTTAATAAAACACAAAGAAAACACAGACACACAGTAACGTTTCTGATCCAGTTCATTTGAAGACCAGAGTTTGTCAGTGTTTAAATTTAGTCTCACAAATCCTTTTTCTGTAATTTAAACTCAACATAATGACTTTGACTTTTTCCCCAATCAGTATTTTTATTATTGTTTCTTTCATAATATATACAGTAATTAATTTTAACAGAATTGTTACTTTTTCTCAGAATAGTATTTTTTTCTTCTATGTCAGAATTCTGATTTTTTTTTTTTTTTTCCTCAGAACTCCTTTGGGTTCTTTTTCACAAACCGTCGATGTGCCAATTCTGACTAATCTTATAAGGTCGACTTTATTTTCCCTGTAGAGAAATCAGGTCTCCGCATTTGACCCATCCTTCAGTGCCTCTGGGGCGACCCGTCAGGAGCAGTGGGCAACACGGTGCCTAGGGACCTTTCTCCAGATCTCGGGTCACGATTCTGGTCAGGACCACCTAGCTGGAGGACTTTTAGGTTTATGAGGAAAGCCAAAGCATCTGGAGGAAACCCATCCAGACACAGGGAGAACATAAAAACGTCACACAGAAAGGCCCCAAACGGGAATCGAGCCCAGGACTTTCTTGTTGTGAGGTGAGAGGGAATTACTTTGCCACTGTTATTTTGTTTGGGCAAAACTGTTGACAGTCATTCAGCTGGAAAGTCTGCATTTTATGAATTTAAATAAATTCCAATATCTTATGTGCATACAGTTTATGTTTGTCTATGAGTGCTCGTCTGGTATCTGTCCCGGGATCTTCAGGCCCTGTTCCACACTACCTCTCAAACTCGACCGTCTCTCTGTGTTACTACTGCTACTGCTGATCGTCGTCCTCTGTATAAACTGTAAAAAGTTCTCCTGGAGGGACCCCTCGTGGCTGGACGTGCCGATCTCCGCCGCCTGCGTCCAACAGAAACACCTCCTGAACTTCACCAACTCATCTCTAATCTGCCTGTTGAGCAAACCGTAGAAAAACGGGTTCACTGTGAATGACGAGAAGGCTAGCCAGTTCACCACTTCCTCTAGATCTCCGGGACTGTGCATGGATCCACTCAGCGACATCTGGAGGTGGAAGATGAAGTACGGGAGCCAGCAAATCAAAAACTGCCCCACGATGAAGACCAAAGTTAGTGCTGCCTTCCCTCCGCTGAAGGCCCTTTCTGGGGACAACCTTTGAGGGATCGTCCTTGTTGTTGTGATCATCGTTGTTTGGCTATTTATCGAGTCGGAACGATCTTTAGCTTGACATGTCGGTACTATCGGTGCTTGTTGTAGCGCTGCCGATCTCGCTACCTTATACACGGCGCAATAAACCGCAAAGATGACTACAGAAGGGACCAGGAAGCAAGCTATGCTAAAGAGTACCGCAAATACTCTTCGTAAGCTACTGTGGCTAGCATGGAGCGAGCAATGGGCTGCAGCGATTGAGCTTTGACTTCCGTAAGCGGGCCATCCGAAAAGCGTCACCATTGCCAAGATGAGAGACTTGATCCATATTAGTAGCATGACAACGATTACGAGGTTGACGGTCATGTTAACTTCGTAGCGCATCGGGTGAACGATGTAGAAGTACCGCTCTACGCTAATGGCAGTAACTGTGAGGATGGACAAGCAAACAAGGAAGACGGTGAGGAAGATGTAAACCTGACACTCCAAAATGGTGAAGACGACTGTGCCAAAAAAAGGAGAACTGGAGATGATTCCCAGTGGCATGAGGAGAACGGCGCAGAGGAGATCCACGGCGCAGAGATGGCAGACGAAGGCGAAGCGTTTGAGGTGAGGAGCGCGGGCGATGGCCACCATGACGCCGGCGTTGGCCAACAGGGCGATGAGGTCAAGGGTCACCATGCAGAAGAGGCCAAACAGGTCCTTGATCTGGGACTGGGAGCTGGTCACCACACCCAGATTGGCCGGGACAGTGGGGATCCATGAAGAGGTGGTGGAGGAGGTGGAGGTGAGGTTTGGTGCTGGAGCAATAACGGGAGCAATAACGGGATGGAAGCCCTCGGCCATTATTCAGTTACAGCTTGGCTTTGAAAAGTCTTCATTGCAGACTGTTGATGAAGAAAAAAAAAACTGTTAGTCAGAACTTGAATTACCCTTTTGTCACCACCAATCTCAACTACACACCCAACAATATCATCAAAAAAGTTAAGCTAAACCAGAATACCATAAAATATAAATATATCACATCAAACTTAAGCTTGCTTACTCTGCTGTCAGCTTTAGAGCTTTTCATTAGGTCTGGCAAACTGGCTTTTCTCAGAGTTTATCTCTGACTTTTCCTTTTCAGTTGTGACCTTTTTGCATTACATTAAACCAAAGTTTAGAGCTTACCTTAAATTTCTTTAAACTACACTTATAGCCTGTCAGTCCTGGGAGTTGATCTCTCCTACACTGAGGTTCTCCATAAGGTTTCCCACAGCGGTTTTTTAGGGGTTTTTCCTCATTGAGAGGGAGGGTCTTAGGACAGGGGATGTCCTGTGACTGTTCACTTTTGTTATTGTTTATGTTTAATTGTGTCTTTATGTTTGATTGTGTGTCTAACTGTTTGTAAAGCCCTTTGAGGCGACTGGTGTTGTGATATTGGGCTACATAAAATTTTTTTATGCAACTTCGAACTCTGAGTTTAGCGTTTGACTGATCAATATCTCATTAAAGTCTTGCTCAGTGTCTTATTACTTCGCTTACATTTTCTATGTATCTGTTTTTCTTTTTGTGCAATTTCTCTCTGTAAGGAGACATAGCCAGTGCTGGAATAGACACTTTCTCTGTTTGTTAGGTAGCCACTGATTCAGGGTTGCCAACCTTGACAGCCAATGGGAGTGAAAGTTTCAAGTGTGCGAGTATGTTATTGGCCAAAGCTTCCAATACGTGGTATTTTCATTGATCAAAAATCCTTTATAATAATTTAGTCATCAAATATTCTGTCTTGTGTATCTTTCTTGTATAATGTGTATATTTCTAAAGAGTATAGAATTATTAATGAAATTACAAAACTTTAAGCAGAAATCGTGTAATGAAAACATAATATAAATTATATGAATTTACTTACACACGGTCAGCGCTGTCCACTTCAAAGCCGTCCAACAGTTTTTGTTTATAGGTCATATCTTATACTTGAGGTCCACTTAGTGCAAAGCAGTATTTCATGTTTTTTTCCTGCTGAAGTGAGTCCATCAGATTCTTTCTCATCATTTATAAAAGTTGTACAGTGGTAAAGACAGAGGTCATGATGATGTCTTGGTTTCTTCTGCATCTCCTCAGTCCTTCTCCTCTCAGGCCCAGCTCTGTGTATGGCACTGACTGTCACACATTGTATTCTGTGAGACGCAGCAGACACACACTTCACTGTCGGTCATCACACAAGCCTCGTCTCCTCTGGGTCCTAAATGCCACATATTTCAAAGATTAAACACATTAGTATAAAACCAGTGTATTTAATAATCTTTGAAATAAGTGGCACTACTACTACTTCTAATTAATTCAATACTTTTAGCTTATGTAGTGATTTATTTATGTATCTTCAAAAGCTTATTTCTGTTAAGGGGCACATGAGACTAGAATCTATCCTACCTTCTTTGAGCCTGAGGCGGTGGACACCTGGACAATTGCCAGTTGGTTGGTCTCACATTCGCTCACTATGGGACATTTATATTAACCAGTTCACCTACACATACCAGTCTTTGGTTAGAGGAAAGATGTCAGACAGAACCAACAGTAGCACAGGAAGCACATGGAGACTACACACAGAGATTGTGTGTCAGGCGGCCCAAGAGATCTAACCCACAACCTAACAATGTCCAACAATTGAGCTATGCCATGTTGCGCAATTGACCTTTTCTTAACAGTACAACAGCATTCAACCACTACTTTCTGAGTAAAACATAATCTCCTTGGCCAAAGGCATAAACGGCAGTAAATAAAGTAATGTCCAGACTACAGCAGTCTCCCCATCCTGAAATATGAAATATTTCCCTTATCTTAAAAAACTGTTCATAACCAATGCACATTAAAGATTTCAGGATATCATCAGTTGCACAGTGACAGTAAATGTCAGTTTATTTCTTGATTGGTTTCAATTTAAAGTGCAAAAAGCAGAAAGTCGTTCTATGTAATTACATATATTACTCTTTACTGACACCATGTGGTGAAGGAAGGAGCTGCTGTGCTAGACAGAAGCCAAGCTTTTAGTTAAACTCAAATTCACTCTGATGTACATTCAGAATCGCCTTCATATCTTTTAAAGTGCAACAGCCACAGGGGAAGATAACTTGTACTTGTAAACATCCTATCCTCTACTGCTGTTAATAAAATACAGTTTCTAGTAAAGTAATGAGACACTAGCCTGGCCATCCTATTCATTTGTATCCTTGTCCAGATGAGTTGGATTTCCAGGAACATATTGAAGCAGAGGTGCATTTGGATAGGCAGTTCCCATTCAGAAAACAAAAGGCAGTACCAAGATAAACAGAACAAACTGATGCAATCTGAAACACAATACAAAGAATAAAAAGAAAAACATTGCATAAAACCTGCTCCATTTTAGATAAACAGTTGTGACTGGTTTCACTAGAAGACGAATGGAAGGGATTCCAGACCCATTTCACTAAAGTTTCACTAAAGGGTGACCAGGCTAGAACATCACTCAATTTTAGTCATTGCTTTGTCCCAGTACAATAAGCATAAGGCAAACTAGTTTAGATGCATGATCACATGCACAGAAAGGCAGTGCAAACATTTGAACAACTGAGAGACCATGATTCATGGTAAAAGAACAAAACAGACTATTAGTCAGTTACAATCAGACGTATGTCAAAATGTCAGTATTTAAGGCATAATAAAGAATGCAGATATTCTGCAAAATAACTGTAAAATATAGGTACATTCACATACAGTATATTATTGTATTTATAGCTTTGTTAGTTATAGGGAGCTCCAGACAGAGCTTATGTTAGCTCTAGTTTACATAACCGTTGTTTTATCTCATGTGCAGCTCGAGCAGGTAGCGCATACGGCACTGACTCTCTTTGTAGATGAGATATTCACTGTTACTGAAGTAGCTGTCCTTGTACTGAGGCTGCGGGATGGGGGGACCCTGAGGTACAGCCACCTCCTTCCCATCCAGAGTGACGAAGACGTCCTTTGAGGGGTCTGGAAAAGGAATAATGATAAGGAATAATGATAAAAAAGAAACAATGATAAAAATATATAAAACTTTGTGTACAGAAGTTAAATGTATGAATGAGAGATATAGTGAGGTTACAAGAAGTAGAAGTAAAGAAGGTGCAGGATTTTATGTACTTTAGATCAAGGGTCCAGAGCAACAGGGTTAACTCCACAGCTGAAGCTAAGCTGCCCTTGGAGCTAGAAGCTCAGGAAAGTATGGAGCACTGAGCCTCTGTCCTCTGGTTCCATCTGCTCCTCTTCTTCCATCACTGTAATTTATATAATCTAATATTCTATATCTCTAATCGGTTCATTGTTATTCACAAGTTGTCCCTCTCTCCCGCTCCCCTCTGGGGTGGGAGTGGGGACTGTTTCAGATGCCTGGCTGCTGGCAGATGTCCCAGTGATGACTGGACCTTAGCTGACCCCATATGAGCTCCTGTCCCGACCCGTGGGCTCTCATCCTCACCTCCTATGGACTTC
Source organism: Bostrychus sinensis (assembly GCA_020698575.1). Taxonomy (NCBI): domain Eukaryota; kingdom Metazoa; phylum Chordata; class Actinopteri; order Gobiiformes; family Eleotridae; genus Bostrychus; species Bostrychus sinensis. The sequence goes on along the minus strand of CM036241.1, from coordinate 10,456,524 downwards.
CCAGACCCCTACCCCCCACTCACCTGTGATCATGATGATCCTATAGATGAGCTAATGGACTTCATTTATCAGTCCTAGACACATGTTGCCTGTCTGTCCTGGGAGAGGATCTCCCCTTCAGTGGGGTCTCCATAAAGTTTCTTCTTTTTTCCCCCACAGCTGGGTCAGTTTAGGTTAGTGTAGTTATTGTTTATTGTGTGTTATGTCTGATTGTGTGTCTATGTTTGATCAACTGTTTGTGAAGCCCTTTGAGGCAACTGTTGTTGTGATCCTGGGCTATACAAATAAAACAGAATTGAAGTGAATGAACTGAACAGAGAGTGTGGAAGAGTTTCAGCAAGAATAAAAGGAAAGGTACAAGACACTGGTGAGAGCAGCAATGTTGTATGATTTGGCACTAAAGAGGGTTAGAGAATATGTGGAGGATAAAAGGATGCAGAGGCGAGGGCAAGGTGGGGGCAGATGGGAACAGCCAAAAGGAAGTGTGTAGAAGTCAAATATTTTATTGTCAGAATAGAAGTTCGAGTTGTACCTGGCTCCACTGATCCTCGAGCCACCACACTGTCAAAGCCGTTGGGGGCTTTCCTCAGTGAACAGTCGTCTTTGGTGATGGTGTACTCTTTACCCAGAGCCACTTCATTTAGAAACATGATCCCAGTGTTCTTAGATGTAGCCACTGCAAAAAAAACCAAAAAAAAAAAGGAAATTTATTATGAGCAGGCACCAGAGTAGAAGTAGTTATGGAGTCTAAGTCACACTTAAATCCTCAGTGTTCAAGTCCTTGTCCAAGTACAAGTTAACTCACTTTAAGAGCACTCAAAGTACAAGTCTGCCAACAAAATTTCAAGTTGAGTCCAAGTCAAGGCTTCTTGAGGTGAGGTGCGTGTCCGAGTCGAGTCCAAGCACTTAGAGCCTAGTCTAAATGAACTAAAGAGGAGTCACCAAAATGATTATCCTCATGAGGGAGGGAGTCGTCAGCCCAGAAATCGTTTATTGTGGGAGGTTTAAAGACTTGAATTGGTGACCAGACCTCAGTTGCAATCAAACATGTTTGAATTTTATTGATCACGTGACTCTGATGTGATTAATTCTATAACAAAGCCCTATCAGACCTGGGTGGTTTATGTATGTATAGGTTAGATAAATAATAATCTGTGTTCTATTTCTGATGTTAATTAATAAAACTGACTGGATTATTGCAGCTCTTGTTGTCTTAACATTACTTGAGGAAGCTGTCATGTGTACAGGTTAAGAGCTGCTAACATTCTTTATTTAGTAACAATTTACTCATTATTACACCATGAAAAAAGCGTCTCTATAGTTTTAAGTCAAACATGTTGTGTACAGTTAAAAATCTGTAGAGGTCCTGCTGTTCTCTGAAACTCTCACAGTCTGACCAACACAGTGCTCTACAGCGAGAAAGGGAGAATATTCGGACACAGCCACTGGTGCAGACGTTAAATGTGTGACCCCCAGTCTTTCAGTCGAGCCCAAAGTGAGTAATTGAGGCTTAAACTTGAGCCGAGTCACAAATCTCAGAAAGTTAGCCCCGTGACTCAACTAACTCATCCCTTTTTGGAATTGGTGTTATATTTTTCTAAACTCCCTTTTACTTCTTGAACTCACCGTAACCTGCAGACTTGCTATTTTCCGACGCAAAGTAAATGCCTCGTCCGACTCGTCCTCCTGAGTGAGGCATGATTCTCAGCCCGCTCTTGAGGATCGCTGCCACCACTGCGATGTTCGTGCCGTGCCACAGCAAACGCCGGTTCTCCAGGTGATCGTTCTCACTGAAACGCTCTCCCTACAGTGGAAATGATGCACGTGAAGACAGGGCAGTAGTTTCTGAAGCTAAATTTAATAAGGATTAAAATAATACATACCTCTGTCTCTCGATCAGTCTCCCAAACGTTGATGATTTTGGGTGAGCGGTAGCTACATTTAGTCTGTGATAAGTACTTCTCAATGATCTTTAAAAAGAAAATAAAGTTAAAATTATTAGACAAGAGAGACAGAAAACTAAATATTCCTGATTAATCATTTCAGTGGCGGCTGGGTGTGAAATTGGGAGAGTTGGCAAATGAAATGAAACAATATTGTCAATCAAAATAGTGAATCAAGGGGGCGGGGCTTTCGCACGCGTCTATCGCCAAATTAGGAAAATCATTGGCTGATAAATGTTGCTGTGTGGTCCTTGGGCTGTGAAAATAAATTTTTGTTTTTGTGGCATTTCTGGCTTATTTGTGACATAAAAATTAAAAACACTATAGAACATTAAGCTTTTAGCATGTACCCTGTGGCTTATGCACATTTAAATAAAACAAAAAATAAGGCACTTGCTAAAGTTCTCTACCCAGGCCCTGACAATACAACCAGCCTTTTTTTGTTTATCTACAATTTGCAATCTTTGGTGGCTAATAAAAATTTTTGCGATGGAAGTGTGCTGCTTATTTTGCGTTGTCACAAAGCCAGAGGTGGAAAGTAACTTAATACTTCACTCAAATAATCTCCCCATGTACATTCTTTGGGTTTACAAATACAATATATATGTGTATATATAACTGGATGTGTACCTTGTATGTTTTTGACTTTTTGTCAACCAGAGAGAGTTTGCACTTCAGAGAGGTGTAGTCCTGGTCCGCCGGGTGTGGGACGGTCTCAATCATTTGCTCCTGGGCCTTCTCTGTCTCTGACTTCAGCGTCTGTGCAAGCTCAATATCAGCAAGTACCTTTAGGAAACAAATGACAAGACAAATCAATACAAAAACAATCAGCTACAACACCTAACAGGTGAACAAATGGGTACCTGTAAAATGTGCTATGGTAAATCAAATCCTGTCTTCCCTTTGGCTCTTCACATACTGCTTTACAATATTTTGACACAAGGAGGGGCCATTTATTCATGTGCATATGGGGTCATCAACTATATTTGTCCAAGGAAATACATTTTTCATGGCAGACACAGAGAGGGCCAGATGCTCTCGTAACATAAAGAAATACTGTATCTTAAGTCATATAATTTTATTTAATATAGTAATTTTCTGCTTGGGCATGAGCCTGACAGCTGTCAAACCTGATATTAAAGACATAATTGGAAGGGGAAATGTCGCTTCTCCCATTAACCAAACATGATTTGAGTAACATTTCAAATAAGTCCTGTCGCAGTGTTATTTGTCATTTATCTCATTTATCTGTTTGCTGTGAGCAAGGCTTGCACCTCTCTGTTGATGGTGGTTAGACGCTGCAATTGCTCGTTACAGTGAGGGGAACCCAAGCAAAGACATTTGTGAAAAACTACTAAAGACTATAGACAATAAAATGAGCACATTAAACAATGCTGATGTTTTAAAGTAATGTAAAATCTCAATATGCATTTTTTACTCATTGCGGTGTGGGAATGGACCACAAAAGGTTGATAAGATAACCTTGTATTGCCACGACTTAGAACATGAGTTGTATTAATAGAAAGTCGTGGTTTGTATCTGTTTATATAATAAATGATAAAAATGGCGGCATTTATAAAGCACTCTATTTGTAAGTATGTAACATTAAGGACCCATTCAAAGAAAATGTATTTTCTGAGAACAAAATACTTAAGCTAAAATTCAATACTTTGAGTACCAAGCCAGGGACTATTTGTGCTTTTCTACCTCTGATAAAATGTTTACATGCACGTAAAATTAGCGCTGTCATGTTGTTAAAGGGCACTGTTGTAATAACCTAACTTCATATAAAACTAATCTCACCATAAGCATCTCTTTCTTCTGCTCGATGATCTCTTTACTGTTGATGGTCGGAGGTCGGTTGCGACCAAAGTTGTGAGGGATTGTGGTGAAGAACTTAGAGGACAGTTCCTCCAAGCAAGAACTTTTACTCTTCTGGTTTATTGCGGCTTCGATCTCCTCTAAAACATCAAAGCCCTTCGCGATCTGCATCTTACTCAGCTTTCCCAGAGGCATCTTCTTGATGTCTGTAAAGAGCCCAGACAGAGCGCAAAATACAGCAGTGAGTGTGGTTCTTGTGGGTTTAGATTTCAACACCATCAGGGTCTGTTTACTTAATTTGTTTTTAAAATCAGTTAAGGGGCCACATTTTGTATGGATAAGCATCATATTACCATTATATTAGCAACAATGAAATGCTAACAACACCTTTTTTTCTAATCACAGATGATTATAATAACTAACAGCTTAATGGTGCTTCATAATATTGTGTTGGAAGGAAACAGGTTATCAGTTACAACCATTAAAACACAAATTAAAGCCCATGTCTTTCATATAATATTCTCTATGAAAGTCAATTTTAGTTCACCAATAAGCTGTGCTGATGCTTAAAACACAGTAAATTCTCATGATGCCATCAAGTAGCTTGCTTTTTCCTTTTTATCAGGTGAAAACTGCCGTCCCGCCCAACCCTGAGGCATGCTACTAAACAGGTCTTCATGTACGTTGACCTTCCCTGTGTGCTAAACCTGAAGAAGCAGTTCATTGTGACAGACTTACCCAGGTTCATGCACTCCATGGCTTCTTTAAACATGTCGTTACTGAAAATCAGCTCCATCAGTTTCTTTGTGCTGTCGTCCAGAGTACAGGGGAGCACGTTTTTAGCCACAGTCCTCCCATCAACACTGTCCATCTGGAAAGCACAGGAAGGATAGTAAGTAATAAAAGAGATTGTATAAGTTTTTTGGTGTTTAATGATTATGTTGACTTTATATCTTTCAAACATGAATATATCAGGTGTGGTGGATATTAGGTTGGATTAGTATTCACATATTTGAGTGTAGAGATTAACAAATGTACTTTTAGCTATTCAAGGATGATGCATCTTATAAAAAGGTGCACTTCGCACAGCAGCATAGCATAAAAATGTGCATACTTTAACTTCGCTTTTATGAAATCAACATTTGCACCTGGAAATATTAGTTTAAATTAAAATATTATGTCCAGTTTTGGTCTGAAATGCCACAAAGGTGGATTAAATGGGACAGTAGCTTACACTTTTGAAGAAATGTGCAGGTAAGGAGTTTGTTAAAGTTAATTTTTTAAATATTTCACTGTAGCCTGGCCAGTCAGACCCATCCACTGGAGTAGAAAAATAAAGTGGGTTTTGCACCTCTCGCATTCAAACCAAATTTATCCTAGCTGACCAATCATAACTACTTATCTAAAAGGTTGCAAGCTTTATGTGATGCTTTGTTTCTTTGATTGGTTGAAAGTTTTTCTAATAGTTTAGTTTATTCCATGTTGATACCCCCCTCCTCTGTTTTGTGATTAGTTTATTCCAGTATTTGAAAATCAAACTCTTATCAGCAGGGATCAGACTAAATCTTTGCAGAGAGTGGAGAAAGAATTAGGATGTCTGACCTTGTACTTGTTTGGAGGGCCACATACACACAGATGTATTAATTTCCAATTGAGATAATACAAAAACTAAATATTATGTGTTAAACTGCCTATTAAAGTTATCTTACCTTAACTTCTGCATCCTGTTCCCCGTCCACCTCAATGAGAGTGTACTTCCCGGGATGAGACACAAAATTCTCTCGATCTTTCCAGTTATTCTTCGTCTTGTCTTTAAATTTCTTCTCAAACTCCTTCACAGCTTGTTCGAGGGAAGTGAAGGTGCTATTTTTGGATTGCCCACTTTCTCCCTGAATGAGAAACCAATACAGAGCCCAGAGAGTTAATTTTATTTTCTAAAGGCATTGTATGTAAAGTACTGCTAAAGTTAACTAAAGTTAACTCACCACTCTCCCCCATCGTGTCCATGTGTGGTACACGGGCCCCTCTTCGATAACTTGAATCACATAAAACTTGTTATTGTTGTGGCCGATGTTTGTCTGGTTGAGCATACAGTCATAATCTTCATATACCTGCAAAAGTTTAGGAAAAACATTATTGTTTTTTACTAGAGACTCTAGATATCCCACATATATTATTTAAATATCCAAGGCTGATTCAGAGTAGGCAGAAGTGCAGTGGTTTTTGATAGGATAGGCCTAAGTCAGGACTAACCCAGGTCTAGAGTCATGAACTCATGACTAAAATAGTAGTTTATTTATAAGCATACCAGACTATACCAGGACTAAATTATGCATAAACCAGAACACAGACAGGACTAAACTAGGTCTAAACCAGGCTAAAACTGGGTCTAAACCAGGACAAAACTGGGTCTAAACCGGGACAAAACTGGGCCTAAACTGGGACTAAACTGGGCCTAAATGGGGACTAAACTGGGCCTAAACCGGGACTAAACTGGGCCTAAACCGGGACTAAACTGGGCCTAAACCGGGACTAAACTGGGACTAAACTGGGACTAAACTGGGCCTAAACTAGGACTAAACTAGGCCTAAACCGTGATTAAACTGGGCCTAAACTAGGCCTAAACCAGGCCTAAACCGGGACTAAACCGGGCCTAAACCGGGACTAAACCGGGCCTAAACCGGGACTAAACTGGGCCTAAACCGGGACTAAACTGGGCCTAAACCGGGACTAAACTGGGCCTAAACTAGGACTAAACTAGGCCTAAACCGTGATTAAACTGGGCCTAAACTAGGCCTAAACCGGGACTAAACTGGGCCTAAACCGGGACTAAACTGGGCTTAAACCGGGACTAAACTGGGCCTAAACCGGGACTAAACTGGGCCTAAACCAGGACTAAAATGGGTCTAAACCAGGATTAAGTGCACCCCAAACAAATATAACAGGACTAAAAGAGCATAAAATTAGGATGGGGCGGCAGTAGCTCAGTAGGTAGAGACGTTCGCCCACTAACGGTTGGTGGTTCAATCTCTGCTACCAGCATTGCATACTGCCACCTTGCCTGTAGAAGTGTGTCCATGTGACTGTGTTAGTGCCAGGTATGTTTTTGAGGTGCAAACAACATTATGACACGGCTTAAAGCTCAAAAAAGTCAATTAAGCATAATAGGAGATGTTTAAAATAATAACTGTAACATATATTCAGCAATTATTAAATTAGTATAAAAAAAATCAAAATCGCACCCATAAATGATTATTTTGATTAGTTGTTCCAGCTCTAATCCTATTCAACTTTTAACTTTAAGACAAGGCGATATAAATATCAGGCGTTTTCAGAGGTGGACAGTAGCGAAGAAAATTTACTTGAGTACTGTACTGTAACTTGAGAATCTGTACTTTACTTGAGTAGTATTTTTAGGGGTAACTTACTACTTTTACTCCACTACATCTAAAAGATAAATATAATACATTTTACTCCACTACATTTAAAAAAACAAAAAAAAACAAAAAAAAAAAACAAAAGTAACTTCTGCAAAGAAATGGTCTTAAAACTGAAATCCAACTGACTTACAGTCTAAAGATAATTATTTACTACATAATACTGCTCATATTTGCTTTCAGGAACTAAAAGGAACCTCTGGACACAATCTGGAAGTGATTTAGCTTTTGCTTTGAACATTATTTGCATGATTCTTTAATAAACCAATTTAAAAATAATTGATAATAATTAAAAAACCCAGCCTTATTTATAATACATATGGCTCGTTTTTGTTGTAGAACAATCTTCTCTGTTATGGTTTAATTAAATTGATCCCCACATTTCTTCACTAAAATTATGTCTTTTTTTTTTGGTAGTTATCCCATATTGCCTGTTTTGTTCCCATCACTCAGTCCTGACTGATCCTTACCTCTCCAGCTCCTGACACTGGGCAGTGCTCATCCACCTTTCTCTTCCCTTTCTTCTCTGGAGCGGCCGCCTTTAGAGCTTCTTTGGCTGAAGTGAAGGCATCTTTGGGTTTCTGTGGGGTCTCAGGCTCCTGTTTAGGCTTTTTACCTCCTCTTTTAGCAGCAGCAGCGGTGGAAGCAGCAGCAGCAGCGCGTCTCTTTGGTGCCATGATACTAAGTGGAAATCCTGCACAGTAATGGTGGCACATTGATCTTTTGAGTGGACAAGCTCAGACATGCCTCTCCCACTCTCTCTCTCTCTTTCTCACTGCTGGCAATGAATCAAAACTACTGCTTGTGTATGTACTAGGTAACTTATTTATGCCACAATACATTAGTACTATACTATAACCAAGTAGGCTATAATTTTGCATAGACAAATTTTGAACATCTGCCCTTCAAACAAACAAATGCATTTATTTACATGAGAAAGCAACTCACCCTTGTCCCTGCAGGAGGAACAGGAAGAAAGCTATCCAGACAAGAACACTGGAAATACTGGAAATAAAGTGCTTTTGTTGCTAAAACCACCAGATTTCTTTAGCCCAGAGCAGCTGTGTGACCCTGACTTTCGTTAAAGTTGAAAGGTTTATTCAGTTTACAGCAAAAGGAAGAGGCAGCTCCTCCTCTTCCTCTGCGGATCTTAAAGGGCCGTAGTCAGTGCTAAGCTAAAGCTACACTGCCACCTAGTGTTGACTGTACGTTTTGGTAAAATTAGTTGAGATCTAAACTTAACTTGTGACTTAATATCCACTCTCTATGGCGTATGTAATGCCACAGACAAATTTAAGTTATATAATTATTCAAATGTTATATTTTTAGCTGTTTTAATTTGACGTAAGTACAGTTAGTACGTAAGACACGTGCTACAACGTCAGGGTCCACTGCATAAAAAGTTGAACATGAAGAAATTATTCACAATCATTTCAAAACATCTCGACTGTATTCATTTTTACTACGGTCTGCTAAGGAGGACCCGAGAGACAAAAAAAAACAAAAAACATAAAATCCCGGAAATGCAGCTTACCCCGGGCCACGCATGGATGCATTAGCTTCTTCTTCTGTCAAGTGCAAACTTATCAAGGTATGTAGCCTAAAAGAAGTTGTGACTAATCAATTAATTAATAACAATTCAATTACAGTTCAGTTACGAATGGTAAAATACAAAAAAATAAAAATAAAAATAAATGAAAATAGAATAGAATTAATTAATTGATTAAATACAGGTCTCTCTCAGGAGCCACATCCAGAGCTGCCAACTTTTCAGAAAACCTTGTGCCAACCAACATTTTTCTGAATACGCGGCAAATGTTTATAGCATTAATGTCAGTGTTTCTGAACAGCGACGTGCACAGAGATTTAGGAGGGCTGTTGTTGTAAGCTACAAGAGGGCACTTGTCCCTAATTTTCACTCACTTTGGTAAAGGTGCTATACCAAAGCAGTATATATTTTTATATTTCATAAAAATTTCCCACATGTGCCAAGATTTGACGTGAACATGTTTAAATCAAATATTAGCTTTACTGATAACAATGGTACAGATGATTTATTCACAATTTTAAAAATATATTTTATATAATGGCCAAGTTGTTTTTGTTTACATTTTTTGTTTTGGTTCTAAAACTGCATTGCTAATCCAATCAGAAAAGAGACCATTGTTTTGATTTAGACTGCAGTACCGTTTTCAAACCAGTAGAGCACATGCTGCTTACTGTACCTTTAACCTACACAAATATATATTTTTCTCAATAGCTGAGAAAACCAATTTTGGTATTTGATGCACAGATGATTCTCTATAATGAGCCCACAGGCAACAGGAAAGCAAGAGCCTGCCTATATAAGCTGTTATATACTGTATATGTAGTAGGGGAGACTGGGGGCCCTCCCCAAGAGTAGATCATATTTCTCATCTTCTGATGCATTTTAGGTGTTAAAGCTGATTATGGTGTGAGAAAATGATCACTATAATTTAGATTTTTTATTAGCTCCATTTCATTAGATTGAAGACTGTCCAACTTTTCTGGATTTTTATGGTAAAAAAAACTACACAGGACCTGTTCCATTGATAACAGCCTATTTTACACTTCCTAATGTATGTTGGCCAAAACAAGGGTTATTTATTTGGCCTACATTTACCAGTGAAAGAGGTTGAACCTCTAATGGGGATGTGTTCTTTTTGTGAAAAAATTATTAACGTGGTGGCCTGGTTGTGTGCATAAAAGCTTAGTGTAACAAGGTTATGTTGTGTTGAATGTCGTCAAAACATTGTCTGTTTTCCTGTGCTTTTTATATAAGTTGTATTCCCCCATTTTATTTAAACGCCTTATTAACTGGTGGTGGTGGTTACCGTGGCAACGCCCCTCAGCTCCTCCCCTTCTGCTGTTGAGAGACATGAGAACGGTATGTAAATAGTTGGGCTCTCTGATTTAATGTCTTTTTATAAAATTGTACACTTCACTAAATTTGATTTATTTGTTTTTTATGTAATTTAAGAGTGTTAGATTTATTTTCCAAGTGTTTGTTTTCAATTAATGTACATAATAATTGTGTTGATCATGTTATAAGTTCTCTGTAACCGGCAGTTAGCCTGACAGGGGAATGTAACTGCTGTAGCTGGATAAAGATACATTGTAAAGTGAACATCCTGTAACAGTTACAATGTTCATTTGTGCTTAATATCATTGTTTAGGGGCAGAAGCTGAGGCCAGTCACCACCATAACAATCGCTGTTAATATTTTGTAATTTCAGGTATGTAATTTACTTTTGGGGGGAATTAATTAATCTGTTATACTGTTGCTGTTAATGTTTATCAGTTTCTTGTAGATTCATTACAGTTTTCGGGTTGTTTGAATTTTGTATATTGTACTGTTTTGTGTTGTTTTTATTGTATTATTATTTTATTGAATTTAAAACCACTATACGATCACAGCCCCTTCTGCTGTTGAGAGACATGAGAACGGGGCAGAAGCTGAGGCCAGTCACCACCATAACAATCGCTGTTAATATTTTGTAATTTCAGACTGATTATTAAATCCTGTTAAACTTGGAGAGTGGTCTCGTCTCTGCAGCCTGGCGAGAAGTAGAGGGGTTACATCTGGTGCCGTGACCCGCTGCCATAGCAAAGCGCTGTGTTCTGAGACAACGTGTGGTGTGTATGAGCCTGTCTACACCTGAAGTCACAACACTGGCCAACTGCTGTTTCACCTTACATTGGGCTGCAATTCTAGTCATCTGAAGACCTGTAGAGACAAAAGTTTTATTAAGTGGTAAACACAGAGTGGTGTTATCAGCCATCCACTATTTAACCAAAGCTGTATATTTTTTTCTGGAATGCCATATTTGTTAAACTGGTTTTAATATTGTTTTACTATTAATGTAAACTAAACATGACTGAGGCACGAAAGCAGTTTGAAACTACAGAAGTACAGTACAGGGATGTTCGTCCCAGAGTGGGTTTTGGTAGAGGCATGTTGTTCAACTCTGCACCCCAACAAGTTAATGTGGGTTGCCCTCATGGTTACAGAGAGATTAATGGTGAATGTAGTAATGGTGGGTCTAACCTGTTAGGGGAGAAATATACCCAGATGCCTTACACCTCCACTCCCATTCATCCCCAGCCTTCTGACACAGACACCACACTTAGACACCTGGGTGTTTTAATCACTGAGCTAGGGAAACACATTGGTGACTCTGTAACAGCTAGACTACTGACAGAAAAAGACAATTCTCAAGCTGGCAGTGCAACAGTTGATCTTGCTCAGCTAAATATGCTCCTTAAATCAGACTGTAAAGAACCTCCTATCTTCCGCGGTGATCCAACTGACAAATACTCTGTCCAAGAATGGATTGACCTGATGTCCATCTATCTAAGAAAGAAAGTTAGTATTACTGACCAATCAGAGGAGATTATGAGCAAGCTAATGGGACGTGCAAGAGATGTAGTAAAGATTGGCCTACGCAGTGATCCATCTTTAAGTGTATCACACCAACCTGACGCCATTTTTGCTATCCTTAAACAACATTTTAGTGAGCTGTCATACTCTTGCATGCCACTTGCTGACTTTTATAACACCCTTCCAAGAAACCATGAAAGTCCCATTGATTACTGGGTGCGCCTAAATAAAGCTGCTGATGTAGCAGAGGAATGTCTCAGTCGTCAGGGGAGGAGCATGGGAGACATTAGCAAAAAAGTGGCTCTGATGTTTGTGAGACACTGCAATGAACCCTCTCTGTCCATCATGTTCAAAAGCAAACTGGCTGATAGCTGGACAGTCAAAGAAGTTCAAGAGAGGATTGATGAATACCACAGAGAGTTAAAATCCAGACACACTAAATCTGTGGCCAACCACTTTGCCAGACAGGCTGTTGCTGTAATAAGTGAAGACGCACTGGAGGAAACAAAATCAGATAAGAGGGCTGTGCTGCAGCAGAATGTTAGTAAACCCTGTCAAACCGCTGAACTTGCAGCAATACAAAGTAGCATGAATAAAATGGCTGACATGCTTGGTGAGGTGTTGAGTAGCCTGAATTCAACAGTTAAGTCCCCTGTTCCTGCAAGACATGCCAACTTATTTCAAAGGAGAAGAGTCTCAGAACCTAGACTATGCAATATCTGCAATGACAGTTCTCACACTACTACTGCCCATTGTAGGCTGCATAGACTCTGTTTTCGCTGTTATCAGCCAGGCCACACTAAACAGCAGTGTCCCAATATGTCCTCTGTTACACCCCAGTTAGCATGTGCCTCTCACTTACTTCAGGGAAACTAGAAGGCCTGCATGTTAAGAGGGGCAATGTGGGCCTTAATAAATCCCTCAGTGATGATCTCCAATCAGTGTATGAGTCCGTCTGTGAGAACCTCCCCAGTCACATAACAGCAATCCTGCAGAACACACAGCACCTAAAAGGCAGTGACAGCTTATTTTACACACATGTTGTTGTCAATGAATGTGAAACATTAACTGCCATGTTAGACACCGGCTCTATGGCTTGCTCAGTAAATGAGGATGTTGAACAGAGACTTATCACTGCTGGCACTATTAACCCTGTGGATCACCAAGCTCTAGATATTGTCCTAATTGGATGTGGGGGTCAGCGTGCGCACCCAAAGAGAATTTGTGATCTAAAGCTTGAAGTGTATGGATGTACAGTCATTGTGCCTACTCTAGTTGTGCGTGGTCAAGTGGATGAGTTAATAATTGGGACCAATGTGATCAAATATCTGACACACAAGTTCAAAGAGTCAAAGGAGTACTGGGAAATGATCTCTCAAACTGCTTTTAACACTGAACAACACCATGATGACTTCTTATCCATGCTTGCTGGTATCCACCGGTGGAAAGGTGAAGATGTTCCTGATATTGTGGGTACTGTTAAACTAAACCATGCAGTGACTCTCTTGCCAGGTCATGAACATCTAGTGTGGGGAAAACTGCCAGAGAAGTCACGTGGAATCCCTGGGTGCCATGTGGTGGTTGAACCAACAAAGTCTCATTCCATTCCAAGAAACATCCTCGTTGGCAGAGTGGTGACTCCTTTGTGGGGAGATGGATGGATCCCTATGAAAATTGTAAACCCTACAGATAAGCCCATAACAATAAGAAGAAATGCAAAAGTGGCAGATGTGTCACCTTGCCTAGCTGTTGAGGAGCTCCAGCCAAGCAATAGTGTATCTTTAAAGATCAACAGCCAACACATTGCAACTGACCAGTTGTCAGATGTGTCTGACATAACACAAGCTTTGGAAGAGTATGGTCTAAATGAGCTAGACCTCCAGTCGTGTGAAGTGTCAGATCAATGCAAAAAGAGAATGTGCAAACTTATTCTGAAGTATACTGACATCTTTTCCAAACACAGGCTTGATTGTGGGGAAGTTAAAGACTTTGTTCACAAAATCCATCTGGTGGATGAGAGACCTTTCAAACTGCCCTACAGACGTGTTCCACCAGCTCATTACCAAAAGCTGAGAGAGACTTTACATGAAATGGAAGAAAAGGGCATCATTAGGAAGTCTACAAGTGAATTTGCCTCCCCACTTGTCCTAGTGTGGAAAAGAAATGGTGACCTGCGCATCTGCACAGACTTCAGGTGGCTTAATGCCCGAACAGTGAAAGATGCCTATCCTCTTCCACATCAGGCTGATTGTCTTGCTGCTCTGGGCGGGAACATGCTGTTCAGCACCATGGATCTCACGTCTGGGTTTTACAATGTTCCACTCCATGAAGACCACAAAAAGTTTACTGCCTTTGCCTCACCAGGCCTTCATGAATACAACAGGCTCCCTCATGGACTGTGCAACAGCCCTGCAAGTTTTATGCGCATGATGATGATGATCTTTGGAGATCAGAATTTCTTGAGTTTGCTGTGCTACCTAGATGACCTAATGGTTTTTGCATCAAGTGAGGAAGAGGCTTTGAAGAGGCTTGAGATGGTCTTTGATCGCCTTCGGAGATACAACCTTAAACTGTCCCCCAAAAAGTGTCACTTTCTGCGCCACTCAGTCCACTTTCTGGGTCATGTTATTGACAGCAATGGTGTATCCACAGACCCTGAAAAGGTGGAAGCTATATCTAAAGTATCCAAATCAGATTTAATGTCACCTGATGGCTTGACTCCATGTCCCAAAAAGATTAAATCATTCCTGGGTTTGGTTATGTGGTACCAGCGATTCATTCCAAACTGTTCAACAGTGGCAAAACCCCTCTTCCACCTTACATCTGAAGCAAAGGCCTACAAGTCAAACAAAAAGCCAAGACAAAAGCGTATGAATACTTATCGGAAACTGACAGCTGCTGACTGGACTCCAGAATGTGACCTTGCTCTGCAAAACTTAAAAAATGCCTTGCTCAGTAATGTTGTTCTCGCCCACCCTGATTTTTCCCAGCCATTCATACTTTCCACTGATGCATCCACAGATGGCTTGGGTGCTGTATTGTCCCAGGTGTCTCCAGATAGTGACCGGGCTCGCCCAATAGCTTTTGCTAGTAAGACGCTTAACAAAGCTCAGAGCAAGTATCCGGCGCATCGTCTTGAGTTTCTGGCTTTGAAATGGGCAGTCTGTGAGAAGTTCAACCACTGGCTAAAAGGCCATGTTTTCACTGCCTGGACTGACAACAACCCACTCTCTCACATACTCACCAAGCCTAAGTTAGATGCATGTGAGCAGCATTGGGTTGCAAAGTTGGCGGCCTATGAGTTTGACATTAAATATGTACCTGGACCCAAAAATGTTGTTGCAGATGCCCTGAGTAGAGAGCCCTTTGTTAAGAAGAGGATTGGTGAGCGTCTAATATCCGAACCTTACCACTGCTTGCTGAGAGAATCTGAGAGTGTCTCTGGAGGTGATGTACAAGAGGCTTTTAGATGGTCTAATATCCGTCAGTCCACTCAAAAAGCAACTAAGCTGTCTGATGTTGATCCTGCATTACCGGCTCCTTCTGTTGGGTCTCTGTCAGGGGCAGAAACATCAGCCCTTTTAAACAGTCATACGGACTGGGACACAGCTGCGAGAAACAGGTCAACAGTATTAGTAGAACATGTCCAAACTATAATGTCTCCTGGCCAGGATGCTTTACCAACTATGTCCAAGCAAGAGCTCAGAGACAAGCAACAAGAGGACACTGATCTGGCAAGAGTTGTGTTCTATGTCGAATGCCGCCGCAGACCTTCCAGAAGAGAAAGGCCTAATGAAACTACAGAAACCATGACTTTACTAAGGCAGTGGTACAAGTTAGCAACAGTAGATGGAATCTTGTATCGTGTGTCCAGAGACCCCATCACTAGAAAAAAGAGACATTACAATCAATCAATACATTGTCCCATCGTCCTTGAGGACAGATGTGCTACATGGTTGTCATGATGATGCAGGCCACCAAGGTCAAGACCGAACTCTCTCCCTCATCAAACATCGGTTCTACTGGAGCACTATGGAACGCAATGTCAGAGAATATGTAAAACATTGCGCTAGATGTGTAATAGCCAAGACGCCAGAGCCTGATGGCCGTGCGCCGCTTGAAAGCATTAAAAAACAGCCCCAATGGAGTTGGTCTGCATAGACTTCTGGACGGCTGAAGATTCCAAGAATCGCCCAGTTGATGTCTTAGTTGTTACAGACCACTTTACAAGACTGGCACATGCCTTCTACTGTCCTGATCAGACAGCTAAACATGTTGCCCGGAAGTTGTGGGATAATTTCTTCTGCTATTATGGATTCCCAGAGAGAATACATTCAGATCAAGGTGCTAATTTTGAGAGTGAATTAATAGCAGCCCTTCTTCAGGTGTCAGGTGTCAAAAAATCTCGCACCACCGCTTACCATCCAATGGGCAATGGGTCTGCTGAACGATTCAACCGTACACTGGGCAATATGATCAGAACACTCTCACCACGAACAAAACAGGCCTGGCCCCAAATGCTGCACACCTTGACATTTATGTACAACAGCACTGCTCACGAGACTACAGGATTTCCACCGTTCTACCTAATGTTTGGCCGAGTTCCCCGCCTACCTGTTGATGTCCTGTTCAAGTCAGTTCTAAGGGAAGATGGTGAAGTCTCCTTTCCTCAGTATGTTGAGGAGTTGAGAAGTGATCTTCATGAGGCTATGGCACTGGCAGAGAGACAGGCAAGTCAAGAGCAAAGGCGGCAGGCAAACATCTACAACAGGAGAGTCAAAGGAGTGGAAATTGAGCCAGGTGACAGAGTTCTGGTAGCAAACAAAGCTGAAAGAGGTCGTCGGAAGTTGGCAGACCGATGGGGAAATGTGGTTTATACTGTAGTGAGCAGTAATCCCAAAACTCACACCTTTGAAGTTTGTGATCCCATCTCTGGCCAGTCAAAAGTTGTTCACCGCAATCTCTTGCTCTGTGTCAATTTCCTGCCAGTCCTTCCAGAGGCTGATGACAGCAACTCTTTGATATCTTCCTGTGGTTCAGACAATGAAGTTGACCTCTCTGTTGAACACCAATCACAGCTTGACTATCCAGTCGACCACGACTTCCGTACTGAGCACTGGGTCTCAGCACTGCCCACAGAGGGTGAAGACCATCAGTCTGATAACCTTGTCTCACCTGCTGTCTCCTGTGAAGATATACAGTCTGCTGAGTCTTCTGCTGATATAGATGACTCCTCAAATGTCCCTGTCCCTGATTGTGACATGAGTAATGAAGGCACAATTGAAACTGTGACAGATACACATAGAGAGCCAGACTTTGATACAGCAAACAATGTTTTAAGATCTAGGGCTGGGCGCATTATCAGACCTGTCAATAGATTCACCTGCACAATGAATAGCCAGGCACTACATGGCAAAACATCTAACCTTAAAACATGGGTTTAGAGTACAGTTACACTCTTTTTAAGGTTGTTGATTCCATAATAGTTTTGAAATTGGTATCTCAGGGCTGTTAATGATTAAGGTTTGATCTGAATATTTGGAAAGGTGTATATGGGCACCTTTTACATCATCAGTGAGGGATTTGTGACATACTGCACTATCCCTCGTTGAGTTCTTTAATGAACAGCTTTATTGCTTGATATGGCACAGTAATGTGTTATTCGGTCAGTGTAGCTCTGAAGGTACTATAGGGTCCTTATTTTGACTCATTGTTTTGTTTTGGACCTTAATTGAATTTATGCATTTGTTTTGGAGTTTTGACGAATTCAGGGGAGGAGAATGTAACAAGGTTATGTTGTGTTGAATGTCGTCAAAACATTGTCTGTTTTCCTGTGCTTTTTATATAAGTTGTATTCCCCCATTTTATTTAAACGCCTTATTAACTGGTGGTGGTGGTTACCGTGGCAACGCCCCTCAGCTCCTCCCCTTCTGCTGTTGAGAGACATGAGAACGGTATGTAAATAGTTGGGCTCTCTGATTTAATGTCTTTTTATAAAATTGTACACTTCACTAAATTTGATTTATTTGTTTTTTATGTAATTTAAGAGCGTTAGATTTATTTTCCAAGTGTTTGTTTTCAATTAATGTACATAATAATTGTGTTGATCATGTTATAAGTTCTCTGTAACCGGCAGTTAGCCTGACAGGGGAATGTAACTGCTGTAGCTGGATAAAGATACATTGTAAAGTGAACATCCTGTAACAGTTACAATGTTCATTTGTGCTTAATATCATTGTTTAGGGGCAGAAGCTGAGGCCAGTCACCACCATAACAATCGCTGTTAATATTTTGTAATTTCAGACTGATTATTAAATCCTGTTAAACTTGGAGAGTGGTCTCGTCTCTGCAGCCTGGCGAGAAGTAGAGGGGTTACATTAGCACCTCCTTAATTTGTATAAGGAATAGGCGCCAACAGACAAAGGAGCAGTAAATAACTGTGCTATTAGATCTTGCTTAGTTCCTGTCATCTATAGACAAATATGTAGAAGGTGGAGAAGGATGTGTCTCTGTCTGACCTCTGCTGCTGTCTGTTCTGTCAGCACTGTCTCTTTGACAGGACAGAGCAGGAAGAGTGGCTCAAAAAATTCATTCACAAGTTACAGAAAGCAAAAGAAACGAAGATTAAGGACGGGAGAAGGGCAGATTAAGTCTAAAAAAATAACTAAATTGATATACGCTCGTATTAAGTGGCTAATAAATAAATAGGGACATTAAAAATAATTTCATTCATTCATCCATCCATTCATTCATTCATCATCTTTCGCTTATTCCCATTAGAGATCACAATGGAGCCTAGCCCAGTAACTTTGGGCTTTAGGCGGGGTACACAGGGCTGAAACAGAGACATTCACTCTCACATTCATTCACAAGGGGCAATTTAGAGTCACCAATTCACCAAACACATGCATGTTTTTGGACAGTGGGAGGAAGTCAGAGTTCCCAGAGATAACCTACAGTAAGAAGAACCGTTAAGACGGCTTCAGATGGGCGATCGTCGCCTTGGTGTATGGAGGTCTTAACACGGAGAGGACATGCAGACTCCACCCAGAGAGTTCGTGAGTTGATGCCTGAGGATCAAACCCACGATCTGCTGGCAGAGAGGCAAGAACACTAACCACTCTGCCACCATGCCCTCCTAATAATAATAAAGATAATTTTAATTAATCAACCAATAAAAAAGTAGGGATTTTACTTGGAGGGACAAAAGGGCTATAGCCCTTAAGCACTTACTTACTCAAGTACTTAGTAGATACTGTTTTGTAATGATTTACTGATTTTGCTCTGTAGTTTGTTTTTTCCAGCGCTCTCCTGCAGCAGCATCACTGTTCAGAGCCGCTCTCAGCTCAGGAGATGTGAGATTAATGCAAAAACATGGACTGGATTATAATAAACCTGGCATTCCCTCGTGTGTAAGCTCATGTTACAAGTGAAAACATGGATTTGATTTTTACCTACAGTATATGAAATATTTTCCTATTGAGTGAGTGGAACAGATTTTATTGTGTCTGTGTGAAATCAGGAGTGTAGCGTGAGAGCATCTGAAGGCAATGAAATGCGTGAGTCTCGCGCTGAATGCGTGAGAGTTGGCTGCCCTGCTCCCATCAGTCAAGAGTGGTAGGATAATGCTTTATGCTAATGTATGCTAATTCATTTGCAGCCAGCTACATGAATTAGCTAATTAAACCTAGCCTAATTAGTGACACTTAAGAATTAGAAAGTGAATTCTTTAGCATAGGCTATATTATTTATTATAAAGTAGGCATTCAGTATGAAGAATTTACATAGCCCATATTTGTGCCATTATTACTTTAACTTTAATTAAATTTATTGTATTTTTGTTGTGTGTTAATATGCCCTTTCCACATAGTTATACTTATTTATTTAAAAGCCCCTATCATCCAGTGATCCAAATGGTGGGTCAAGGCCAAAAAGTGGGGTAAGGTTGATTTTAAATGTCCAGCTTAAATAGACTATTGTTTTAATTAGGCTACATGACATTGTAAAGCAGATTTAAAAATACATACAGTATACCATAAAGGTCATAGTAAAATGATTTAGAAAAAAGTGTCCCACAATAAAATTATTGGGGGAAAAAAGGGTCCAAAAATCACTGCATAGAGCTTTTGCAGTTTGGAATTAGTTTAATTTAGAACCAGTTTTATTCCTGTTTCAGTCCTGCGTTGGTTGGGGATTAAATTTGAAGTCAGACCAGTGCTTAGTCCTGGTTTAGTCCTGGCTTTTTCCAGTTTTAGTCCTGGTCTAGACTTTGTTTTGCCTGTATTTAGTGATGTCTATATTTCCACCAATAATGGGAATTTCAAAGCACAAGGTGGTACTTAATGTGAAAAGATTGAGAATCACTGACATAAAACCTTTTGGACACTAGATGGCAGTGTTAACTCACCAGTGGTCCTCCTGTGTGGTCCTGTTTGTCTTCTACTCCCTCCTTATGTACACACTTGGTACTAATTGCTGTGTATCTTTGGAGCAGCTTTGGAGGATTTTTCTCCCTGCGTTAACAGATGATAATATTTGTGCTGCTAGTTTTTATGAAGAGCCTTCACTCTCGGCAGATGGTGCAGATTGAAGCTGTGTTTCAAAGCCTAACTAAATCTGCTTTTAATTAGTTTTTTTTAGCTTCATCTTATGTTTTAAATGGTGAAGTGCCATCCAGGTGGCCCATAAATTACTAATTTCCATTTCCACTCAAGTCCATTTAGAGTACATGTCTTCAAGAAGAGTACTTCATATTTGTATGACAAGGATGTGACTGTACTGTGAGTGTTTTAGTAAAGTGCAGTGCAGTAAATAAACATCCCACTAACAGTATTTTAACATAGGCAATATGTTAGCACAGACTGCTAGCTGCTTAGAATAAACCTCTACTGTCATTTAATATAATAAAGTTATTTTTATTTATTTGTAGTCCTCTAGGAAATTAAAACAAAGTGTTTTTCATTTTGATGGAAACATTGTCCCTAAATTTTAGAGGTGAGTTGTAATATAAGGTATAACATTTACTCTGTTACATTTACTTGAGTAATATTTTGAATTAAGTTTTATGTAGTAGTTTTATCACAGCCTAATTTTTTTATTTTTATTAGTATTATTTATAATTGAGTATTATTATTTTGAAGTAACAGTACCAAGAGTAAAATTTTTAGTGACCCCACCCACGTCTATACTTTACCGCTGTGTTGGTTTCAAAAACCTCTTGTTGTGAAAAAGTGAGATTTGGAAATCAAATTTTTTTGGGGGGCCTTTGTTATTATTTGTGTTTGTTGTTTGGAAATACAAAAAAAATATATATATATATTTTATATGTTTTGTCTCATCACATCAATAATAAAACATAATTCAGACACTCCATCCAAACAGGTACTTACTAGTTTACTTGAGTACTTATTTGGATGACTACATCTCACTTCTACTTGAGTGATATTATTTTTAAGTAGGGCTGGGTACAGTTAAACTATGCCTTTTTGGTATAAAAGAAAAGTTAAGATACTACTGGTATCAAAAAAATATTTTTTTATTCAATACCAAGTTTCAATACCTAGTGGGACCTTAAATGTTCCTTTGAATGTATGAATCAAATAAAAAAACAGAATAAATCATGCAAACTACTGGTTTTGACTCACAGCTAAGAATTTTGCTCCAAAAATTGGTCTTTTTTTCAGTATCATTGTTTTATGAATGTAGAAGATGAATTAGCTTACCATAGGTAACAGAAAAGGTATTGCGCAGGTACCGGTATCGAAAACCAAATACTGGTTTAAGTACTGGTATTGAAAACTTAAGATACCCAGCCATATGTTTTTAAGTAACAATACTCTTACTTGTGTATATTTTTTTGGCTACTCTACCCAAATGCCACTAAAATGCCAGTAAAAAAGGTAAAATTGGATTATTTTACAGGCAAACCGATGTGCAGCGCTAATATCTTTCCTAATTTGTTGACTGGCTGGTGCACCTGTGTCTATACCACGTAATGATAGGATCAGGCTTTTCCATTTATTTTGATGATGGAGCAAACTAAATCTAAATTATACGAGATTTTATTTGGTCGTTCTGTCTGTGGTTGATGGGAAGATGCAACAGAGCCACACTGAAGAATACATTAGCATACAAATGTATGATTTGTCATGCTAGCCGTAACTTACCTCAACGCGCAGGTGCAGTTAGGTGTCAGGAGGTAGTTTTTTGGGTGTTTGTTGGCGACTAACCAGGTCTTTTGTTCTTGTTTCTTAGACAGGACTTCAGACTTTGGTGTCCACAGATAGTCCTGAGCATTTAGTGGCTCGTATGGCCATTAAATTAGGAAATACCAGGCCAATTAAACATACCTTTTACCCACTCAGTGACAGCGCACAGATTCCTTTAGCCAAAGTTAACTAGATAAAGTAGGAATCACAATTTTAATGGATTAAATCAGTGTGCAACTTGACAAACTATTGTGGTGTTTTTGTCCAGTATAACATGATAATTCAGTGACTTTTAGCATGCAGTCTTTAGCATATGTAGCACTAATTACTCCTATATATAAAACAACTAAATATTGAGCCACCTGCTAATGTTCTCTACCCAGGCACTGACATTAAACACATGTAGTTGGTCAGTTACCATTTCACAAAACCTTCTTGTTTATAGACAATAAAAAAAATGTTTTGATGGCTAATGCTAACTTATCCATTAATAATGTATTGCACTCTGCTTAATTTACATAACTTAAATGCTGCCCATCTGGTGAGAGTCTATACCATGACACTATACATTTGTACTGTGTTGTGCCAAGAAAAGAAAGAGCCTCTCATTTTGTATAGCATTAATAAAAAACACATTTTATTTACATAAATTACAAGAAAGCACAAACCGGTTCACCAAAATCTACAATAAAAATGTCTTCTCTATATATATTACATTGAACAGATTGACTATAATTTACTCCATTTTTGCAGTAGTAGAATTTCATTGATAAAAACGAGGGCTATATGCAAGTGTATTGGCATTTCATCGCTACGAGTCGAAGAACAAACTGAAATCATCGGGACATTTGTACTCACAGCACTTAGAGGACGACATGTTCAGGACGATCACCTGTGTGACCTCTTATATCTGAGACACCTGATACAGGACTATAGTGATACTGTATATAACTCTGTATACAAGGCTCAAGGAGGAGCTTCACAAAGAGGACGTTGTGGAGTCCACCACCTCTCGGCCGTTACAAACCGTCGGGACCACGTTAGAGGCTGACGCTGCAAGACAACAACAGAAATAAGAATATTACTTCCTTAAATTCTCAATACACAACTTTGTCTAAACTTTTAATACATAAGGATGTTCGGTGCATGACATCAGTCTCTGGCCACTCATATGTTTGCATACATTCAAATTTAACTTGGTAAAAGCCTGAGTGCTGCACATAACTCCTCTGCCTATTGTTGAAAGTGATTGTAAAGGAACGGACTTTTGATTGAAGGTGATTGAAGCAACAGCTAGTGTGCAGCTATCATTTGATTTGTTTTAGCCAAAAAGCAATGACTCATGTGACGTAGATCCAAACACTTGTGTTTTTCAGTTTGTTGCCAGGTTGTTTACAAGTATCTCTAAGAGGCTGTTGCTGTCGGCAAACCGACAACCTGCCCACGCTCGACAGGACAGACATTGGTCCAAAACCACCAGCGGTGCACCTCAAATGCTTGTGCCTACAAGGTAGATTTTTGTGATTTGTGAACTGATTGGGTGTTTCTCATTAGCCAGGATCCTTCACGGCTGGACCACAGAGTGATCCACGTCATCAGTGCTTCGACAAGTGCTGTTCCACTTGGTTAAATCCCCCATGTCCTCCAGAGCACGTCTCCTCAGTTTGGCTACTTCACAAAGGATGCAGATCCTCCGTGGCCTTGGGGCAAATTGCCCACAGTGCACACACCCCCTTTCATTTTTGCAAACTTTATTTAACAATTAAGTCAAATTTAAATACAATATAAAAGTCCTTCCAGGAGAAAATAATAAAATATATTACTATTATATTTGCCCCACATTGTAGCAAAGAACGGGATAAAGAGACACATATTAAAAAGCACATTTTGAGTCATTTTTAAAATACATTGTTTTTAAATTATATAATATAATTATGTTACATTTTGTTATAGGGATAAATTGGACCTCCTAAAGGTAGCCTACATAATATGAGATTTTGTTAGAGATTTTGAAAGTATTCTTGTAAGAGCTTTTTTTTTTTTTATCAAACATGAGGATCAGACAAGAGGACACTCTACACAAAAACACATTCATGTTCTGCTGTTTGACCACTTTCCACTGGTAAAGATGTTTTTGTGGCGTTAACAGGACACTCAGCTTTGCTTCAGGGGGGGCTGAGTCTAGAGGAAGGCTTCGAAGCAGCCTCTGGAGTAAGGATCTTGGCAACTGGGAAACACCCACTGTGAACAAATCCTGTACAAGCCAAGGTAAGTTGGGGTCTGCTTCCTCTTTTGAATAAAAAACACTCTTATTGGCTGTTAATCCACTTGGCTTGTTCACTACTATCTTAAAATAAAAAGGTTGCTGTGTTGTTGTCGGGCTTGGAAGAGTAATAGAACAAATTCTTTTGTAACAGATTGTTGACAGTACACAATTCCTTCCCTCTTATTTAGATAGCAACAGCTATTGTTACCTTGAGAGAAGCTGGATCCCTGTCCCGTGGTGACGCTGAACCGTGTTGTGGCCACTCTGAGCGTGCACACATTCTTCTGAGGCTGGAACAGAATAATGTGGACCTTTGGAGCGAAGAGACAGCCCAGCACCACGGACCCACTCAGACTGACCGAGATGCACATGGTGGTGGTCTGGACCTGCAGGAGACGAGACAAAGGAAGAGAAGTAGGTATCACTCAAAATCAGCTTACAAGATTCAATAATAGGTCAGAAGCAGTTACTAAGTTTATCCATTTTGTTTATCGTTAAGGGTTAGTTTGTTTCTGGTACATGAAGCCTATCCCAGCTTTGGGCATGAGGCGGGGTACACCCTGGACAATGACCAGTTTATCACAGGACTGCAGTTTGTAAGATGATTAAAACATGTAAAATATAAATATACTACCAAGTAAGGGTGTTCCAATAAGTTTTTGCAATGATATGTATAGATTAGAATTGTTTTGATCTGATTCAAGAACGATATTGGCTCATTTAGAAAGATACGATTCAGCGCCTTCATATCAATAAAATACAGCAACGTTTTGCCAAAAATCATAAAAGTTTACACTTAAACCTAGCATCACGCCCAGGGTTAATTATGTGAAGCAGACAGAGAGCGAAGAAAAGTTGAATATAACAAATGAAAGAAAAAGATTAATCTGGTTTTATTTTAACATGCACATTTCTAATAACGATATAAACGATATTATTGATTTTTTTATGCGCATTATAGTTGTATCATAGGAACTTAGATGGCTCTCATAGCTCAAACATCTAACTGGACTCCTGTCTTTGAGTTTTATGAGTTTATAAGCAACCTTTGTTAAATAGAGAAAACAATCTAATATTAATAAAAAAATATAAACAAGAACAATAAACAGCTAATATAACCCATAATCATTGATTCATTACAAAATATTAAGAATAGTGCTGACTTTTAAAGCACATGAACACAACCAATTCAGAAAAACACGTTTTACGACATGAGAGACAGAAACAAACCAAATCAAAAGTATCTTACATGGCTCTAAACAATGCTCTTCATGTGATGCAAAATTACGACATTAAATGACATCACGGTTCGACAATAGGAGATGTCGACATGTATATTAACAACACTGACTGTTTTTTCTCCCATATTTATCAAACTGATGACAGAGACTCAAATTACTAAATGGCTGTTGCATCTCAGCGCTTGCCTTGCCAATATTCTGCCATCTCATAACTTAATAATACAACCTGTTCAGATTTCATTGCTACAAAGACCTCTTCCAGACTCGCTCAGAAGAGGTGCTAAATGATTTATCTGTTTGTCCATCACCATCTCTTTCTCCTCTCTCCCCACATCCTGAGAAGTGTCACATCTGCTGCCTCATTTTCAGCCTCGTTCAGGTTTGTTTTTTTGTATTTTCTTGGATATAAAGAGACACGGCTCGTTGACGTGTGGTGTCTGTGTGAAGCAGGTACAAGCCGTGAGCTCCAGGCTTGTCAGGTGTCTGTCTTCACACTGAATACTAATGAGAGGGTTACAGCGATGTGGGGATAGAGTTCACTTCAAGACAGAGATCATTAGGAGCAAGAACAAAAAGACAAGGGTTATATTTCTATTCTGTTGGATCAAGAGTATGTTCAATAATGAATTATAATCCAGCCACAGGGAGTCACAATCCAGTGGATTCTTAGTACAAGTCCCAAGCCTGGATAAATGGGCTGTGTAGCATCAGGAAGGGCAGCTGTATAACTTATGCCAAATCAATAAGCAGTATTGTGGCAGTAAAACTGAACACCAGTCGTTTGCAGTATCTTAGAAAGATGCACTTTTTTCATGTATTATGGGAAAACTGTTTGATAGCATATTGACAGACAAACTCTTTTCCTATTCTATACAAAGAAGTTAGTCTGGTAGCCCTTTACTTAACTTTCATTTCTATGGGTGGAACAATCACAGACGGAGTAACCAATCAGAGAAAGGAAGGGCGAGACATCAGCAGCATGAATGGGGACAGCAGCAGAAGCCGGTTGTACAAAAATTTGTGGAAAAAGTGGGTTTGTTTGAATGTGGTCGTTACGTGAGACGTCAGCAGGACTTTACTGTTGTTAAAATGGTGTAGAAGAATGTCCCACTGAGGACTGAACAGCAACAAAGACTTCAGCAGAATCAACAGGTGACAAAGGAAAGCACTAAACACTGTTAATCAGGTCAGACAAGTTATTAAATTTGCTCTGTATAAGCTGACGCCATCTTGGTTATTTTTGATAGAGAATTATCTTCCACTTTTGTAGGACGCGCTGAAGACAAACGGATGTGAAAGGCCGGTATCAAGCAAGTTGATAGGAAATGTTACTCTATGGCTGAGGAACTTATCTTTCTGAAAGCAGGATGGTCTGGCTGGCCAAGCTATCACTGTGATAGGTATTATCTGTGAAAAAAGAAATTAATATATCACCTAGGCTAAATTATCAAGCGTAAATTGGTTGGTTCACATTACTTTGTCAACAGTGAATTAATTATGAAGTTGGTGCTGCGGTATAGCTCAGTTGGTAGAACCTTGGCGCATATACAGGTACAAAACAACTACAGCCTGCCTTGGTGTCATGGGTTCGAGTCCAGACTTTGACATTTTACCAAATGTCTCTCTCTGATTTCCTACTACTCTGTCCTGTCAATAAAGCCTAAAAATGGCCCAAAATATCTTTAAAATACACAGAAATTGGCTAATTCAACACTGGCTTAAACAAAGAGTAGTAACAAATAAGAGAACAATAAATATAGGAAAAGGAAGCGAGGTGAAATGGAAACTTTTGTTATGCACTTACAAGCTGAACTGAGAGAAGGTTAAGGTAGGATCTAAACTTTGGATTGATTGACTTGTCTTTGTTTAGTAGATCAAGTTTTTTTTTTAAAGTATCTAAATATTCAGTCAGTCGTGGTGTTGAAATGACATTTGAATTCAGATAGAGGCTGTAGTCAAACAGAACTGTCTCTCACGTTCTTTTATAGTTCTCACTCCTAAATATATGACTCTGTATGACCTCAGAATGGCTAAATGTACTAAATTTAGAGATTTAAAAATAGTGAGGAAAACCACACACATTGCTGCAGGCTTGACCTGTTAAGTGCTTTTAATAATTTAACAAAATGTGTCTTAGGAGGAGCAGGGGACAAGAAATTGGCCTTTGCATTTACAGTATGTACATATTACATTATTACATATGTGCATCCCTCCTACAAAGCTGCATCACAGAAAAATAATGCCCATACCATTGTAGTGTGTTTATTGAATCTCACACTGGAAGCTTCTCTTATATTGGGCTTTGTGCTGTACGTTTTATTGGATTTTTATAACACTTCTCATGAAATACAGCAAAACTAGACCTCACACTGGCACAGAACAATTCACAAAACCTCCAAAGCTACTTGTGGACCTTGTAGGAAAAAGAGAAGGGATACAGTACGGGTCAGTTCAGCACAGTCTGGTTCAGTGATTCCTGAGGAGGCTTTTGTTTCTCTGAGCTGTGGAGGAGAGAGACAAGTTACACTAAAGATAGCTTTCTCTATGAGATGTCGATTTGTGTTGCCAATATTTCATATTAAGAAGAGAGTGTGGGGCGAGAGGCAGTTTAACCTGTTTCTGGTTTATTTCCAGTTTCCTGAACTTTAACCTTACAGTGCTGCACCAGTTTCTTTCACTTTAGGGGGTTAACATTTAATCTGACAAGTTATGCTTATGCTCAATTAATGCAATATACACAACAAATGCAATGTTTTAATTCACAAGAGCTGTTCTAATGCTAAAAAACGCTAGGATTTTTCTCTTGATACAGTATTTATGAGAATAATAATCAGTCGGTGTATGGTGGGATGAGCAAGGAGATTGTAGGTTTAATTCCCTGGGCGTTTTCTCCGGCTTTCTCCCACTTGTATTGGTGAATCAAAATTGCTCAAAGTAAATGAATGTGATGGTGGTCTGCCAGTGCATGTCTCTAAATGTTAACCCTTCGACTAACTGACTGGCTGTTGTACTTCGTCTGCCTCACATGTGACCGGAGCTTTTGTGAAGATTGGAAGCAATACCTTTCTTTGCTCCTTCAGGTCTTTATTAGAGGAGCAGTGTTTTTGAGCTGAGTTTTAATCAGTTGTGTTTGCGGCTGATATGAGCTGACCTGCTGCAGAGAAGAGCCCTCTCCCTCTCGGCTCAGAGTACAGCTTTAATATTTTATATACAATCAAATGTCTTATTCACACCCCAGCGGATTGTGTTTAGTTTCCTTAAACATTTCATGACAGATGATAACGGAATCAGATCCTATTAAAGCTTATAAAATTGGAGATGTGCAACTGCCTGTACTTGACAATAATGTTTACAAGCAGAATATAGTTGTACTATGCTTTTATAATATGAAAGCTCACAACAATATGAATGAAAAAAGTCAGCTAAAACATTTGTGCAACAACTGTTGTTTCTGTTGAGCACATGAACACACCTTAACTTATGGTGGCCTACCAACCAAATTAACCAAAACCACTGAGCAACAGCAGCATGCAAAGATCCAGAAATCCAAACTTTTACAACGACATGAGTTCTCCACAGAAATAGCCAAAGCAACACTGGTCCAGACAACAGACAACAGAAGTCATAACCATTGAGGTTAATGTACGCTAATCAGTTAACTAAGCTGTGCCTGTGGCATGATGTGATCAAGCATAACATTATAACCACCTACGTAATATGCACTCTTGTATGCAGCAAACTACAGTGCACTGCAAGCTTTTCTATCAGAACCAGCATTAACTTCTTCAGAGTCTGACCGACAGTAGCTCATCTGTTGGGCCTCAGCCTTCACTCCTCACCTGCATCACCTGCCTCTGGTTCACCGCTGTTCCTTCCTCGCACCACTTTTGACAGATACTGACCACTGCAGACAAGGAAGTGCAGTTTTGGAGATGCTCTGACCCAGTCATCTAATCACTATTTGTCTCTTGTCAAGCTCGCACAAATTCTTACACTTCCAATTAAAAATTTACAAATCCATTTTCCTGCTTCATTAATTAAAATCCTACTCTGCTGTTTGGAAAAATCACATAAACAATATTTTAAAAGTCTAGTTATAATCACCCTAAGACAGTAACCCCTGTGACAGTGATGTACAACAGCAGTAACACATCACTGTCTGTGTAAACTGCAGCTCAGTGCAGCTGAGTGACTTCAGTTCAATTATTCATTGGACAAAAGAGAGCTTTGTGTCTGTGACGTTGTGAATTTCTCACTTTGTCTGTCGGCGTCCCAGGACAGAGGCCACAGCTGGGACTGCGCCTCCCAGAGCTCCTCACTCCATTCCATTGTGCTGCCTTCAGGGACACCCCGGGACGTTGAGTTCATGTTTCGACATGGGCGACAGTGTCACGGGAGTCCACTTTCTATTTTCTGCCTGTGCCGCTCCCACACCACACTCTGTGGTCTGTCCCAGGGGCATTAAACCCCTCTGGATCCTGGCCACCTTTTCTCTGAACTTCTATCAATTCTGTGTTGGTTCATTTCTGCACACGCACGCAAACAATCGCCACAGAGCCGGCAGATTTCTATCCAGTATCTTCTGTGCTGTTTTTATGTTATTGTGCTGTTTACTATAGCCTACAATATTCCAATGGGGTCCGATGGTGTGTATTTTTTTTCCCTGTGGTCAAACAATTATATTTTTCAGCAATGTAACTAAATAGCAACCAGCAGTGAACCCAAATATAACCCAGTCACACATGTTTCTAATAACATGCTTTCTTGACATTTAGAGTGAAACAACATAAAGACGTTACTATAACATCTATAGGTGTTATTTCTGAGCTTCCATTGACTATTGGGCTAGACCACTTGTCAATGTTGAATTAATTGCTGTTGAATACAGAAAAAGTGTCTATTCTAGCCCTGGCTATGTCGGTAACACTTAAGAATAGCTCAGTATAAGGCATTAGTTAATTGATAATTTACAAAGCATTACTTCAACATTAATAAACACCAGTGAGTCACAAACATTGTTATTAATGCTTAAAATTTCAGTAATAATCCCAAGTAAAACAATGCAAAAGTATAAACATCACTCTCAATTCAATATCTATAAAGTGTATATTGAATTATTGTTAATTACACATTTATGGAACAGTTTACAGAGGACCTTAAAAGTCCAAAATCTTTTTGTTTTTTTGAGAAGTTTTATGTTTTAACTTCTATTTCTCTTTGTTTTATTGTACTCTGTATGAAATGTGGGTTGTGTTGTTGGCTCTTGGCCAGGACACTCTTGAAAAAGAGATCTGTGAATCTCAATGGGACTTTCCTGGTTAAAGAATGGTTAAATAAATCTAAATATATATATATTGTATTATTACTGTTTAATAGTGAGGAGTTATTCTAAAGCAGACGTGTCCAAAGTGCGGCCCGGGGGCCATTTGTGGCACGGTCTGAGATTTCATATGGCCCTCAGCTTCTATGACAAAATGCATTACTTATGGCCCTCCAGCACTTTCGTAGTGTTTCTGTCGCTTTGTCTGTATATTTATGCATCTCTAATACTCTCTGCGTTGTATTTTCAAATTAGTGTGTCGAAAAATAATTGCATTTGCAGTTTTTATGTTCAGAGATGTTATTTTATTGTGAATTAGATTAGACTGAACTTTATTAATCTCACAGTAGAAAAATTCACTTGTTTAGGTGGCTCTTATACAGAATAAAGTGCAGAAAGCAAGAAAATAAAGTGAGCATGCATAATTATTTGGCTTTTGAAAACAAAATCCTTATCAAACAATGCACATTTTATTTATTCTGTACATGCGTTCAGTTTTTAGAAAGCATCAGGAGAGACTGTTGGCCCTTGAAGATTTGCACATCTCTAGATCTGGCCCTCATTGGAAAATGTCTGGACACTTGAACTGCACTTTGAATTGCTCTGTGTATGAATTGTGCTATACAAATAAACTTGCCTTGCCTTGCCTTGGACGCCCCTGTTCTAAAGTGTTATTGCTATATCTGCTTGCTCAGAGACATTGTGCTAAAAAGAAAAACAAAACCATCCTTTTCCACAGGTGTGCTGTTGTTGAATGTCTGTCCACTCCACCTGTCCACGTTCAACACTGCAGCGTTCACACGTTCATTCATAATTTACATAGCCTCATGAATAATTCAGCTCTAAAGGTAAACACCACCAGTCTAGGTCATTATCTCTGGCAGCACACGCAAAGTATAAATAAAGTAGTGACTCTGGACCACTGCAGGCTACGCACACAGAACACACGGAGCACACACGGACAGCAAATGCTTACTGACATTCGCCGGACATTTCATGCAATCTCATTTCATCTCCAGAGGTCATTATCTGTGGGACAAAAACGAAGCTAAAGGGAGTCCTTACACAACACAGAAAGACCAGAGACCAAACTGAGCCACGCTGAAGTCAATGGCAGGGTCAAAGCTACTTTCATACACAAAGAGAATGGGTTAAGGCAAACATAAGGATATGTTACTCTGGAAAAGATCCAAGGCAAATCAACACAGCCCTGGGGGTTTATACCACAAACCAGGCTTCACTGACAACTGAAATATCACCATTGAAACATTTGTAAGAAGCTTAGCTTGGTCAGGAGCAGGCTTAAGATCAGACTTGGACCAGTTTTAGCATTTGGTGAATCAGGCTTCTGCAATGAAAGTGAAGTTCAAAGCACACATTTGACCTCTGTATTACCTGTGTCTGTATATGTTTGACCAGATA
The DNA here is from genome assembly GCA_020698575.1 of Bostrychus sinensis. Classification (NCBI taxonomy): domain Eukaryota; kingdom Metazoa; phylum Chordata; class Actinopteri; order Gobiiformes; family Eleotridae; genus Bostrychus; species Bostrychus sinensis. The sequence goes on along the minus strand of CM036241.1, from coordinate 10,424,464 downwards.
AATGTATAAAATATATGAGCATCAGGTAAAAGAAGAAAAGTTATCGAGATTTTTTGGCCCTGTCTCGCAAAGGTTAAGAACTAGTGGATCTTCTTGTTTAGGGATATATGCAAAGTCTCTATGGAGCGCAACAGTGCCTGCCCTCCTCTGGTGCCGGAAGTAAATTTTCCATTCATTTTTCATTTAGACTTTTCGATAAATGCGTATATTAAGATTTTAAAAGCTCGATGGAGGCTAATCAGCTCTGTGGTAACTCATGACCATGGCGCAATTAATATTAAACAAAAAAATTATCTTAAACTTGAATAATCGGCATTTGTAGCTTTGTCTTTTTACAACTTTTTTGCAAAATTAATTGGGCTATAGTCATGAGCTACCACAGAGCTGATTAGCCTCCATCGAGCTTTTAACTTTTAATATACGCATTTTCCGAAAGGTCTATAGAAAAAATGAATGGGAAATTTACTTCTGGTACCAGAAGGGGACTGTAGCGCTCCAAGGATTCACTGAAAAGAAAAATGGGTTCATTTACTGACTCCTTGCGGCTGGACTTGCTGTAGTATCTTTGGACCTATCTCACAATAAAACCAAATTTTGTGGAAAAATATCCTATATCAGAGAAGGTGTTCCAGATCCACCCCAAAATTAATCATTTGATTTTTGGCCTATTAACAAGGAGCCCACAAGCTGAAACATATGATACGTAATGAGAAAATTTAGGGCGCTTGGTTGAGTGTGAAGCAGTTTGCGGCTTCTTGGAGATGGCGAGCTCTCAGGCATCAAATGTTGTTCACCCCTCTGTACTCAACAGTAAACAAAAGTAAACAAAATGTGAGGGGTGGGATGGTCGGGCACATGAATGAGAAAAACAATGAATCAGACCGGATGTTATTTATAGGTGTGAGACAGGAAGAGTCAGGTTTCGTGTGTGGTCTTCCTTAACTTTAGATAAGTAAACTTACCTTCAATTAATGACCTTTGCCTTAAAATGTCCTTAAAATCTGACCATTATTTTTTTAGCTCAGTATGCTACTAACAGATCTACAACCAACAGCTAAACCAGTGCAAGAAAAAAACAAACAAACAAACAAAACTCCTTGAAGGTAGTAATGGACATATATGTTGTTTTACCCATAATAAGTGGATAAGCAGTGGTCACTCACTCTGTAGTCGCTGGCGGTGACGTAGAAGATGGGCTGGAAGGCGAGCCAGATGATGCAGGTCGTGTACATGGTGAACCCGATGAACTTGGCCTCGTTGAAGTTTTCGGGGCACTTCCTCGTCTTGAAGGCGTAGAAGGTGCAGAGGATGATCAGGATGCAGTTGTAGGTTAGCGAAATGAGCATACTGGTGTCTCTGCTGTTACACTTTAAGGTCACTATGTCTCTCCTCTCCGGGCTGACCTCCTTCCTCACCCCCGGAGCTTCCACTAGCATCCAGATCACCACCACTAGCAGCTGGCAGGAAATCAACGCACCACATATAGCCACTTGCGACGCCGGGCTTATGAATCTTGGTCTTTGCGCGCCATCCTTTACTCCGTTAAATATTCTGGCGATGCGATTGGTCTTGGTTAGCAGTGCGGAGTAACACACCGCAAAAGAGGTGCCCAAACCTAGCCGACGGAGCGTGCAAACCGCTGTGGAGGGCTTGGCAATGTAGATAAAAGTCATGCAGTAGCACATTAGCACTCCTAGCAAGAGGATATAGCAAAGTTCTCGTCCGCTTGCCTTCACCACGGGCGTTTCGTTGTGCTTAAGAAAGATCCCAATGACAAATAGGGTACACATCATCCCAAGACAAGAGATGGTGACTGGCCCGATTGCCCAAGCGTCCTCCCAGCGGATATACTCCTCCGGTAGGTCGTAGCAGCCTGTTAAGTTTGCAAGAGGCCACTGTCCGAAACTGCAATCGGCGCAAGTGAATTCGTCTTGTAGATACTGGTAGGGCTGGCAGGGTATGCAGATCCAACAGCACACGTCACCAGGCTGCATGTTCTTTACCTCATTCTTCCTGCAGGGGTCGCTGCACTGGGAGGTTGGGACGACCTGGCCGGGCCACGGGATCAGGCTGGTGTTGAGGGCGAGCCCCTGAGCCCAGTAGCCCACCTTCTGGTAGACGTAGCGGCCGTCCTCCTTGTGGTAGTGGAAGATGTTGTAGCGACCGACGGTGTCCCCAAAGGTGTCGAAACGGACCACATTCTGTCTGTCTGGTGGGCGAAACGGAGCTACAGGTGCAGAGAAAGAAGAAAAATATATTAAAATTATAAGAGTTTGATTGGAAACTAGTGGGCAAGGGCATTGTTGGTGTAGCCTGTTCAGCCATTCATTTTCATAACATCCTGAGTCGATTTCTACAGTATCTCTAATTCAAATCTATTTTATTTTCTAATTGAAAACATGGGCAGGCTTTATAATTAGTGTTACTGACTGGTCGTCTATCTTTCTGATTGTACTGGTTCAGTGTGGCAATTTCTTTTTCTTATTTCTGATTATTTATACTAAAATTATTGGTAACACTATAGAATAACTTCCCACTATTAAGGAGTCATAATGCATTAATAAATATGTAATAACAATCAATTAATAAAAAAAACATGTTTAAATACACTTTTAATATTAATTTCTTTAGTTAGTTATATTTGAGTAATACTTGAGTAATAATCTAATTTACACTAGATTATTACTGAAGAACAGTAAACAGTAATAACAATGTTTATAACTCACCAGTGTTTGTCAATATTGAAGTAAAGTTATGTAAATAATAAATGAACTTGTTACTAACTCCCAGCAAAGGCTTAACTAATATTTTGTAGTGTGATATTATAAAGTGTTTGCAAATATTTTTTTTCTCTCCATCTGACCTAACAACGGCAAATCAAATGTGACAAAATTTATGATCAACATGTTTATTTTATGGTTAATGGAAACACAATACAACATTAGAAACATTAGCTCTGTGTTTCTGTACACCTGGTCTATTATAATTTGAATTGCTACATCAAGTCTTGTTAAAAGACATATAAAGCACTCTGTTAAATTAAAGCACATGGCCAATTTGCATAAAGCAACAAGTCCATAGAGTCATTACACTCTGTGCTGTTCACGTTGTATTTTTTTCTGCCACTTAAAAAAAACAAGACCCATTTGTTTGGTGATTATTGCAATCTTTAGCATCTGTAAAGTCATTAATGTCATTATGCAAACTGCTTTGGAAGGGGAGCATGTCTATGTGCCCACAGCTCCATGTTCCCTCATTTCTAAGATTAATGTCCAGTAAGTGGTACATGTTTAACCCTAACCCCTAGCCCTAACCTAACCCAAAATTTTAGAAATGTGGGACATATTGTTGGGGGAACATAGGACTGAAAATGCTAACAGCAGCATTAGGCACACCACAGTGTCCAGTGCAGTGGTTGGAGAAAACCGTTTTGAGACCCTAATGTTTGGTCATTTATTTACACAGTCTCTCCTATAGACAGCCTTCTTACTGCACTGAGACAGGAGACACAGGTGCACACAGCCCATGTAGACTCAGAGCCACAGTCTGAATCTAGTCTGATCAGGTTTTCCTATAGAGGACGCTGCTCAGGGAATAGCTCACAGATGGTACATTAAGGTAAATAATCTTCACTGTGGTCCTTCAGTTATATCATGAAATGGTTTCCTTCACTCAGTGGGTTTAGTGCATTTCGAGAGTTGTCATCTTTATGCTAAATGTTCAATCTGCTTATTATTCAAAAATTACATTCAATTACTTTCTGTTATTATTTTAAATTAGTCCTTTATCCATATGTGCAGCTGGAATAAATAAACTATGTAGGCTAAGCCCTCATTATATACAGTGATATTGAAAATAAATCTTTTGTCTTTTTGATGGCACCAGTATCACCAACATGCCACACAATAGTAAAAAGGGTTGCTTTTTTACAGCCCAAGCATCACACAGCAACTGCAATCTAAACTCCAGGCATCTCCCTATTGGGGCGGCAATTATTCAGCCTAAAAATAAATGTATTTTTATTTATTCAGCTTAAACTTGAAGACTGTTGCTGCTGTAGTTTGGCATCCACATGGCATGTGTGAAAGGGAAAATCTGTCAAGCTTGCTCTCACCATAAAAAACAAAACAAATGCCTGTTCCTAACATTGCCTGAATATTGGTTTCAAATATTCAATGACAGTAGCGCATTGTATTACGTCTCTATAGATTAATATAATGCCCACAGGATCGACTTAAGACTCGTAATCCGATTTCATGTCTCAAGATGACTAAATCCTCTCAGTCTTTAGAGTCAGAAAGGGGTCACAAATCTTTTCACTGATTGATATTCAAAACCTTAATACACATGTGAACTTTCCAACCAGCCACACTAAATACAGTAGTGTACTTGTTGTACACATTTGTTGCTGCTGCACAAATGCATTTGCTGGAGGAGATGAAGTAGTTTGTCAGCTCAGTGTGCACAGTGCCAGCGCCTCTCTATATTCACACTTGAAGGAGCTGCATGAGGCTTCAGAGCGTGAGGGTGTGGAAATGTTTCATCTCTCTGCAAATTGAGTCATTACAGGCCTTATCTGCAGCCACAGCTCAAGTGTCAAATTTAAACCCACTCAAGGGATATTTGAACATCTGATGTGAATTGGTGTAATGGATAAATTCAAGTCATTACTGAGTAATATGGTGTCACATTTACAAAGCATAAAAACAAATAGTAAAACACAAGACAATACAAAGGTGTTAGCAATGTTTTTGTAAGTCTCATATGCCATTGGTTGCAGTTTGTAATGTTTTTACCCTGCACAGCCAGATTCATATGAGGAGCACTCTGCTCTGCACAGTTTTGTACACAGATATCTCACTGAAAACATTTGTTAGGCGCCTTAAGAAAAAATATTTGGAGGTGATCTGATTAAGCACCAGCAAAAGCACAGCAAAGACTCATGATGTTGCCAAAAAACAAACAGTTCAGTAACTAAAACGGTAATAGAAATGTTGAAATTTTCTTGTTTTGTTGCAGTATTGTACTGTTTTTTTTTTTTTTTGTTTTGTTTTGTTTTTTTGTTCTGCCTCATGCTGTGCTGCTTCCTGCACCTTTGCAAAATCAAGTATTATTGCTTGCCATAGAAAAAGAAGACACTGCTCACCATCAAACTTGACCTTGAGGATATAGTCCCGGTAGAACTTCCTGCCATTCCCCGGTTTCAGAGCCTCGCACAGTTTGGTGGAGTTAGGACACAGGGCCTGTCTCATGTTGTGTAAGGCATTGGCCATTGCATAGACGGCATTTACCACAAACATGATCTTAGACTCTGGCTGAAAAGGAACATCTCTGAGCGAGTGCTTGCCACATCCCAAATCATGGAGGCTGCACTGAAACTGATTCTCCCAGAACTCTCGAAACCACGGGTTCCTGGTGTTGTTGTAGGGATGCAGCCCCGTGAAGTAGTCATTAAACTGGGGAATCTCATAGGAGGCCAGCTCTATTGTGAAGGCCCCATCTGCCACAGCCTCACTGCCTCGGACCACGCTCTCTTGCGCCCCCCAGCCGTCGCTCGCCACCCAAGTAAAGGTCACATTCATCCGGTTGGCTGCCACCAGGAGCTCCCGGGCGTCCTCGCTGCGTGTGAACAAGATGACCACTTTGGCGTTGGATTTCTGCTGCAGGGAGCGGATCACATTCTCGTAGCTCCAGCGGCTCATGGACCGGCTAACTTTGGCGGAGGTCGCGATGCAAATTTGGCGCGCTCTCGCCTCCTGTTGGAAGGCGTCGATCCCGGTTTCACCGTAGTCTCCCTCAGAGGCGACCGTGGAGACGTAGGTCCAGTTGAAGTAGCGGAGGATCTCGGCCATGGCTTTAGCCTGGTAGAAGTCTGGCGGGACGGTGCGGGCAAAGTAGTCGTAGCGGGTTTTGTCACTGAGTTTGGCACTGGTGGAGGCGTAGCTGATCTGAGGGATCTGGAAAAGGCGCAGCAGATTGGCCACCTGGGAATAAATAGAAAAGAGAAAGGAAATTTGTTACTAAAACCAGCCCTGGAGACAAAATATACATAAAGAAGCCTACTAAATGGAATTAAGTGTTAAATTAGTTAAACATGTTTTCACAGCAGATGCAATTAGTGTCGTTTATTTAGTGTCTGCTTGTTATTGGATTCCTGCTGATCATTACACACCTCTTCTCTCCTGTTGAGTGGAGCTTTTCAGTTTAGCTAAAAATACGCATTATACTCGCAGTTTTCACTTTAAATAGGTATTGAGGAAACGTAAAACTATTCCAACCAACTGCTTATAAAATTAGCTACACAAATGACACATTCAAGTTGGTTAAAATCTAAGGATTCACATTCAGTAGCCTCAAAAATACAGTAGCGTATTGTATTTGTAGTTTTCATATCAATGAGGAATTGAGGATATGTAAAACTGTTCCAACCAACACCATGTACAATATATGAAAATTATTTTGAGGAAAATATAAATAGACATTAAAAAAATTAATTGAGTCAGCAAGGTCAGTGACATTCGTGTAGCTATACAATGGCACTTCATTCGGGTGTTGCCTTACACTATTGGTAAACACTAAATCAATGTACAGCAGGTAAAATAAATATTAGCGACATTGTTGCTTTTCTCAATATACACTGCTCAAAAAAATAAAGGGAACACTAAAATAACATCCTAGGTCTGAATGAATGAAATATTCTTAATAAATACTTTGTTAGTTACATAGTTGAATGTGCTGACAACAAAATCACGCAAAAATTATCAATGGAAATCAAATTTATTAACCCATGGAGGTCTGGATTTGGAGTCACACTCAAAATTAAAGTGGAAAAACACACTACAGGCTGAACCAACTTTGATGTAATGTCCTTAAAACAAGTCAAAATGAGGCTCAGTAGTGTGCGTGGCCTCCACGCCTGTATGACCTCCCTACAACACCTGGGCATGCTCCTGATGAGGTGGTGGATGGTCTCCTGAGGGATCTCCTCCCAGACCTGGACTAAAGCATCCACCAGCTCCATCCATCCGTTGGTGGATGGAGCGAGACATGATGTCCCAGATGTGCTCAATTGGATTCAGGTCTGGGGAACAGGCGGGCCAGTCCATAGCATCAATGCCTTCATCTTACAGGAACTGCTGACACACTCCAGCCACATGAGGTCTAGCATTGTCTTGCATTAGGAGGAACCCAGGACCAACCGCACCAGCAGATGGTCTCACAAGGGGTCTGAGGATCTCATCTCGGTACCTAATGGCAGTCAGGCTACCTCTGGCAAGCACATGGAGGGCTGTGCCCCCCTCCCAAAGAAATGCCACCCACACCATTACTGACCCACTGCCAAACCGGTCATGCTGGAGGATGTTGCAGCAGCAGAACGTTCTCCACAGCATCTCCAGACTCTGTCACGTCTGTCACATGTGCTCAGTGTGAACCTGCTTTCATCTGTGAAGAGCACAGGGTGGCAGTGGCAAATTTGCCAATCTTGGTGTTGTCTGGCAAACGCCAAACGTTCTGCACGGTGTTAGGCTGTAAGCACAACCCCCACCTGTGGATGTCGGGCCCTCATACTATCCTCATGGAGTCTGTTTCTGACCATTTGAGTAGACACATGCACATTTGTGGCCTGCTGGAGGTCATTTTGCAGGGCTCTGGCAGTGCTCCTCCTGTTCCTTCTTGCACAAAGGAGAAGGTAGTGGTCCTGCTGCTGGGTTGTTGCCCTCCTACAGCCTCCTCCACGTCTCATGATGTACTGGCCTGTCTCCTGGTAGCGCCTCCATGCTCTGGACACTACGCTGACAGGCACAGCAAACCTTCTTGCCACAGCTCGCATTGATGTGCCGTCCTGGATGAGCTGCACTACCTGAGCCACTTGTGTGGGTTGTAGACTCCATCTCATGCTATTACTAGAGTGAAAGCACCGCCAGCATCCAAAAGTGACCAAAACATCAGCCAGAAAGCATAGGAACTGAGAAGTGGTCTGTGGTCACCTCCTGCAGAACCACTCCTTTATTGGGAGCGTCTTGCTAATTTCCTATAATTTCCACCTGTTGTCTGTTCCATTTGCACAACAGCAGTGAAACTGATGTCCATCAGTGTTGCTTCCTAAATGGACAGTTTGATTTCACAGAAGTGTGACTGACTTAGAGTTACATTGTGTTGTTTAAGTATTCCCTTTATTTTTTTGAGCAGTGTATTTCTGACATGGCTACTGACATTACATTTTCACCAGATGTCTGTAACAACACAGGTAATACATACATACAAAAAATAACAATAAATTCAGAAATTAAATTATGTGTAATAAAACAGAAAAGTATTAATCACACAAAGAAATGTGCAAAAAGGCATGGAAAGCCAAGACACCATCTGAGATCTATCAGTGATCAGAAAGTCATCCTGCCTGTCTGACCTATAAAAAGCTTTTCAAAGGTGTTAAACAGGAAACATCTTTACAAAGAGTGTGTCTAGGCTACTCAAAGGGAGTAGGATACAAAAAGCAGTTTAGTCAAAGCATCTGGCTAATTAGCATCAAGATCACTGTAGCAACATGTTCCATAGACACAACATAGGCTACTTACTCCCATTTCCTGACAGTAGGCAGATACAAACCATTACAGAGATAATAAGGGGACCTTTTTCTATAGATTTTATTCATAGTCTTGAGTCTTCACAGTCATTAGTGCTCTGAGGACAAGCATTAGCCGCAACACAGTGGGCCGCTCAGTGTTTAGCAGGAACTATTTCCATTAAATAAAACTTTATGATGTGATTAAATTTGACATGTTGAAAAATAAAACTCTTATTTATTGTTAAAAGTATCTGCTGTCCACTGAGCACCACTAGCATTGTCATCCTAAGCAGAAACATGTATTTTCTAGCCACATGTAGAAAACAGAATCAGTTTTCAGAAGAATAAAGAGAAGTCGACGTGAAGAGGCAGAGAGCAGCGGAGGGCAGAGATTGGGGATATGAAAGGAGCCAAAATCTTCAAACTTGTGTTTTGTGCGTAATAGCTTTTGTCAGTGTCACGACTCTGGGCCAGTTTCCAGACTCTAGTACTGACGAGATTCTGCTGCAGGCTCTTTTTCTGTGGAGCCCTAAGGTGACACACAAATATTGAAGACAGAAAAAGGCTAACCAGAATGTGTCTGCGTTTGGCTCTCACACCAAGATTGATTTGTTGATTTATTTATTTACAACAGCATGATGTCTCCAATGTGCAGTACTATGATCATAATAGATACATATTCAAAACAAAATACTGTGTACAAATCTTCTACTATAGATACTATATTGTGCACTATTCAGTTTTATTGGCTAGTTGTGACCACAAAGTTGATCACAATCCATGAAAAGTAGTGAACAGTCAGTTAAAATAGATCATAATAATGCAGTATCTATTTACTGTTGCACCTGTTTCTGGGGCTAGTGGTTTTGATGTTATCTGTATTGGCCATTGGTCTGTAGACACTTTTTTGACTTCATTGGGTGTAAAAGTAGGGTCAGCCCGATGGTCCTACTTTTCCCAATGTTTCTTTTTTACCACAAAATTAGGACATATTTCTAGGGTTAATAAAGTTAGATGTTTGAAGTTATGGTAAAGAGTTAGAGTTAAACATGTACAATTTGTGTGGCAGTATAGCTCAGTTGGTTGAGCTGTGGCGCAGAAACAAGGCAACTACAGCCTGCCTTGGCGTTGTGGGCTTAAGTCTGCATTCTGACTTTTTGCTGTTCTCACCTCCATGATTTCCTGTCACTTCGCAACTGCACTAGCTACCAAAGCCAAAAAAGGCCTAAAAATACACTATATTTCCCAAAGTATTTGCTCACCTGCCTTTACAGGCATATGAACGTCAGACATCTGTGTCTGACGCTCTCATCCAACATCAGTGTCTGACGTTGGACAAGAAGGCCTGGTTCAGTCTTCGCTCTAATTCATCCCAAAGGTGTTCTGTCAGGTTGAGGTCAGGACTCTGTGCAGGTTCAGTCAACTTCTTCCACACCAAACTCACTCATCCATGCCTTTATGGACCGTGCTTTGTGCACTGGTGCAGTCATTTTGGAACAGGAAGTGGCCATCCCCAAACTGTTCCCACAAAGTTGGGAGCATGGAATTGTCCAAAATCTTTTGGTATCTGAAGCATTCAGAGTTCCTCTCACTGGAACTAAGCTCACCATAATCCACATTCAGTTATTTGGGTGGGTGAGTGAATACTTTGGGAAATATAGTGTATATATCTAGACATGCACAATTTATCAGAACATAGGCATGCTCCCGTATAATTGCTAGTGCTAACCTTGTACAAATATACTGTATATAGACCAATTAAATCTTTGTAAACAACTAACTTTACAAACTGGGTATAAGCTAAAGAGAACAGATTGGGCAAATAAATATACATCCTGCACCACAAAAGTTGTTAGTGTATGGTCTGGGTTTATTCAACAAAGTCTGCAAATGCTAAGGCAAATAAACTACAGGTGTACAAATCACTACTGTCTTACTTAATGCACTTGCTTTAGCACAGAGACATTTTGTATAATGCTCAGTTTCCAACTTGGTCTAATGTCATATTTTAATTGCCATTATACTATTCTACTCGGTGAAATGGTCATCTGTTCTAATGACTTTACAAATACAGACATAGAGTGGTTCTGGATAAAAGTAGAGACCAAAACTTACTGATTGAGACTGCCAAACTTATTACAAGTTCAAAACTTTCACTGTTTCTCAATTTCCAACATTTATTTTTTGAAGTTATATTACTGTTTAGCCTTAAGCTGGGGACACACTACACGATTTTTTTGCCCGATTTTATAACGATTCACAGTTGCGCCGAATCTGTAGCAGTCAACACTAGTTGCACGGAATTGTAATCACCATTCGGCCCTGAAATCCGTTAGTGCGTGATGTTCAAAGACTCGAAACGGCGCAAAAACCCGGCCTGACGTCAGACGCAAGCAATCAAACATGTTTGAATTTTAAAGCCGACTCTGGATGCACACTCCTGTAGTGTGGGCTGTTTACAGATCCAACTGGGAATTCATGGTGTCCAGCAGCCAATGAAAAACAGTTGATGGGACACAGGAAATAGCATCAGAGAACGAAAATGAACCAACAGGAAGCGGCAGGAAAATATAAACAGAAATTTGAAGAAGAAGAAGAAGAAGAAGAAGAAAACACAAACAACCATGGCAAACACCGAAGAAAGCTGAGCGCTACCCAAGCGAAACTGGATACATTGCCATTTTTTCTTTTTCCTTTTTTCCAAATGCTACGCACACAACGGCAACAGCGACCCAGGTAGCGTCCATGTTTGTTTACCATTTAGTTCTTGCAAGTTCCCTGTGAGAGTTTGTTGCGTTTGGTTGGTGTCAGTTGCGGCCTCAACAGATCTTGTAGTGTGTGAGCCCCAGTCTTTCAGTCGTCAGAACTAAATCTGCTGAAACCAGTCGTTAGTGTGTGCTCCTAGTCTTTTCAGAATCTGTAACAACTGAGAAAATCGTGTAGTGTGTCCCCAGCTTTATCCTACAGTCAAAAGATGGCCGCTGGAATCGCCACCAAAGGGGTTGCTGTGGCCTCTCTAGTGTTCTGTTCTATCTTTATAGATAGAGTCAGCATCCTGTCATAGTTGGGGGCGTGGCATGTCGTGTGTCGGAAAACAAACCATTTTTCCTGTTCGGAAACACTACTTTTTCATTCTTTTCCGACTTTTTTCTGAGGGATTATTTCCAAATGAAGCAATCTTAAAACAAGTCTTGTTAATGTTGTTATGACATGAATAAGAACCCCACATTAGGAAATTAAATGGATTGTGTTCCATTTATTAAAGACTGCAGAACAACCCAACTGAATGGTCTGATGTGACATCTATAAATATATTCTTCTGTCTGAGGGCTATGCCATAAAAGAAAAGCGTGGCTTATGGACTGAGTTCTACCTGAAGTTAGTGTAAATACAAGAGATGGGACTTAGCTGCTTCAAAAAGACTCATCTGGTACTGAGCTCATACAGCTGAGCTAATGCTAATGCTAGCACCATTGACTCAGCCGCCCTAACCTCATCAGTCGGCATCCTGTTACGGTCGCGCCATTATCCAATCAAGCCTCAACAACTGTACACAGACACATTCTAGTTTACAATAAATATGATTAATTAAACTTGTCATTTTATATTCGAGGCAGTTATGTTACGGTGCAACTTGACGCTTTTATAGTGTCTGTGTAGTGAATGAAGTAACCAAAACCTCAGTTCAAATGCCACAAACATTATTATAAACATAGGCAGTGGTTTGTATGTTGTGTGATGCGGCTGATCTCACTTTATCAAGGATCTTTGCTCTCATGCAGCATCACAGAGATGAATATTCAATGAGCGAATGACAGTGATTTTCAGACCGCCTGATTTATTAGACTTAATGAGGAAATAGACTTTCAGATGTTTTTATTTTTCCTATGGTCCAATAATACGACAACAATGTGGAGCGGATTTAACAGTTGGACTCAGTGTGTCTGACTCACGTGGGAGAAATGGGACAGATACTGAGTGAGGACACACATGAGTGAGCATCTCGTATTGGCTGACGTTTCAGGTCAGCTGTTCAAGTCTGTCTCATTCAGACAGGCTTATAAAGATACTATATGTATGAAAACATTATGCAAGGCTTGGTTACATTTACACAACACGGAGGGAAACATTTAGGGCAGCACTGAGCGGCACACTGAAGATACAAAGCAGAAGAATATGGCAGACTTTAGGCAAGGGAGGAGGGGATAACTTCAGTGTAAGACAACTTCACAAAGTGCTCCCCACAGGTGCCCCCATGGCTTCTGACCCCACTGTCACCCATGAAAGATGTCAGTACCTTTGCTGTAGTGGCATGGGTGATTTTGAGCAAATTTGGCACGTCCAGATTAGTCCGCCCTCTCTTAACGCGTCTGTGTTCCCTCAGCTCTATGTTCCCACATTTTTGAGATGTAGGGTCAAGGTTAGGGTAGCGGGCTAGGATTAAACATGCACCATTTACCAGACAATAATGGTCATTTTGAAACATATAGGGCTGTGGGAACATAGACATTATATACGTAGACACCTCGTTGGTTGCTATGGTCTATTGCTGCAATTTGGCAAATTCCAATATGGCTCTAATGACGTAAATCAATGCAAGTTAATGGTGAGAGACTGTGCCTGCGGCTTCCAAGACAACAGTGTTTGGTCCATTCATTTTTACTTAATCTGACAATAACTTGTTAAAGTAGGATTTGTGCTGATTAATTGATTTATTTAACCTCAGCATAAACTGTGCTCTATAACAGTTGTGGTCCGCCACATTTCTGAAACTCCTGTCCAGCAGGACACACATTCAGAAACCATTTAGCCTTTAGCTCACATGCTAATATATATGCTAGTTAGTATATTAATTAAAAGTGGAGAGGCCTATACTTAATAATGATTTCTAACCAGGCTCTGACATCACACACATGTGGTCGAGGGGTTGACAGTCTTTATTATTCATAATTTGCAATATTTGATGGCTAATGCTAATGGCTATTGGAAGAAATACAGTAAATTGTAGGGTGACCAGATTTTTTGACCCAAAAAACTGGGTCACATATATCTTTCATTAATCACACCGCATTTGAATTTTCTGTCATGTGATTAAAGTATCTGACGTTATAAGGCACATATGTCAAACTCAAGGCCCGCGGGCCAAATGTGGCCCGGGGGATAATTTCTTGTGGCCCGCGAGATCATTTCCATTTTATATTAATAATGGCCCGCCGATATATTGTGCTCGATCTGTTTGAACTACATCTCCCATAATGCACTGCAGAAGCGGCGCCGCTGCGCGCCGGCACTGCCCCTCCCCCGCTGTTTTAGCGAGCGGCATTTAACGAGCTGCAGGAGCAGAGAGAGAGAGTGAAGGATTCTCCAACAGGAAATTTAACTTTCCACAAAAGAAATGGGCAAAGAGGGGTCAGTGAGAGCAGGAGCTTCTTAAACACTGGGACTCTCTGTAAACACTCTACACTTTGTTTGTTGAGCTCATGTAGCAGTAATAAAAACAGGCTCCAACCGCACAGCAGTGTAAGAACATCTTCTTTACAAACCGTACGTCTTTAAAAACAGCACTGCCCTCCGTCGCTCTTTTTCCTTTCTCTCTGTCGCTACGTGTGCTCTAATGCACTCATTAACACACAGCGAGCTAAACCTGCCCAGAAAGAGGTATAATCCTGCTCACACTGTGTCCTGCAGAGGACAGAGAGGTGGACAGTAGTTTGCTCAATAAAAGTAAAGTAGGCCTATAATACGTGTTTGTGTGTAGGTGCTGACTCAGCTTAAAGTTGTGCTGGGCTTATTCACCTCAGGGCCATGGCATGCACCTAAATATTAATCTGCTGGTAGTACCCACTGTCACAGTAAAACAGAGTGGACCTGATGAAAACACCTGTCTTATATGAGGAGCTGGGTAACTGTGGCAGTAAATAATACTTAATAAATAATTGGCCAGTGTTAGTCAGTAGTCTGTGGCCTATTTGTTGTTATTTGTTGAGTTCTAAGTTCTGATTTAAAACAAAACTACAAAGCCCCTTAAAACCACAAATCTACACTTGTAGTTCTGTGGGGAAGTATTATTCTATGTTAAAAAGCCTAACTGAGAACAAAAATACAGTAGGCTGGCTTTATTATTTATACAATTCTCTTATTCAGCCCACGACCAAGACTGGTTTTCTAATTTTGACCCCAGCTCCGATTGAGTTTGACACCCCTGATTTATACTGTCTTACAGTTACATCTGGCCCTTTGAGGGCAACCATTATGCTGATGTGGCCCTCGGTGAAAATGAGTTTGACACCCCTGTTATAAGGCATAAGTTTTAAATTTTGGCAATGGCAATTTATTAATAAAAATAATTACATTACAAATAAGTTTTCTAAGCTTTTCTTTTAGTTAAAATAGGGACAACTGGGACATGGTTTGTTGAAAACTGGGACTGTCCCAGTTAAATAGGGAGATCTGGAATAAATTGGTTTCACAATTCTGAAAAGTTCCCAGATTAGCTTGGTACTGACATGACATTAGCTCCAGCTGCCTATGAGGGAACATAACATTGTGGGAATATAGGGCTTTTTTTTTTTTATCTTAAATGTGGGAACATGGGGCTGAAAGCCTCTTGAATGTGAACACAACCTATTACTTGTCTGCTTATGTTAGCTTTACCTCATGTTAAAAAAAACATGCTAATGCTTTTGCTAATATGCAGTATTATTACTTTAATAAATGCACATGGTTGTATTTAAATTTGTGTTTAAGTGTTCAGAGTACCCAGAGAGATCCCACAGTAAAGCCTGGGACACACCAACCCAGCTCCCGTCAGAAGAGGCAGGGCGGCTGCTTTGTCTCCTCACGTCTGCTACAGAGACACCAAAGAGATCCAGACCCACGACCGAGCAGTGCGTTGGTTCTGCACAGGTGCAATACATATTAACTATTTACATCAGCAGGTGGTGCTTGTCATTAAACTCTGCTACGTATGAAATATGGGGCTCAGGTAAACAAAACTCCACAACACTCATGTGTTTACCTCAAGTATTTATCAGTAAATAATAATCATACCTGTCACATTAAGCACATCTTATTAAAGTAATGTAATGTTCGCCTCAGAGGATTATATTTTCATCTGCACGAGGCTAAAGCTAATAAGCTAACTGCAGCACATTAGCATCACAGTTGTAGGGAACATAGGGAAGAGATGTCAGAACAAAAGTTCCTTTTATTTTAATATTTAATGCAAGCTGTTTGACAAATTGTTAGAGGGACACACAGCCAATCAGAGCTCGTTTGAGCACGAGGCCTGACGTTGATTCCACATGTTCAATCGGCCAGAACTAGGTCCAACTGTGTCCCACTACATCTGATGGTGCAGAACACACCAAACAGGCTCACGCTGCCGACCGAGGCAAACTGGCCAACTGTGCCAGACCCGGTGTGTCCCGACCTAACCACAAGGAGGACCTGCAGACTCCTCCCAGAGACTGCTGACATGTAAAGTTAAACTGGCTGTACTCACAGTTCCATACATAGACCATAACACAACCATTTTGTGGGAATTCTCTCAAAACACTGAATAAAAATGAGCATTATAAAAATTCTGCATAAAGGCTGAGTCTGATCTATTGGCAGTCTTTGGCGCAGGAAGGAAACCCATGCCGGAAACAACACACCGACCATTATTAAATTAGTGGCTTGAGTTCAGCGCTGACTCGATGCTGACTTGGACCAACAGTGGTTTTTCAGTAAGTTGCATATTGCATGGACAGACATTTTTATGTGCTGTCTGTAGCATGGGCACTTGTGTTTCATTCGGAAAGGCTGGGAGGGCTCCTATAGGGCTCTCACACAGAGATCTGGTGGGATTTGAATCTAGGCCATACTCTGAGACTGGGGGTCTTAACCATCGAGAGAAGGATTTTCAGATAAAATAGGCTGTGAACATGTACAGGTGCAGATGGAGGGGGATCGTGTGTTTTTTAAGATCAGGGCTGAAAATAAACTCAGTAGAAGCAGTAGAAATCACTGGGGATGTTCATTTAGCTCTGTGTTTATAAAGTTAAAAAGTATTAAATTAGCACAGGTGTAGTGTACAAAAATGAGAAGTTATGTAATAAATAGCTAGTGATTAAATTTGTGGAGAAGGCAACTGCTGCAGTTTTTCTTGGTCAGAAACTGTCTGGAGTGTTCTGAGGTGGATCTGTGGCAGTTGTGTAATCCACAGACATGAGTACGGAGGCCCAGAAGGACAAGTCACAACAACCACTCACAAAGCACAACAACAAATAGTAACAAAAACAGATCAAACTGCAGAAAAAGAAAACTAATTGTGCAACAGAAAAACTAATTAGAGACTATAACAAATTAAGAAATGCTTAAAAAAAATTGTGAGTGCAAAACAAACTTGACAAACAACGTGGAAAAAAATCTATCCAAAAATGAAATTAATTAATAATTAACTACTGGACTGTCATTGGACTTTGCAATGTGTTTTATGTTTTTTAATAATAATAATAATAATAATTATATATATATATATATATATATATATATACCACACAAGACAAGACCCCAGGTGCAGACTGTGCAAAGAGGCCCCTGAGACAATCCAGCACATAACTGCAGGCTGTAAGATGCTGGCAGGGAAAGCATACATGGAGCGTCATAACCAAGTGGCTGGTATAGTGTACAGGAACATCTGTGCAGAGTACAGTCTGGAAGTCCCGAGGTCAAGATGGGAAACACCTCCAAAGGTGATAGAGAATGACCGAGCTAAGATCCTGTGGGACTTCCAGATCCAGACTGACAAAATGGTAGTGGCGAACCAACCGGACATTGTGGTGATGGACAAACAGCAGAGGAAAGCCGTTGTGGTTGACATCGCAATACCAAGCGATAGCAACATCAGGAAAAAGGAACACGAGAAACTGGAGAAGTACCAAGGCCTCAAAGAAGAACTTGAGAAGGCCTGGAAAGTGAAGGCAACAGTGGTGCCCGTGGTCATCGGAGCACTCGGGGCAGTAACCCCCAAACTGGAAGAGTGGCTACAGCAGATCCCAGGAAAAACATGAGACATCTCAGTCCAGAAGAGCGCAGTCCTAGGAACAGCAAAGATACTGCGCAGAACCCTCAAGCTCCCAGGCCTCTGGTAGAGGACCCGAGCTTGGATGGATGAAACCGCCCGCGGAGGGCGAGAGGACAATTTTTATATATATATATATATATATATATATATATATATATATATATATATATATATATATATTTGCTTCAAAAATAGGGAAATACTACTAGGGGACAAAAATCTGTTTCAATTTAAATTTCTGATTATGAATTTTGCATTTTTCACATTTTATGATTTGTTTTGAGATTTTGCTGTGTTTTTTATTAGTCAATTTATTATTATTATTATTAGTAGTATTAGTATAAAACATATTATTTTGTTGAAAACCATATTTTTCTTTCTTCCATCCTGATGCATGCATGCTAAATGGTCTACTCTCATGCAGAGCAACATAAAACCAGGCCTAACCTCCAATAAATCTATATGCATTGCTAGAGTTAATGTCAAGCCCTGATCAGTGTTGTTGTTGTTGT
The DNA here is from genome assembly GCA_020698575.1 of Bostrychus sinensis. Classification (NCBI taxonomy): domain Eukaryota; kingdom Metazoa; phylum Chordata; class Actinopteri; order Gobiiformes; family Eleotridae; genus Bostrychus; species Bostrychus sinensis. Next base: position 10,406,313 of record CM036241.1, on the reverse strand, counting down.
TGTTTATACTATTTGTTGTTGTGACTTTGCCTTCAGGGCCACTGTACATGCAGTTTAAAATCTTTTGTAGTAAATGTGCCAATGATTAAGTTTATTGTAGTACAGCTAAAGTAGTTTAAAAAGTGACATTGCAATGATGTCCTTTCAAAACATTGTGAGCATTTACCAATAACATCAGATTTGGGTTCGACAGCAGCACAAAAGTAGCGCACACAGAACAATACTGCGCAGTAAAGGGCAAGGGCAGATTCCTCTCCCTCAGTGATCCAGTGTGCGGCTGTGATTTGCCTAAAGAGCTTCCCGTAATAATGTGTTGAATGTGTATTTTTACAAGTTCACCAGAGCGACCTCTGAGTTCACCATTGTCTCTGGCTGTTCCCGTCAAATGAATGCCTGATGATTCTGCCTCTGTGCACACGGGGAACTGGAGGTAATGATAGCCCTACAACCCTTTAAAACATGACTCAGTCTATATTGTTTACTGTTTTGCATAGAGTCTGTGGTCCATATATAGCATTTAACCACATATATTTTCTGTTTACCAGCACTTTGTTCTGCTAAAATTCACACATAGCAAGTTATTTTTCTGGCCCTGTCCATTTGAGTTGGATTTACAAGGAGCAGAACAAATAAACTACCTTTGAATGCAATCGGTCATACATACAATCAGGATATGGGGTAGCAACAACATACACAGAATAAAAACTGCCTTTGTTAGATAAATCAGTATTTTTGGTGAGGTAGGATTGAACTTTGGGGGAAATGCCTTTAAAAGGGAGAGGTTGACCCACTGCACTTGTGTCTGGATGACCATGCTTACAATATGCAAAAAATAATACTGTCTAGCGCTATAAACAGTTGCACTGCAGTTGCTTATGAGATACTTGTGACATGCAACGTTTCTTTTGTAATTGAGCAAAAATTCATACAATAGAGTGATATGTGTGAAAAAAAACATAATAGGCTGTTCAGTCTTTCAGTAGAAAATGCTACTGGAAGAGTGCCTTTGCATCTCCTTACACTGAGGAACATCACAGGAAAGGGAAACTGGTGGTACGCAGACTTGATTTTAATCTTTTGCAGTTCAAGTCAAGCAAGTCCTGATTTAATTTAGCTTAGGTTTGACTTAGTACTGGTTTATTCCTGGTTTTTGGACCCATTTTAGTTTTGGATTAGTCTTTGAATTGTCTTGATTTAATTTTGGGTCAGTCCTGGTTTAGGCTTTGTTTAGTCTTTGTGTAGTCCTGGTTTTGTCCTAGTTTAGTCCTGGTTGAGGCTTGGTTAAGTCCTGGTTTAGTTTTGGTGTTGTACTGGTTTAGGCTTTGTTTAGTCTTTGTGTTGTCCTGGTTTTGTCCTAGTTTGGTCCTGGTTTAGTCCAGGCTGAGGCTTGATTAAGTCCTGGTTTAGTCTTGGTGTTGTCCTGATTTAGATCTGGATTAGTCATGGCTTGGACTTAATTTAGTCCTGGTGTAGACCTTGTTTAGTCTTGGATTTATCCTGGTTTAGACTTTATTTTGTCCCAGTTTAACCCCGGTTTAGACCTAGATTAGTCCTGGTTTGGACTTGATTTAGCCCTGGTGTAGACCTGGTTTATTCTGGGATTAGTCGTGGTATAGACTTGGTTTAGTCCCAGTTTAGTCCTTGGTTTAGTTCTTGTTTAGTCTATGTTTAATCCTGGTTTAGACTAGATTACAGCAGATTTTAGTCCATTGCAGATGATACTTTAGAGACAGACATTGCTTTTTCTGCAGTGGTACTTGGTTTGAAAAGTTTAAGAATCACTGGAGCAGAGTGAAGCAAAGTAAAATATAGATAAATATTAGCTTTGTGATGTTTAATAAGACAGAGATAATTGGAGGATCAGCTTGTTGAACTTTAAGGTAAGCTCTAAACTTGACTTTGATGCTGTGTATTAGTTATTAAGTGTTAATACAGCCACACGAGGTCTGGTTAAATGGAGAGAGCTGTGTCATGAAAGGCATCTGGCATAAAATTGTAAAACCAAATCAATATGCAAATCTCTACACACTATGAGGAAGATATCTAGGTAACTCCAGAAGGAAAAGCTGAACGAACAAGGAGCGGAAGTGGTTTTACAGCTACAGAAAACATGTGAGGTAAGGTGTTTAGAAGCTTAACTATTACATGTGTTTATTTAGATATTAACAATAAAATCAAGAAGGAGGGTTGTGTAAAGACAAAGTCATAAACTCCAGCAGAAAGCAGCTCAGAGCCAGTCCTGGTCCTTCCTCTCTTGCGCACTTGTTGTAGTTTTTTCTACACGAAAAGCCCATCTGCTATTCCCAGAAAACTGTCTCAATTCGCTTTTACACCAATAACACTGTATTCCCCGAGCAGCCGTCCTTGTCTTTACTCTGCGCCACACACATCCAGCGCAGATATGTGTGCAGAAATATACATACAAACACAAAGACACACAGACGAGGCACGCATTGGATCAACATAATGTTATTTGTAAAGATTTAGTTCAACAAATTTCAACCGTTCAAATGAAATGCACCATATTCTCCAAATGTTTAAACTTTTATATCCATGAGACATTGGTGCACATAAACGTCTGCTCAAGTCAAAGGATATAATGGAATATATTTATTATGAGTGTTTCATATTGTTAATAATAAACACTGGATTATGTGGTGCTGTACAGTGGCCCTGACTGTAAGAGTTTCAACACAATGTAAGCATGTGAGGGTCCCATATTATAGCCCCTTTAAAAAGAATCAAAACATCTTATTGGGCTTTTTTTTTTTATCTATTTCCACTAAAAAATTAAAAAATAAAAACTCAGATTAGGTTCCTATCCTTATAAGGCCCTCTCTTCTCCAGCTGGACATGCCCACTTCACTCCTTCAGCCCAAACCAGTGCTGCAAACACCAGAAAGTATTAGCAAAGTTCCAGTGGAAAGAGTGCAGCTGCCTTCCTCTACAGACAGTGATGCCTCCTGATCATCTCCTTTGGGTTCACATGGAATAAAGTTGGAAGGATTCGAGCTCAGACATGAGAGCAGTGCTTTTAGCGAGCAGTGGGAACAGTGGACAGAGCGGGATGTGATGGCTAATTAGCACGGCTATTAGCAACATGAAGCTAAAAGACATTTAAACTGACTGCAGTTTCTGGAGAAGACAGGGTTTCTCGTGTGTCTTTGTAGAGCTGTGAAACAAACCAAACACAAGTCCAGGTATGTTTTGAGGGGGAAACAACACTGGCCCTGTTTCAAGAAGCAGGTTTAGTCCAAACTCAGAACTTTTAGCCCTGGAAAGAGGAAAACTCGAAATGTTCTGTTTCACAGATAAAGTAAAGCTAAAATCAGAGTCAGTTACCATGGTAACTAGGGCTTCAACGATTCATCGAGTTATTCGAGTAATTCGATTAGTAAAAAGCTTCGATTAACATTTTTTTAACTTTAAGCTTCGTTTAATTAATGTAAATAAGACGGAACAAAGTTTCTGCACGGTTAACATACCTGCGGCAGTAAGGCAGTGGTTGGACTATAAACTGAATGAATTTGAGTTGTAGTTCGCATTTTAAATGTATATATAAACTACGTAGAGAACAGCACCATCGTGAAAGAGGTTTTAGAGGAAACGGCGTCCTTCAAGCGTCGCACTGTTTGGCTAATGCTACAGCTAACGCACAGAGCAGCTTAAATACTGACTCTGGAGACCCTGCAGAGGACAAAAACACTAATAATCACAGAGAAAGTATTCTTATTACCTCTGTAAAACCTTTGTTCAGTAGGTGGCAGCAAACTGGCAGAAATGAACAGCGTAGTGTGATGTGCAATCGGTAACTTGCGAACTTTATTTATGTATGCTAATTAGCCGTGTGGGCTCAGTGGTGTTTAGCGTCTTTAAACAGGCCCCTGGTGTATAAATGATAATAGATATCACTTTTAGAAGCAGAGAGGGTTACAACTAAAATACTTTTTAAACTGTGAGGGGAATGCATATCTCTGCAGCTTTTGCATTGTTTTGTATAGGCATTTACAAATATCTGATTAAATATATAACTAATATAGCCCAGTATAAGTAAGTATATAATAAGTAGACCATATCATAATGTATAATAATAAAACCTACATTTACAAAGCTATTTGCAATGTAATGCATTCACATATGAAAAAACACTTCTTAATGTTAGACTGACAGATTCTCAGATGTGCATTAAAATGTGTTACTTTTTAAAATATCCAGACACGCAAGAGTATCTCTTATTCGATTACTCGATTAATCAAACAAAATAATCGATAGATTACTCGATTACCAAAATAATAGATAGATGCAGCCCTAATGGTAACTCACTCTGTGAACCTAACCCTGGTCTGGTTTTCTTCCTCTAACTCTGAGTTTAACCCAGATTCTCCTCCTGCTGCTGCCTGAAGGAGCGATCTGATTGGACAATTTACTTCGCCTTACAAGGGAATTCTGGGAACACTTAAAAAAGATTTGATAAAAAGTTTAAAGGGTCATGATTTAGCTTTTATAACATTTATATATGTATTGATTACATTTATAAATTTTTGTGTAAACTTTTATCAAGTCAATTTTTGATGTCATTCAAATAAGATTTTTTTTTTGCAGCCTTACAAAAACACTTCAGTCAGATTACTCTTAAATACACTGTATTAAAATCTCTAAAATATTAAGTTAATAAGTTTAAGGGCAGTGTAAAATATTTTTACTTTAATGAAGAATTGAAAACAAGTACAATATCATTAGTGTAGTTTTTTTTTTTTGTTTTTTTTTTTTGCTTTTTTTTGCTTTCATTTGTGTCAAACTAATTATTAAACTACAACCTGTGCTCTACATCACTCCTTTAATGTTAAGCCTGAAAATAACCTCTCCACAGTCACATGACTTCCATTTTCTTTAAAATGGCCGCCTTCGTTGGTTTACCGTTGCCATGGTGAATCCTCTTTTCTTGGTTCCACTGATAATGGCTTCTCCCCTCTGATAAACTCAAGCTGAATAAACTCAGAGTTGTCTGACTCAACTCCAAACCTGTTTTCTGAAAGTTACTTCTGAGTTACTTCAACCTGCCTTGTGAAACTGGGCCTGCATAACAGAGTAGAAAACTCAGAAAAGTCAAGACAAACACATCAGACTTGGATCGAGTGCAGTGCAACAACACCTCAGCTCACTGTGCAGGTATAGACAGAACCTGCAGTGTCTCTCCATACATGTATTTGTATAGATTGAGTTGCTTGGTAACGGAGTAGAAATATGAACCGTGTTAGATCCCAGACCTAGAGCAAGGATGTTTTCTGATCCTGCCCCCTCATCTCTCTGGATAATGTGGCGCTCTCTGCTTTTTCTGCTGCAATAGGCATTCAAAGCCCCAGAGTCCGGCAGTCATTCAGTCCACAGCAGTGTTCAACCGCATCGCGCTTCAATACATTTACAACGCGTGTGGGGGGGATAACTATACTTTGTCTTATTTCTTTCTTTCTGTGTGACAGCCCACAACGAACCGATTTACATTTCCTGTTTATCCAATGCCCCCTTATAATACAACAAGTAAGCCATCATTCAAATATTAGGCAGATGGTTTGTATTGCAACAGTGGGCTCTTGCTAAGCCACTGAATAATCCAATCATATGTGAATTATTTACCATTTCTGAAGCACGTACTTTACTTTCAACCATGAATAATGCATCCTCACTGCATGGCTTTACTGATATGTTTCATCACCACTGTAGTCTGTCATTTAAAAAAAAAAAAAATCCTTTGTATGACTTCTGTGTTTGTGCATGCTACCTGCTCAGAAAGACAATTTTCCACACACACGCACAAAAAAACACAGACTTTTCCAAATGCTTCAAAACGAGACTCTTGATCCTAGCGTATAGCCCCGTAAATGTGTACCTTAGTATGCTGCTCACACGCTTTCGTCTGCAAATGTCAAAGCTATGCTCATATGAGGGAAGGGGGGGTGGGGGTCTGTAGACATCTTTTGCTGCTGCTGTTCATCCTTGAGTGTCTTCTTCATCTCCCGTCTAATTATTCAATAAAAATTACCACGTCTCCCGGAGTGCTAAAATATTCAGATATTCCCGGCGATCGCACGAGAACAGCCTCTCGCCCAGAATGACGGGAATGAATGCGGCGTCGACCACCACACAGTTTGCAATTTTAATTCATGACAGGGTTAGTTGTTATGGCTCAAATGTCCTTTTTGTGGCTTGAAAATAGATGTTTGATGCTTCGTAAGCGTTTTCCCTCGGTTATTATGATGCTTTAGCTCATGAACAGTGCTCTGTAAAAGTCTCGGACAGGTTTTTCAGAACAAAGAAAGGTGTGTCAGAGGACAAAAATACACAAAACTGCAAAGACAAGGAAAAGGAGAGAAGAACATTTAAACTAGAAGCTAGTGTTGTAGTCAAGATGATACTAATTGAGACGAAGGCCAAAGTGAACCGAGACTAAGACAAGGCCAAGACTTTTGGGGTTCGAGACCAAGGCAAACCAACCCCTTTTAAAAGTGGTTTAAATACATTATTGATTATTTTAATGATTTAATGCCAATACGCCACAAACAGAGAGAGGTTCCTGGTTCTTCTGAAGTATTTTCCTAGACTGTAAATTTCTCAGACACCGCCACATATGAGATCGTGTAAAACTGCAGCACCGCACCGCTGACCTGTAACCAAAACAAACATGACACTTACAAAGAATTGTTACAGATTTCGCCATAACTCTGTATTTATTTCTGAACAGGGACAGCAGCAGAAGCCAGTTGTTCAAAGACTTGGGGAAAAAGTGGATTTGTTTGCATGTGGTCCTTACGTCGGGTGCCAACAGGACTTTACTGTTGTTAAAATGGAAACAAGGTGAGGAAAAAAATCACCCAGAGGAGTGAATAACAATGAGGACTGAGTAGAACCAACAGGTGATGAAAGAAAGCACTAAACGCTGTTAATCAGGTCACAGAAGTTATAAATTTTGCTTGGTATGAACTGGCGCCATCTTTGTTACTTTTAATAGAAGATGTGCTACGGATAAATGGCTGTGGTAGGTCGGGTCCAATTTGAGTGAGTGGCTCCTGCTTTCCAGAAGAAAGTAGGAGGGGTTTATCAAATGTACGTCCCACAATCAGGCTAGTTGAGAAGCCACTGTGCTAAAATACTCAGTTATTCCATTATTACAGAAGGAAAGCTCTCATTCGAACACCAAGATGACTACCACGCAATTTACCATTTAACATCACAAAAGGTTTCTTGTCATTGCTTAGAAATGTCCTTTCAGTGCCTTGTGAAGAGGCTGTTTTATATTCTATAGGTGTTGTTGCTCTATTGGAGATGATGGTGCCCAGAGGGATCTTAGTCATAATTAGAAACACAGACTGCTGACAGAGAAACAGTGCAGTCCCATTCATGTGTTCATTAGGAGGCAGGCCTGAGGCGAGATGTTCCTGGACTGTAATTGTGGGTATAATGCATCTGAGTTTAACCCACGCCAAGAGGACAAGAAGAGGTTTACTTTAAAACACAGCCCACAGAAGATGTGACAGGACAGTATACCCTTATTTCAAATTGGGCAATATGGTTTACCTTATGCACAAGATTTGTGAGGTCACATACTGAGGGAAATCCTTCTTGTCAGGCTTTATGCCAGGTTAGGATATGGTATAGGTCAGGTTAGTACAGATATTTACGGATAATACATTCCCATTGTCATAAGAGATAAAGCATACTTAAAATGTATTGTCCTACTTCAGTGACCTTTAGTCCAGAGGTTACAACAAGGTCTGATTTACAGAAAACTAAAGGCTGTCATACACAGTAGACTTTACTATTAGGGATTTTTGTCTACAAGGGTTGGATGGTTATACAGACTAACAGTGCAAAAAGAGAAAGACATTAATAATGAAAAAGACTACAGGATTACTCAAACAGGTCTGAATGAAACAAAACATAACTCCAGGTGTGTTTTTGATGAGGGAACATTATAACATGGTAGAAAGCTCAGAAAAGTCAAGTTTGCAAACATAGCCCCTTTATGGTAAACTCTAAACCTTACCTTTATACACTAATACAGTCATTTTCTTACTGTTTGGGGTCGCAGGTGGCTGGAGCCTATTCCAATAACTGTGGGCCACAGGCATGGTACATCCTGGGCAGTGGCAGGGCACTGCATGATACAATATAACCAGTCTTTTGTGAGAAATGAGATGTGAATTAAATCTCAGATAATGTATCTTTAAAAGTGTATACACCTATGCTGATATATTTATGGATAAACCCCATAATCATATGTATTTGGGGCAGGAACATACGGCGTGCCTGTAATAGATTGAGCCGTTTTGTCGATAAGATCTTCTGTAATGCTACTTTGCTGCTTGTAATCCGTTCATATCAAGATATGTGTGAGAGCGAGACCTGCGGCTGCCTCACTTCGACTCATTCAATTATTGCCAATATTTTACCCTCAAGAAGAGCCTCTTACAAGATAACTAAAAACAATCTTCATGCCTGCAAAGAACTAGTCACCTTATTGTGATGTCATGAGTCTGCGCCTTAGGAAAAAGACCAGTAAATTTCAAGAGGTTCTGGCTGTAAAAAAAATCCTTGTATTTTTAAATGTCAATTATGACTTTATAGGCTACATAGTATCTGTGTTTTCAGTGCTTAAATTTAAGCTTCAAATTTAGTGGCGATGGTTAGAATCAATGGTACTATTTGGTTATTTTGATGGAATAAAAAATGGGTGTAGTTAGGTTTATGCATTGTGTCAGGGTTAGAGTGGCTCAAGGAGCATGAGACATCATTGACTGGCCACCACAGAGTCCAGACCTTAACCCCACGGAGAATCTTTGGATCGAGCTGGAGAAGGCTTTGCACAGTGGTTCAACTCTCACATCATACAATACAATACAAGATCTTGGCAAAAAATTAATGCAACTCTAGGTGAAAATAAATGTGACAGGTCTGGACTCTGTGGAGGCCAGTCCATTTGTGAAAATGATGTCTCATGCTCCCTGAACCACTCTTTCACATTTTGAGCTCAATGAATCCTGGCAATGTCATCTTGGAATAAACCCGTGCCATCAGGGAAGAAAAAAAAAAAAAAAGCCTAACCCTAACTACTGATGAAGTAACCTGGTCATTGAGTATATGCAGGAAGTCAGCTGACCTCATTCTTTGGGCTCATCACGTTGCTGAACCCAGACCTGACCCTTACCTATTTACTTAGTTAAATCCAGATAGCAACTTTTTTTTTGGCCAGGCAGTGTAGGTACTGGGGACCATAGGTTTATACAACCACATCAACAAAAAAGCTGTACTGTATTTCAGAGTTTATAGTTTTGTTTTTTAGGAATGAACTTAGGACATGACAAAAAGAAAAACAGTGTTTATTTGCAGTTTGCTTGCATTTTACAACCAGCTCTTAGACAATCAAAACAAAATGGTTAAAAAGAAGCATGTAGCTTTTACTGTAAAGTTGAAGATGTTTTGTTTCTCAATTCAAATTGACATTTCTTGCATGAGAGATAAAATGAGAGTCTTCACAGTAGAGCAGCTTGTAGAGTGACCTACCTGCTCAACACGTTACATTGTGATAAAGAACAATAATGAGAAGTGCTCAGGGGTCGGGGGAGGGGCTGTTTGTCCTGTTTATAAGTTTATCTACCACTGAAGTTATTATCAAAACATTATTTTAAGGTATAAATCAGGGGTAAGCAAGTTTGATTGCAGTCAGGCCAAATAATTTGTGAACCACCAGGTGACGGGCCACAAGAATGGACATACAGTTCCCTGTCATGGTTCTTTGGCAGCTTTAAATGTGCATATATTAACATGTTCAATTACATATACAAAATATATGGATCAATAAATAAATACCTTAAAAAATAAATAAATAAAAATCCTAGAGGCAAAGGTAACCATGACAGAAAGAGGTCACATGACAGAATGCTTGCTATTTATTGGTTGGAGGCAACTAAAACCATGAAACCATGACAGAGAACTGTATGCTTGCAAATAGAGTCTTACAGCGCCTCATTCACTGACAGGTTCATGGAATTAACTGTCAAGTAATAGCAATTATAGCACTCCTGTCTCACAGCAAGAAGGTCCCAGTTTAGATTCCCAGACTGGGTGGGGCCTTTCTGTGTGGCGTTTGCATGTCTTCCCATGTCTGTGTAGGTTTCCTCTACCACTAAAAACATGTACAAAAGGTCCCCCATGGGGCCAGGACTCCCCTGCAAAAGAGATTCTGAATCTCAGTGGGACTTTCCTGGTTAAATAAAAGTAAAAAAAAAAAAAAACAATTAAAAGTGGATATCAGCTAAAAAATTGACAATAGCCAATTGTATCTGGCTGAGGGCCAAGTTTGGCCTGCAGGCTAGGGGTGGCCTACCCCTGGTCAAAATGCTATAGTGTTGCTTTAAATTTCTAGTATGTAAAACAATAACTTCTCTAACATATTTTTGAGTATAAATCAGTCAGATCCTTCTTGTAAAATTCTACCCTTAAGGTGCAAAATTATGACCTATAAGGCGACTGATTTTTCGCACTGATGGAACGAGAACAACTAAAGATGTCAGCAACACAAGGCAATCAGATCTAAAGATTTTAAAACTGTATTTGGAAAGTGCATTTTCTTCAAAGAATGTCCTTAAGTTAATAGCACAAGTGGAAATATCCAGGGGGAAATTAGATTGTCTGTGTTGGATTGTAAGAGCTGACAGGTGGCGTCTATAAAAGTGTCACAATGAGCGCTCGCTGGTGCTGCTGGTGGTTCTGAGGTGTGAGAATGGCAGATCTGTGGGAGGCTCTGGAAGCAGGCCCTGGCCCGAGCTGGAGCTAACATGGACACAGATTGAGTTAAGTGTGGAGGCGAGCTCTGCCCCATCTGTGCTGTCGGCTGCTTTGGCAGAGGTGTGTTCGGGGGATGCAGGGAGAAGTTATCGCGGAAAGACTGAGATTGGCAGACAAGCAGTGCATTCTGGGTAATGATGGGTGAGTCAGGGAGCGTCGTATGGCAGTGAACCGCTTGACCGTTGGAGTCTCGATGTTAAACCGTCACAGTGAAGTCAGCGGTGCCATCTGGACAGTTCGAAAGGATGCTTGTAAAAATATTTACTCAGGTCTTTAGCCTTCAACATGGTGGAAGTAAACTTTGTATTAATCATGTAGCTACTTCCAGTGATTCTATATGTGAGTATGTCCTTGTGTAAAAAGTTATTGTTGCTGTCTGAGCGCACTTTCACAGTTCCATTAAAACAAATTCAGGGCTCCACAATAATGTATATACCACATTTAACTGCTTTTCAGACAGTGGCAATACAATGCTTAATTTCATTGTCTGTCAAAATAATTTGTCAAGTAGAGCTTTATAAACAGTGGCACATCCATAAAAGTTTTCAAGTTATACACAATAAAAACAAAAGTATTCAGAGTATTACAGGGTTTTGAGGAAGACACCTTATCTCCAGAGAAGGACAATCTTTATGTTTCAGCGCCAAGACTTTTTCGACAATGCTGTGCTTCCAACTTTGTGGTTACAGTTTGTATACTTTATATTCCAACAAAATGTACCCAAGTGGACAGAGCAAGGACTATAAACATGTTTCAGTGAGTTTGGTGAGAACTTGTCTTCTTCACAAATATCAGTCCCTGAGCTCAGACCAAATGTGACTGAATGCTTTTGTCAATAAAGTCTATCTAAATCCTATTGCAAAGTTCAACTTGTTGCACATCACAAACAGGAAGAAATAAAAATGTAACAGTTTTAATCTTTTCATCAGTGTATTGGGTAGATACAACCAGAAAACAAAGATAGTAAAACATGTGCAGAATAATAAGTTGCTTTTAAACAATGCAATTGGAAAATGCTCCTGTCCCAACCTTTGGACACTCAACCTCACCTCCTATAGACTTCTCTGACCTTTACCTCACCCCCCTCCCCTGTCTGGATGAAGTCCACCTGCTGCAACCTTACAGACCTGAACTATGATCCTACAGATGAGCTAATGGACTTTATTTAACAGTCTCAGACACATTTATACACCGTCCTGTGAGAGGATCTCTCCTTCAGTGTGGTCTCCATAAGGTTTATTCTTTTTTCCCCACAGTTCTCCACGTTTTTTAGGAGTTTTTCCTCACTGAGAGGTAGGGTCTTAGGACAGGGGCTGTCCTGGGAATGTTTAGTTTAGTTTTTGTTTATGTTTGTTTGTGTCCCTGTTTGTTTGTTTATGTCTATTCCTTTAAAGCCTTTGAGGCGACTACTGTTGTGATGTAGGCTAAATAAATAAAATAAAATTTAAGTGAGCTGTAACAACTAATGATTACATTTAGTTAGGAAGGTTTGATTTTGGTGGAGATAGGCTTAACTGGGAGGTGTTTCAAACCCGTTTCACCTTACTCTAAAAAAATAAATGTGTTTGGTAGGGCTGGCTACATCTCCACAGAAATGAAAGGAGAGACTGTGTTTGTTGATAAGTAACGCTAGCTGCAACATTTATAAAGGAAACAGAATTGTTCCTAGAGTGGAGCCTTGAGACACTCCATAGTTTGTTAGTTTGTTATTAAGACAATAAGCTATTAGGTGATTAAACAGTCAAAGCCACATTTTATACTGTTTCCTTTCATGGGCAGGTCACAAAATTAATTAACTGTGTCTTGGCATCAGTAAATGTATGCTTCCTTGTTACTGTGGTGTTACCTTTAATGATTATACACTCATAAACCAGCCAGTGCACAGAGACACAGACCAAGCCGACCTTGATTTATCCCTGCTCTTATTAACGATGGGAACGGCACAGTGTGCTTTAGCGCTCCTGTTCTGCTGAGGTAGAGTCTTGGAGAAGCCGGGGCAGACCTCAGACCTCAGCCCTGTAACAGTAGACTCATAAATTACCTCCAGACAAGGGCGCTCTCTGAGGAGGTCCAGGATTCCTCTAAAATTACAGCTCGTTCATCACAGCCTTTATTTCCACACTGTCCTTTTCACTACCAATGTCTTCAAAGATCCACTAAATCCTACCACAGCAGATCCCTGGAGCGGTGTTTCTGTCTAAGACAAAACTGTGAACTATCCGTGTTGTTTTGTGACCGGAACATTCAACACAGATTATCTCTTCATCATGGCACCTGTTAGTGGGTGGGATATATTAGGCAGCAAGAGAACATTTTGTCCTCAAAGTGGATGTGTTAGAAGCAAGAAAAATGGAGAGGCGTAAAAACTGCGGCTCTTCAGGGGTGTTCCCAGTCCTGCAGTGGTCAGTATCTATCAAAAATGGCCCAAGAAGGGAACAGTGGTGAAAAGCAAATGCTGGTTATGATCAGAATTTGGGTGGCCATAAAACATTATGACAAACAATATTAGGGCAGGTGGTCATAATGCTATGCCTTGTCGATGTACTGTATATGTAATTAGTGATGTGAGCACAGCTTGTATGGGAAGAAAATATTAATCACACAATAGCCTGGAAGGGTATCTGTTTCAGCTACGTACCACAACTTCCCTCCGTCCCCATTGCCACCGCAGCAGCAGAAACAACTCCTCAGCCTCTCCTTCTCCTCCTCTTCACTGTCACCAGTGTCCAGCCCTCAGTGGGATAGTTCTTCCCTAATAATCTGTCAAGCTCCCTTTATCGTAACGCATGGTCTTCCGGCCGGGGTCTAAGCACCAAAAATCTATTCCCACAGTAAATCATTCATCGAACCTCATTCTCTTGTCTGTGTCTCTACTGGTTGAAATAAATGAAGATAGATGTGTTTTAACATGTAGTAAAAAAAAAAACAAGAATTTTAAAAATACTTAGGTGAAAAAATAAACTGCACTTCCCTTTGTTTTGATTACACTGCAGCCAGCTGAGTGCTTACACTGTTCACCATCAATATTCAGGTAAAACCAAACTCTGACCTACAAAATGTATTAGTTCGATGAGATCAATAGATGGAGGAACAGCCAGACCTGAATGATCGATATTATTGGGATATTTTGCTGACACTGCGCAGATCAGCTATCAGTATACTCTACAGTGCTGTCTGTTTTTCCACAAAGAAAAGCAGCTGTCTCCAAAGTGGGCTAGTGCTGGTGCTAAGTAATGAAGCATTTTTATCACACAAACTATGCAAAAATGCTAAAATGTTGACACCTTTCACCACATTAGAACGAGGATGCTGTTGATGTTATGGTGGTCAGCTCAGGCTATAAAGAAGGACCTAAAAACAGTTTCTTCTAATGTTTTTATGTCATCATTGTTTTTGTAAAGTTGGAAATAGTACGTAATAACACATTATCATGATATAAATGAGCCCATATTGTCCATTTCTGCAAGCTGCCTGGGATAAATCACTAAATGTGTTGTTTTTTTCAGTGATTGTAGGCTAACTCTCCTTCACTGCCTCTTCTCTTCTCCCCTCAGAACGATGTGCAGACTCTCTGTGTTTCATGTGAGGTGAGCCGTGAGATCCAGTCGGCCAGTTGACACGGCTCCACGACTCACTGCACAAGCAAGACCCATTCTTAAAGCTTTATATATTTGTGGAAATTTCAAACTGTTCCTGTCCACATGACTTCCTATTTCTACTCCTCGCCATCGTTTGAGAAAACCCAGATGTGGCAGCCATGTTGGAGGGGAAGATTTGGAGAGCCAATTAGCTGCGCCTTCATCATACAAGGCGAGTAATGATTCTGTCACTAGTCATCTTGTCAGGCCCGTCCCAAACACAACATCTGTAGCTTGTCTGTTTGTCTTTATGGCTGATCGGCTGCACAAGTGTGACTGACTGGAGAAGAGAAAGCAGTCTTTTTAAATTAGATCAGTGAAGCATATGGGAGTAGAGGTAAACCTTCTATAGGGATCTGATCCTCATTAAATGTCTGTGTTAACATTGCACAGAGGGGCAGTAGTGTCTGGCATTAATGTGAACGTAAATGGACAGCTTTATGACCGGCCATCACATTCAGTTTATGTTTACTCACGGTCTTCCTGCTCTCTATCTCATGACCTCTGTGTGGTATTGATTGTTACATGTAATTGTACTGAGATCAGCATAAGACAAAGTGCTACAGATTGCATGTGGTTTGTTAAGTTTAGTGCACAAAAGCAAACTTAATTCAAATGATGAGGTGCTTATTTTATTATTATTCCACTAAGGAGACTATGTTTTGCTGACAGTGGTCGGTTTGTTTTTCTGTGAGCAAAACAACTCAAAACATGTAGTTTGGAAATGGATCCAGTGTGCCTTGGCAGAGGTCATACAGTGGTAATGATGTAGTGCCCAGACCTAGACAAAGGATCTTCTAGGTCAGGGGTAAATACTCAATATCCAGTAAGCCAAAAAGCTTTTATATCTCACAATGGTAAAGAGTCCCCACAAAACATTAGATTTTACACTTTGTGGCAGGAGTTAGTATCTATCAATCTCATGATGCGGAATCCTTTGTGAATTTTCTGAACCCATACTCTCTTCCAGCAGATCTACATCAACATTTTTAGTGATCTTACGAACATACTAACCCCAAATTTACAGTGAGAATGTCACCAGGACATTGCAGCAGGTTGTACTGTATGTGCGTCGGTTTAAAAGCGTCAATTTATGCTGCAGTCATCAGAGCTGCTGCTGCTCTGCTGCCCCCCTTGGTTTTACAGAGAGCTCACCATCTAAACTCAAAGCTGTGGCCACTGAGCCCCATGCATTCTCCTTCTTCATGTTGTCCATTTAAAATTGCTGCTTGGTGTCCTAATTTAGATTTTTCTCCCTCTCAAGAACTAAGTTCTTGATGTGCGATGTTTACTTTACTGCAGTGTTTTAATGAGCCTTCATTCTGAAAGAGTAGCGGAAGTTTATTTTGACACATGGTGCTTGTTTTTTGTCTCGCCTGTAGCTCTGCAGATTGATGCATAGACGCTCAAAAAATAGAACTCCAGCTTAATCGTGAGTGAAGCGTCGCACCATGCTGTTCTTGTGACACGCATATGTCATCAATAACGTGAATTGTCAGATTGAATTTAAAAAAAAGACTTTACATGCAGCTGACATGACACTGATGTAAATTGGGGGTTACAAATTGACAAACAACATTGGCAAAACCTCAACCCAAAGAGAGGTAAAAAGCACCAAAAATACGCAGTATTACAACCTGAATGTCTGGAAACACACCTGGGGAAATATTTTTATAAAGTTGTGGCCTTATGTTTACACGCTTAAAATATTTGTCACTTATTATTGTCTTAAAGCAAGAATAGAGGATTAAATTTCTTAAAGTGATCCCTCTAACCACACACACACAGTTTCAAACCCCAGTAATCCAGTGTGTGTTCAGTGTGCTCCTTACCTGGATGGACACATCGCTGTACGACCCTCCGATGACCCCCGAAATGGCGAGCGGCACGTCGTCGTGAATGGCGTACGACCCGTCGGGACAGGTGTACTCGCTGTCGTCCACTTTAGTGAGCGACGCCCTCACGAACTCCAGACTCTGCTCCAGCGCGTACGTGTCCTTGGAACATGTGTCCAAAATGTGGGCCCCCAGTCTCAAACCGGGCAGCATCCGGTCATCTTTGTTGATCTCGTCCAAGGCCAGCAACATGGCCTCGAGTCTCTGTATCCCTCTTTGGGCGTTTATTTTCCCACAATCCTCTGCTGCCTCCCCTTTCTGATGCACCGGGAACAACCCACCGATCATCAAATCCCCTTCTAGAGTTATTTCCTTCTTCAAGTCCATGTTGTACCCCACCGCCGGCAAACCATGGGACGTCTGGGTGAACAAAGATAGACTTACACATAATAATAGACTCAGGCGGGACACCCAGACAGGCCGGGGCGCAGAGTGCACCCCTAACACAGGGAGTCTCCCCAATGACATATCCCCAGAGTTCAGTGTCCTTTTTTAGGGAGCTCGTCCGGGTCAGCCTCTACTTTGATGATGGCGACAACAAAAGGAAGAAATGGTCCCGAACTTAAAGCAGGGGTGTTGTTATCAGGACAGAGGCCATTTACAGCGGCAGCAGCATCCTGGTCGTCTTGTTGTTGTTGTTGTTGTTGAGAGATTCGGAGATGAGAGCCTGGAGATCAAAGAAACACAAAGTCAGTCACAGCCTTTGAGCCGCAACACAATCAGGACATTGTTTCACGCACAATGTGTTTGGATCAGAGACGCACAACACCAGAGCGACAGAGAAGACAACACTGTAAACTCTGTACAACACTAAATGATAATGATGACTTATTGATTTCCGAGTTAAGTCAAAGTTGGCGGGATAACAGAAGTCTGGTGACAGGTTGTGAATGTGTGTTTTGCATTGTGCTTGTAAACTTTATTAGTGCTTGTTGTTTAAAATGTGTTTCTGTCATCCAGAGGTGTAGCGTCAGACAGAGCCCGGGCCCTGAGACTTGGCCCTTGTCCAGCTTTGCTCACTGTTGACAATACAGTACTGTGGTATATTAGTTTAATGTTTTGTTGTCTATTCAGTGCTTTAAATATTTATATCAATCAAAAAGCAGTTGACAAGACTCCAAAAAACAGACTTTTCTTTGTCATAAATTTGTTTAAATTCATATTTTAATTTTTTTTAAACTAGCATATGTCATTTAAATATCCCCTATAATGCTTTTAACAGTGATAAAATGTTGTTTCCACCTCAAAAACAGACCTGGAGTAGTATTTTGTTTCATTCATGCTTGTTTGAGTATTCGTGTATACTGAGGCACTGCCCTTATCAAGGTCTGTAAAAGCTCGGTCTCACGGCTCTATGTTGACACGAGAAACCAGGAAGTGCTCCTGTGTGTTTCTAAAGCTCATACACCGTCACCGGACTCATTCTGATCATTTCAGCCTGAAACCTCCGTCACTACAAAGCAGTCAGCTCATTTATCTATCTGTTAGCATCATGTTGCTAATAGCCATGCTAAATAGCCATTTTATGCTCTGTCTATTCTCCACCATTGCCAGCAGGGGGCGACAGACACCTAATCCAAGTGCTCTCTGCAAAAAAACCTTTTCCCATACATATACATTATTTTAAGTCATAAACCATGAAATGCAAATGCAAAGGTGTCTGAAACTATTTCAAAAACCCAGAAAAAAGCATAATATATGACTTTTAAGTTAGTTTGCATGAGCACAATCAGTTGTTATCAGTGCTTGTTGTTATATTAAAACATAATTAATCTTTGTTTGAATCAAGCTTAGAAAACTATAATTATCTTCTTTTGCCAGCTAACATCTTGTTTCTTCATCTGCCCAAACTGAGCATTGCTGAAGAAGAAACACTCATACATACACATAAGTTTATGGTAAACTAAACTAGTTTCTCAAAACTGAAGATCCTTTCTTTTACTGGTTTCATTGAAGACAACTTAATGTTCCTGCAGGACAAATCACAAACACCAGATATTACATTTTTTTTCTTCTTTTCCTTTTATCTGTTCTCTTCAGAGGTGGCCACTTTAAATCATCCATCTAACCCTCTCACAGCAGCTAACTCCATCTCCTCTTTCACTACATCCATAAATCTCCTCTTTGGTCTTCCTCTAGGCCTCCAGATCAAACCTAAGCGTCCTCCCACTCACTATCTCTCCTCTGTTCATGTCCAAACCATCTCAGTCTGACCTTTCTGACTTTATCTCCAAAATATGGAACATAAACTCTTCGAACAACACAGTATCACTAAAGCAAGGTCCACTATCACTGCACAGTTCATCATAAGTTCATGTTCATGCGTCTAAACCCCTTCTCTCCATGTTCCTCCCTGTTCTTTGTGCTCTGACTCCTTGCATTTTCTCTTGATAATCCCCGGACTCTTTTGTCGTCACATGCTCCGGCTCCTACTCCACAAACTAACGATGCCTCAGAGGAGCGTTTGGCGAAATCACATTATCCACTTTTTGCAGCGACACAAAAAATACAATTTATGCAAACAACAAAGAGCTGGAGCACAGTTTAAACTCACAATTTTTCCGTTACAAGATCAAATACTTTATACATTATTTATTTTGGACTGAAAATAAGACTCAAACAAGTTCAAAAATCTACAAAAACACTGCTTGTTTTTGAAATGTGTGTCACAGTGAGATCAGCCTCTGAGTTACAAATGCCTGTTTATTGAAAGTTTCTACGATACAAATGAGGAAATCCTTCAACTTTTAGGTCAGACTTAAGAGAAGCAGTGAATGTGTTTTTGAATGAAATCAACATTGGTTCATATTAATTTATATACTGTATCTCTGTACTGTACTTTTTTTTTTCTTGTACGTAATCTGTTTTGGACGTTTGTTTTTGATGCATACACACTTATTCTCTTGCTTCTTGCATTTTATTCTGTATTAAGAGCCGCATTACCAAGTGAACTTCTCTATTGTGAGATTAATAAAGTTGAATTCAACCTTAAAAGCAATTGTAATCCTGCTATTCAAAATCTGAACTGTAGGAACATGACACTAAACTAGAATTAATGTTATTTGTAGTAAATGGAGAATGGCCTACCACCGAAAAAGCCAAAAGTTTATAGGAAGCCTGATCGGTGCCCCCCTCTGGTGCCAAGACGTAAATTTTCCATTCATTGGTCCCATAGACTTTTTGAAAAAGCTTTTGGGGGTACCTGACACATCCCATACCATTCTCCCTGGTGGAAAAGCAACTAATGTATCTTGGCCTGCGAACGCCCTGGGATTCCCCTGGAAGAAGAGTCCATAGAGTGGGAAGACTGGGCTTTTTTATAAACTTTTGTAAGTTTCGTTCATTAAAAGTCTCTAGTTACTTTCACCCATTCAAAAGTCACACATCACGTTTAACACCATTACGTTATCGCAGTAAAAGCAGTTTTCTGTGGTATGGATAGTGCAGTTGTTGACAAACTATTAACTAACTTGACTGAAATCATGAAAACACAACACAGACTTAACACTTCCTCATCTTTTGTTCTGTAATTCATCTCCAGCATCACCTCACACTGTGCTCCTCCACATATTTTTTTGGGCCCCTCTCTCTCTCTCTCTCTCTCTCTCTAACGCTCCCGTCTGTGTCTCCGGTCTCTCTGCTGTTGTTTCCATGGTTACGGGGATGTGAGGAGGAGGAAGAGGAAGAAGAAGACGGCGCGGGACACGAGAGAGAGAGCCCGGTCTGACCATGCATGGTACTGGAGGGGGGTCCTGTGGGACGACTGCTGCTCTGCACTAAACTCAACCAAACTGAGGAGACTCCAAGCACAGCACGTCATCCTGGGCGTTTTACTCAGAGACAGAGCCAAGATGGAGGAAACTCAAGATTCAAGAGTCACTTTATAATTACTAGTGTGTTTATATGTCTACTTTATATTTCTATTACTTCATTAACCCTTAGAAATGGGACATTTTGCTAACTGTCCTAGCGGTCTTCCCCATTTATTTTGGCAAAGGCGCAAACTAAGACCAGTATGTAAGATGTTTTTAGATCACAATGGGGGGTAAAGGGTACTGTTTACCCAAGGCCCACTGCAGGGAGGGGCCCTCAGAAACCTGGAAAAAGCATGAAAGATATTGATCAAGTGAGAACAAGACCCACCAAGATGGTTTATGCACAGTGCCCAGAATTTCAAGCAAGTACTGATATGTTTTTGTGGATACGATTGTACAAAATACTTTTCAAATAGCACACACATTTAATAGTCAGTTCAATTTTAAAAGTTTCAGCAACATTACTGAATTTCCCTCTTGCTGTCTTGCTTGGTGTAACACCAAAATCTTTTACCTAGCATTTCACCCACTGCTTTTATTTTAATAAAAAAAATGTAAAACTGAATCAATTCAACCAGGAGAGACTTAAAACAAAAAATCTTGCAACAGATGATTTATCAAAGGAATAAACTTTGGCGAGAGTTTAAGTAGTTAGGGGGAGCTTTATCCTTCGGGGCCTAGACGCTGGTGTTGGTGAAGAGGAGAAGGAAAGGCTGAGGAGACTGATGGTTCTGCTGCTGCGGAGGTGGGTTGCTGCATGTAGCCTCTGAGGTTGCATAATAATTTACTCTGTCTTCGCGAAAAAAGATCACAGAGGAATGTTATTAATTTTCTACAGACATCTGAGTTGTTTTCCTAACAACAGTTTTTAGTGTAGCAGTATTTAGGCGTATGGAATTAAATGAAATATGAAAAAAATGTTTGGGCACCCTTATAAGTTTGTTGAATGCATGTAACTTCTCAAAATAGATTATTTGCAACACAAAACTTATTAGATTAGTTAGTTAAGCCTTGAACTTCATAGACAGGTGCATTCAATAATGAGAAAAGGTATTTAAGGTGGTAATCAGGAAATGGTAAGGACACAGGCAAAGTTTATGTTAAGGCCAGATGTGGCAGGCTCAGAAAAATACCAGAGAGACACAAGCAAGGAATGGTGAGAATGGTTAAAGACAAACACAGATCACCTCCAAAGACCTACAACATCATCCTGCTGCAGATGTTTCTGTACATGGGTCAAACATTCAGAGCACTTTGCACAAAGAACAGCTGTATGTGAGGGAGATGCCACACCACAAACACAGTCGCTTGAGGTAGGCAAAAGCTCATTTAGAAAGCCAGATTATCTTTGGAATAGCGTGGTGTGGACAAGCCTCAAGCGACTCTCTCACACTTATGTTTAAAATCAGTGTTTGTATCATTCAGAAAACACAGGATAACTAACTCACAGGAGGATTCAGATTTATCCAGGTCTCACAATTTATAATGAGTTGGTTAAATTTAACATAAATTAAAATAATAATAAAAACGTGACCACTGATGGACAAGGGCCCTCTCCCAGGGACCCTTAAACTACTGAAACTAAACTACTGATAACTGTTTATTCTCTGTTTTTCTAATAGGTTGTAAGTTTTGCAAATTGCATTGGTCCAGAATCAGTTTATTTGCACATAATAGGACCCACAAGTCTCTTACTGGTTGTATGCCTTTCCATTTGCATTTAGAGGAAGTTTAATCTTTTAAAAATCTAACTTGAATCCACTCAATATTGAATGTATTGACAAAAAAAAAAGTAGTAGGATGGCTGGTGAGGCTTAACACAGCAATACGTTATTAACCAAACCTAGGTTACTATTAGTGTTTCCCAAAATAAGTCCGTGGATGTTCCTTCCTGCTGCTTGTCGACATCAGAAAGTCCTCCGTTCATTGGGGCTGTTTTTAGCCCTTGCGCACACACATCGACATGAAATATAGAGGCTGTTTGTTTAGTGCATTATTTTACTGCAGCAGTATTACAATACCCACAAGGTGCACAAATTTAACAGCATTTTTCCTCAAAGTGTGAGTGTAAGTCTGCAGTAAAAAAAAAAAGAAAAAAGGCAGGAATAAAACTGGAGGAGCACTTAAGACACCGACCCAGGAGACCGCGGTGACAAAAGGATTTGAGGCTGACACATGGACAGACTCCGCCCACATCCAGCTGTCCCACTGGACTGGAGCATCCTCTACCTTCACTGTCTTTGCTCAAATCTAAAGCCACTGTGATGTCTTACATTACTCCCATAGATGCTTTACACACATTGGCTCTGACACTTTATGGGACACTATTGTTTTTATTGTTGTGGCTGTAAAAAAGCATTGCCTATATAAAACTTATGCACTGTATAGGAATAGTCATTTGAATATTCAATACCCATATTTTTAGATGTGATGGTAAACAAGGCAGAGCTAACGCTAAAAATAGTCCCTATCAATTTAATATAGCACTGTATTTTGCAGTGGGAAACTTCATTTAAAAAAGCCAGTATGGGTATCTCAAAAATTTTGGTTGAACACCAGGTGGGGACAGCAAAAGTGGAAAATGGCAAAACTCCTCTTTAATTCATAAATTCATGCTTCTGCTTATTTCTGATGAGTGGCTGGAGCATATGCCAGCAGCTAAGGGTCTTAGGCAGGTTACACCTTGGACATTGGCCAGTTACTCTCAGGCCTGATGATCACTCACTAAAAGGACAGCCATTCATTCTCACAATCTTTCACTACAGGAGCAGTTTAGGGGCCAACGACAACGCATTTTGACGAATCCACAAAGGTTTGATTGTGGTTTGGATTTTCATTTACACAGAAGAGCTTTTCGTTTCTGAATCCGCAATCTTTTGAAAATGCCACTCACTGAAAACACTGATAACAGCCCCAGTCTGAACAGTGATTGGCTGTTGTATGTCAGCTGACCCACGAGGGCAAAATACAAGGTTTTTGTGTCTCATGCGTTAATTTTTAGTCGAGTATCTCTCAGTAATATCTGTATAAGTACTTACTTTGATGAGAGACTTTATGAGAATGGCTCCAGAAAACCACAAGATCCTAAAGTAGTTGGAAAGTTACAGACCAGAGCCATCACTTCCTCTGCTGTTTACTCACTGTGTGGTGTAGAGCATTTGCGGGGCCTACAGCACTGTTTGCTGGACAAACACAGGTACTACAGTTTACTTTAGTTTTCTTCACACTTCAGCGTTTCTGTGTAAATGCGAATCACGAGCGGCATGACTGTTGCGTTTTCCTGGGCAGCGTTGTCGTGTAAACAGTTCCTTAGAGTCACCAAATACATGTCTCTGGCCACCGCTGAGCACACACATTTGGACTGTGCCGTTTGTAAACAAGAAACACAAAATTATTTAGCATTTTGTAAGATAGCACAAATGGCAAATGTAAGCCCAGAGTCCGTGTGTATTCTGAATCAAGTTCTCTGTCACAGTTTTGGAATATGCAAGACTTTAGTCAGTTAAAGATATATTTGAGCTTTTAACAATGTTATAATGTTGTTTACAGCCTCAGTAACAAACCTGGAGAGGTATTTTGTTTCATTCATGTTTGAGTAATCCTGTATGTCCCGTCTGATTCTCAGTAAGTTAATTTATCTATCTATCTGTTAGCTTCATATTGCTAATAGCCATGCTAATTAGCCATTTTATGCTCTGTCCCTTCCCCACCATTGCCAGCAGGGGGTGACAGACACCTAATCCAAGCGCTCTCTGCAAAGTCAAAGTAACAGCTCCCCATAATAATACATTTTCCATATATTTACATTATTTAAGTTATAAAACATGAAATACTAATGCAAAACTGTCCAAAACTATTTCAAAAAACCTGAAAAAAACATAATATGACACCTTTAATTACCTGATGGGAGTTAATCAAGGATTTTAATAGATGAGCATGTTCAGTGCATGACACCACGCCTCGGCCAATCACATGGCTGCTCCCATGGTCCCATTGGTCTACACGACTTATTAAAGATTAAGCGACGCCTGCACACAAGGACTATCTTTATAATCACAGGCTTCATGGTACATATCGTTTTTGCTTTTTTGTGGATGTATTATTGGATTGCCTTCACAGACATTACGGACTGTTCACCTTAACTCTCACTCCCATCCAGGATTATGTCAAAATTAATTTCAAAGCCTGTCATTTCTTTATCTTCTCCAACAGATGGACTTTTAACTGAGAAGCCTTATGCCTGCCAGACCCTTACACTCTTCAAACTAAAAAGGAGAAACAAAAATACAAGCCGTGGGGTATAAGGTTGAAAATGTAAAGAAATTGAACAGGTGTGAGGTGGCTCGGTTATGGAGAAAGATGCTATCCACTTCTTTCCAATATTTCAGTGCCCAGGGAAGGAGCATAGCATTAATATGGAAATATCCCTCCCAGCGATACGATCTGGAGGTCATCTTGTGAGGAGGAGATCCCCAGTGGGCTTCTCTGCGAGGGAATAGGACTCGGGCATCTCCTAAAATCAGATTTAGAGCTGACAAAGGAGCAGCTCTTGGGGAAGGGGAGCTGGAGATGGTCCTGTAATGGGAAAGTGTTCTCACAAACATATTACTGAGCACAAACAATGGATGAAGAGCAAATCCTGGCCCAGCTGCCACTAAACCACATCTGTCACTGTTGCACTGGGAATAATGTATCTTTACCTATATATGATAACAGGCACGACTACAGCTAATGATCTACAACCAACAACAACCAGTAAACAAAGCATTTACTCTGTCTGAAGCTTTGTGATATTATGTAATATTCACATTTCACTACAGAGTTATTCAACTATATTTTCCTATGGGTCAAAGTATTTCGAAGGCTAATGGCCTGTGGGTTGAACATTCACCTACTGCTGTACTAGTGCTGCAAAGTGGTGCAGATTACCATATGAGTTTATCAGCTATTATTCTTGAATATTTCACAAAGTGCATATTGAATCTATACAATCCATTCACTTTAAACTACTGAAAAAATTTCACTTTTCACCAATATTCTACTTTATATTGACATGTGCCTGTAACTGCTCCACCATAACGTTATGTTTTATTACATAGATCTTAAAGAATACGTTAAAGGTCCCATATTATGTTTTTTTTAAGGTTTTTGAAATAGTTTTGAACATATTTGCATTAGTATTTTACATTTAATAACTTAAAATATATATATGTTATGAAAACGTCTTCTTTTGGGGACCTGTTACCTTGACTTTGCAGAGAGCGCTTGGATTAGGTGTCTGTCACCCCCTGCTGGCAACGGTGGGGAAGGGACAGAGCATAAAATGGCTAATTAGCATGGCTATTAGCAACATGAAGCTAACAGATAGATAAATAAATTAACTTACTGCTTTGTAGCGATGCTCTTGAGAAGCGGACAGGACATACAGGATTACTCAAACATGGGTGAATGAAACAAAATACTACTCCAGGTATGTTACACAGACTGGCTAATTAGCACGGCTATTAGCAACATGATGCTAACAGATAGATAAATGAGCTGACTGCTTTGTAGTGCCGCCAGTTTAAGCGCTGAAATGAACAGAATGAGTCCGGTGACGGTGTATGGGCTTTAGAAACGCGCCAGAGCACTTCTTGGTTTCACGTTGTCTACGCAGAGCTGTGAGACTGAGCGTTATCAGATCTTGACAATATGATAGCGTCAGCATACATGATTACTCAAACATGCGTAAATGAAACAAACTCAAGCGTAAATGAAACAAAATACTACTTCAGGGCTATTTTTTGGTGGAAACAACATTATAACATGGTTAAAAGCTAATAAAAACAAAAGGAGCTTAGGCATAATAGGGGATTTTTGATTTACAGACCACTGGGACAGCATCTGTTCAGTCCAGAGACTTGTTGTGTAAACTATTGATCAATCCAAAAGTAGCTAAATCCATTTGTTAGCCAACCCACCCGATTTCACCACCAACCTTAATTTTCACCTCCTGAGGGCCCAAAAGAGTAATGTTATTAATTATTAACGTCTTTCAAATATCATAGGCCGCCTGCATCTTCTCTGCTGCACCTCTCTAACCAAAACACCTGTCTATACTGTAGCATACATATCCACTAATCACTGACTCATTTACTGGAATTTTCTCTTTTGTACTCAGAGGAATAACTCCCAGTGACTCATTCCTACAGTAACTCTGGCCCACTGCTGCAGAGGTGTGCTTTTTATGCATTATACAGTGGAGGCTTATTTGAATTGCATGTATTTAATGACTCCGGCTATAGCCATTATCATTTACAAAAGGCTTCCCCAGTCTGCCACCTGTAACAAGCCATCGCTCGTCATCAAACACTGATCCAGTCTCTTTCTCTGCTGCACGGCGCCGTTACTGCCGGTCCAAATGATGACCCCAATTCTGTGATGGATGTCTGCTGCTGCTGCACACTGACTTTTATGGTAACTTTTACATTATTCATCCTCACACGACCACATTAGTAAAACCCCACAGGAGCGCAGAAATGCATTTAGGGGAAATTATTAGGGAAATGGTGAGGCGGGGGGATAATGTTTTGTAAATTCTTAGGTTGTATACTCACGCAAAGAGTCAAGGAGCAGTTTAGATGACACTTTTAACTTTTGATAATTATCGTAGTTGTACTGCAATGTTGTGCTAATGCAATAATAACAATTTGGACCAATTCACCAACGCAAAAACTGTTTTGAGTAACTTCTTCATAGGTCTGACTTTAGCCTTTGAGCAGGCCGACCGCTCGTCTTGTGGGTGCTTTGACAATATTTAACCACACCTCTCTTTGATTCTCATTTTTCTCTATTTAGGTTACTTTTCAAGCTGTTTTTCTGTGTAACTGGACATAGACAGTGCTATATTGGTCATTTTCCTTGTTAGCAAAAGCAATTAATTTTTTGCTGAAAAGTTGTGTAGACCAATCAACAGCAGCTGATGTACTGAGGTCTCATTTTCATCAGATTCACCACAAACCATCAAAATTAATTAAACACTTTATGTTTTTTTTTACCACATTTGGGGGTAGAAATGTTACATAATATCACTTTAATATCTTACAATGATTTCTAGGTGTCTACAGCAACATGTTACAATATATCCAGCACTGTTTGTGAGCATGTTAACAGTGTCTGAAAAAATCTGTTTTTGAGGGGGCTTTGTAATCTTCAAGGACAGTTCATTCATTCAAACCTTTATTTCACCAGGATAAGAAACTCAGTGAGGATATAGACGGGGAACAGGGTGAGAGGAAGGGGGACGGCACTGAGCACATTGTCCTGCGCTGCATGCGCTCTACTCAGTGACCCACCGAAGCGTCCCAGACAAAACCTTTCTAATGCAACAACTGCACCTTCCAATGAGAGCATGAGCACATCATAACCTGCGGTAGTTTAATGTGTACAACATGAGGTTTGTTAATGAGGGCTCAAAACAACCAACAAACAGCAGCAGTGATCCAGAATATTTCTTTGACAATTTTAAAATCAGTATGCATTGGTCTAAACACTCCTTTATTCATGTTTTAAAATAATAATAATAATAAATCAGTCTTATAGAGTGCTGTGTTGGACACTCAAATTCTCTTTTACAAATGCAATATTCTCTCATTCCCCACACACTGATAGTGGCGAGCTACAGCTGTCCTGGGACAGACTGACAAAGATGTGCGCCCACAGCCTCTCCAACCTCCACCAAACACATTATCACACTGCTCCGTTCATACAGCCAAGGTGGGTGAAGTGTCTTGCCCAAGGACACAACAGCAGAACCGCTAACCAACCCTCCTGAGCCACAGTCGGCCTAAATATTTGTTTACATGTGTTACTCTGCTCCACTGTTGGCTCTGGAGAAGCTTGGAGCACTTTGTCATTCCGATGCATTTACTTCCCCCAAATTAAAGTTTACATTTACATTTTACTGCCCTTGTTTACTTAACTTCCTACATTTCACAAAATAATGTTAATTTCTTAAGATAATCTCCTTACGGTTACAAATGTCTGATGTGTTTTGATTTTCTTTATCCGTGTTATCATTATTTTACATGATGTTACCTGATTGTTTTGACAGAAGCCAGACATGAGCCACTAATGAGCTTGAGTTTAAAGAAAATCAACAGCGTGACCTGGGACTGACCTTTTCCACATCAATAATCCATGAGCACAATAATCATTAGCGCTCAATGTAGCGGCTAATTTTTATCTTCAGGGAGATGCGATAGTAAATTCTTCCACTTGAGTTAAAGTCTATTACATGTAGTAAATGATACACTGTCATTTTTTATTCAACTACGTCTGGACAGAAGCTGCAATATTATACATTAAAAAAGTGAATTAATTGTCTTTTTACTCATTATGGACCAAAATAATGTGCCTGAAATAAAGAATGAAATGAACTGAACGCTGCTAAATCAGAGAAAAAGTTAATGTAAGAGATCAAACATCTGAAAAAATATCAAGTGGGATATTTTTAGCTCTAGGTATGGTACGCTTTAGTGTCTCTGTAGGGAAATTTGTTCTTTGCATTTGACCCATCCTTCAGTGCCGCTGGGGCAAACTGTCAGGAGCAGTGCCTGGGGACTCTTCTTCAGATCTAGAGCCAGGATCCTGGTCAGGAGCACCAGCTGGAGGATTAGTGTGTTGTGCTGGTTTTAGGTTGATGGAGGAAACCGGAGCACCCAAAGGAAACTAACTCAGACACAGGGTGACCACTTCTAAAAGGACTAAAAGTGGGGCAAGTGGTGCCATTTGGTGGGACAAGGTGGGACGGACTTGAGAAATAAATCTTTTGATATACAAATTTAGCTTTACCAACTCACTGAGATACAAGTTGCTACAGTTTAGGGCCTGTAACAGATTTGATGAGCTGTTTTTATCTCAAAAACACACATTTACTGAGTCTTTATTCATTGGAATAAAAATGGTAGAAGAGAAAAAATAAAATAAAAGCTCTCAGTCTGCATTTTCTCAACACAATCCAGCAGCATCAACACATCTTACAGCTCCAGGAGAGGCGTGGCCAGAAACACAGGGGCAGCAACACACCAACCATATATTCAACCTATCAAGATGGGACGCCCACAAATATTTATTCTACATTTTACACAAGGAATACTGACCTTACCTTCTAGTTCTTAACTTGATTCTCCCTTTTTTATAAGCTCCACTCATGAAAACGAGGGACACTGTCTTAATCAGTGGGACGGTGGGACAGAGGACTAAATGGCTGTGCAGGACAACCAAAAGAGGGTCACTCGATCAGACACGGAGAGAACATGCAAGCTCCAGAAAAGCCCCACTGCTCAGTCCCGGAATCAAACCCAGGACCTTTATGCTGGGAGGTGACTAACTCTTCCCACTCTGCCTACATAACCACAGTAAACAGAAGTGCCACAGTGCGTCATTGTCACATATTAACCCTTTAGTTCGTCTGCAGCACAAGTTACTCCTCTTGCATCTTAAACCACAGCTCTCTTCTTCATGGCCCGTCCTCACATCTGGGCTACGCTACAGAGCGGCCCATGAGCCGGCTGTCTGACAGAATAACCTCATCCATGTTGCACCTTGTCTGTATAAAGTACGCCGCACGCACACAGAGACGTCAGACCTGCAGCTCCTCTGTGTCTGTCGTTCATGTGGTCACTGCTCGAGAAACCACAGGACGCTATGCAACACACTTCCTATCCAAACATAGGATTTTACACATTTTACACACAAACTAACAAAAATACAGAGGTTCAAATAAGCCAGGATATAAAACGCATACGTTACAAAAATTCAGTGCACACAGAGTTAAATATTTGGTGTTTATTTATCATTATATACAGTATATTCTAATGTTATGATGAGCTGGGTTTTAGTTTTCCTGATCCGTCACTCATAAATTTAATGCTCAGAATCTAAAAATACCCCATTATAATATAATTCCCATGCATCAATAAAGTTTATGTCTTTTAATAACAATAAACCGATGTTTTTAGTCCCCTGTCCCGTGAAACAAAGCCATATTGTAGCTTCTGGTGCCTCAATAATTAACATTTATACGTAGAAATTACAGTCACAGCATAATTTGACGTTTGTCTCAAAAAAAATTTTTTTTTTGCAATGAAAAACAGTAAGCTGCCAAATCTGTATTGTAAATTGGACAGTTTATCTTTTCGTGCACTCTATAAAGATCAACTTTTCATGTAGTGTTTCCCTTATCACACTGACTGTAAAAATAATATTAGTGTGAACGCAACCACATTTTATATTATTATATTTATTATATTATAATAAATATATATAATATAAATATAATAAAATAATATATATTATATTATATTATATTATATATATTATTATATTTCTATCTCTGAATAATATTTATACTGTGCACACTGTTAAGACATTTATTATATTTAGAGTAAAATACTATTAATAAGTAACAAATCCCCTTTTTATCCAGGCTTGGGGCCAGCACAAAAGGTACATGTGGCTAAATTCAGTGCATTTATAATGTATAGTAAAATGCCGCCATATATATATATCTATATATATATATATATATTTTTTTTTTTTGTAGCCACAGTTGCCCTGGAGCAGACTGATGGAAACATGGCTGCCAATCTGGGCCAGTGGCCTCTCAGACCACCACTGAACACTGACACATTCATGCATTCATACATTCATACATTCATACATGAAAGGTGGGTGGAGTGTCTTGCCCAAGAACACAATGGCAGTATGAAGTGGGGAGAGCAGGGTTTACAACCTAAAATACCTTCAAATAACAACAAATGCCCTTTTTATCCAGGCTTGGGACTGGCACAGAAAGTACATGTGACCCCCTGTGGCTGGATTCAGTGCATGTATAATGTAGTAAAATGTTCATATATCTTTTATAATAAAAAAATAAAAACCTGAAAATCAAGCGGCCCATACTTTAACATAAATGCGATGTATTTTGTGCAGTTCACGGTTTGGGCAGACGTCCTACACACTTTATTTTATAAATGAGGAAGCTGATCTGGGACACTTTTTAATGGTGAGGGCATAACCACTTCCCAGTTTATTACAGTAATAATGAAAATGCAATGGATTGGTAAAAATAATAGTTTACTGTCATCTTTCTATATCTGTGATCAGAGATGTTTATAACACAGTAGTAACCAATCCCCCACCTGTTTATTTAAAGAGGCGCTTGTGTGAGCCTCTGATCACCACTCCACTTTTCTTTCTTTTCTTTTTTTTTTTTTTTTTACATCTATGTTTTTAATATTATAATGCGCTACAAATGTCCTGATGGTGAACCAGCGGCATTCCTCCGCTCAGCCCATTGTGCCCCGTGCGTGTAATCCTGTGATGTCTCTGCACCGCGGGGGATTCTCCATTGTTTGCTATGTGCTCAACATGCAGCAGCAGCAGCAGCAGCAGCAGCAGCAGCAGCAGCAGCAGCGCGCAGACCCCCTGGGAACGGTAAGGTGCATCCACGGTGCGATGCGCTCCTCCTATCCCAGTATTAACAACAACAAAAAATCCGCTTTTTCACCAAATCACGCGCCTTTAGGGAGAATTTGTTTCATAACGACACAAGTAATAGCTTTGGATACAACTCTCAGTGGAACTATGCTCCTTTTACGCAATAACAAAAGTATATTTTGATTCTTCTAAAGGGAATTTGTTTATATATTGCTAGTATATGGCTTAATAAAATTTAATATGCGTTGCTTTGAGCGTAAAAAGCAAAGACGAGGAGATAAGGGGGTGTTGTGTTTGTGGAGATCGGTATCTGTCAACGCCTTGAAGCACAATTTGCGGTATGAAATTATGATATAGGCTATTTTTACGCACAAAATTGGCGTCAAAGTGCAATTTGTAGAGTTTATGAGCAGTTCGGCTCAGTGACAGAGACAGAAACATGACAAAATCGTGGCCAAGGCTATTTAAAATCATGAAAGATTAAAAAAATATTTGTCCATTTACGCGCAAAGTGGTTCATTCCAGTTCTAAAGCGAGAGACGCAGCGATGTGAAGAACTCTACAGACTTTCTCAGCATTGCTCTGGGTTGTGTGAGACTGGCACGATGTTATAGGGATGTAGGGTTAAAGGGAAATAGTTCAGAGAAGGCTTACCTGGTTCAGTTTCCAAAATCCCCTCGCGATGAGCGGAGTTTAGGCGCGCGCATGTCCTCTGCAGCGCGCGGAGGGGGCTGAAGTGAAGGCGGGCTGGGGAGCTGTCCGCGGTGCTGAGCGGACTGAGGCAGAGGAGCGCGCTACAAGTCACTTCTCCTCCTGGAAGACCCCGCCAATGACGCCCACCGCATCACTCACACGGACGGAGAAAGAAAAGTCAAAGAAAAAAGAAAACAAAAAAAGAGTTTAAATCCGGTGAAAAGGAAGTTATGTGAATGTAAGAGGGAGGCACACGCACACACTCACTGGTTTTGGAACCGTGCCCCCCGTGCCGTGTTTATGAACGTCATGTGATCCGCGGTGTGAGGAGCGCACCGCAGGACACACCTCTCCTCCGCGCACAGACCCGGGTGGATTTGATGAGGCGCGCTTGTTTCCTCTCGGTTAAAGAGGAGCGCGCTTATCTTTGGGGAGGAGGAGGTGGGATTTATTAGTGGATTATGAACAAGTCTGGGCACAGGAGGGGCAGCGAGCGTGGGTCACTGTCCCAGCGGGGCTCACACAGAGACCGGGCCCTGGCTCTGAGAGAGAGGGGGGCGGGAGAGGCCCGCAGCAGCAGCAGCGTCCTGTGGAGACATGTCCCGTCCAAACTTCCTTTCTTCTTTCCTTGTTTTAAGCAGAAGTGGACAGTAACGAAGTAAATGTACTTCACTACTGTACTTAAGTATAGTTTTTAAGAATCTGTTCTTTACTTGAGTATATTTTTAGGGGTAACTTACTACTTTTACTCCACTACATTTCTTAAAAACGCAAAAGTAACTTCTGTAGAGAAATGGCCTTAAACTGAAAGGCAGCTACTTTAGTATAGTTTTTGAGAATCTGTTCTTTACTTGAGTAGTATTTTTAGAGGTAACTAACTACTTTTACTCCACTTTACACCACTTGTCTTAAAACCAAAAGACATCTGACTTACTCCCTAAAGATAATAATTTACTACATAATACTACTCATATTTGCTCTCAGGAACTAAAAAGAACCTCTGGACACAATCTGGAAGTGATTTAACTTTTGCTTTGAACATTATTTGCACGATTTTATAATAAACCAATTTAAAAATAATTGATTAGTATGATCAAAATACCCAGCCTTATTTATATCACATATGGCTCATCTTTGCTGTACAACAATCTTATCTATTTTGGTTTTAAGTTGATCTCCACATTTCCTCACTAAAATGATGCAAAATGTATTTTATTCATATTTTTGAAGCTGTAATTTTGTGATTATACTTTTACTCAGGTAATGAAGCTGAGTACTTTATCCACTTCTGGTTTTATTGCTTTCTTTATAATTCCCTTCCTTACTGCTTTGCTTCCTTTCTTTCTTTAAAGTAAAAGTAGATTTTCTAAAGGATTGCAGTTCTTTCTAGCAGCTACTATTCCACTGTCCATCTGTGCTTCTTGGTGAATTGTTACCATATTGCACAGTTTCCTATAATAAGGGTTGTCTCTGAGCTCTGATTTTGCGTTGACTTTTGTGAGCACTAATAACTCAGGGTTTCTGCAGGCTTCAGTAAGTTTATCTAAAAATCTTTTAGACTTATTTAAAATTGTTCAAGAAAAAATAAGATCTATATTGTACACATGCAGTGTCAGCGGTGGAAGAAGTACTCAGTTTCTTTACTGAAGTAAAAGTACAAATAAAGAGCAAAATGTACTCAAGTAAAAGTATCACCTAAACATTTCTACTTAAGAAAAAGTATAAAAGTACTCACTCTTAAATGTACTTGCAAGTAAAAAAGTAAAAGTATTTCACACAGACTCGACAACTCATGAATGTGTTAAATGTGAAAGATTTTGCTGATTACAAATAAAATAAACAACCTGTTGAAGCAGAAGAGACTGAATCTGTCACTGAGGTCTTCTTTCTTTATTATTCTGATGTTTCTAAAGCAGTACTACTTTACTGCATCTGTTATATTTAAGTACTTTGTGTACTACAATGAGGGCACGACAAAACGCATGATTTTAAACCAAAACTCAAAATACTTTGTACTTCAAACCAACTCAGAAATGTAGTGGCGTAAAAAGTACAGATACTTGCTCTAAAATGTAGTGAAGTAAAAGTAAAAGTACCTCTTGTAAAATTTATTTAAGTAAAGTACAGATACATGAAAATTATACTTAAGTAAAGTAACTAAGTACTTTTACTTTGTTACATTCCACCACTGTGCAGAGGACAAGAAGCTGAGAACTGTGACAGTGAGAGCTGCAGAGCATTTTGTTCTTGGTAAGAATGTTTAAATATTCAAGACTTAACATTTTGTAAGACTTTTTTAGACTTTTTAAGACCCTGTAATTAAAAACTACGTGTGTATTGAATGTTACAAGAGTAAAGATGCATTGTTGAGTATTTTTAAAAAAGCTCACACGAGTCAGAAAGCTGTTTTATTTTATTCTGTTTTGTAAAATCCATAATCTGCTCTGGTCCCATTAAAGCGAACCTTGTATTGTAGACATAAACCCAGTTTAGTCGGGTCAAGGGTCATAGGAGAGTTCACTTGTATTTATATTATCATTTATTATTATTTACATGTCTATTTATAACTATTCAGCAAATTAATCAAAGACAACTGGACTTACTTCAGTTTAGGAGCTAATGTTTCCAAACAGGTGTCTTCCTCAGAGCTGCACCTGTGAGTCCTGACTGATCATCACCAAAAACAAAACAAAACAAAAGATCTTGGGAGTCCCTCTGATGGCTCTGTCCCAGGTGAGTGACAGCTGATAACATCCTGCCCTTGGTCACTTTGTCCCACTGGGCGCACGAGTCTGCAGTACAAGGTGTTGGTGATGTTTTGAGAAAACGTTTGGGTTTTCTGAGCTGTACTCGTTTGCAGTTTTAGCTCTAGAGTCTTTGCTTTGATCAGTTCTGTTAGATTCCTGAGCAAAAGTCCACACTCTGCCTGGATTACAGTGTTTATATACATATTTTATTTTAGCTGGCGCAGCCTTATTTTTCATTTTGCTCAAAGAATTTGATTCCAATAAATAACCAATAGAAGCAAATTAAAGGAGCTACATTATTAAATCGACTTTTCTGAGCTTTCTTTATGTTGTTCCTTCATCAAAAACAACCCTGCAGTTGTGTTTTCTTCACTCATTCATGTTTAAGTAATCCACTATTCCAGTGTTTCCCAACCAGGGGTACAGGGACCCCTAGGGGTACGTCAGCACTTTAGAGCACTTGGAATTATTTCATATTAAAGCAAATGTTTACAATCTTTTTATATTTAACTCTTGGAACTTGTGAAAGACAAGCTTAAGCTTCTCATTGACGATTGACTGATTAAAAATTACTGATTAAATGAGGTGAAAATTCTAGAGATATTATTTGATTAGGCCTATTATAAAGCATAAAGTTATTTCAATGGTTATTTTTCATACATTTGTCTTGGCAATTTATTATGAGTTTGTTTTTTTGTTGAAAATTATAGTAAAATAAGTAAATTTAATAGACATTTGTTATATTTTTATTATTTTTAATTTTGTTGTATTTTAATTTAATTCATTTTTTGTATTTTTTATGTATTCTTATTTTATTAATTTTTTTTGGATCTTGAATTAATTTTTCAAAGCAAAAAAATGCAGGAAAATTAGCTTTTAGAGTGAAGTGAGCATAAAATGTCTTCACACTAAGAAACACAGATGAACACTATGAGCACTTTTTGAAAAATGAACACATGAATGAATGAAGGGGTTACTCACAGTGAGACAAAAAGCCCAGGGGGTACGCAACACAAAAAAGGTTGGGAACCACTGCTCTATTCTCTGTCACAGCCATTCTGAGATCTCAAAACGCTCAGTCCCTAGAAGCCCCGCCCACTCCAGAAAGCACTGACCAATCAACAAAGCCCTCTACATACAGTCTGCGCTCATTCATCAAAAAAAAAAACAGTGAACAGCTCTGTTTCCACTGTTTCCTCACAGCTATTTTTCATTTTTTAGTAAAATGGTGTCATACAAAAAGTTTAAGGAAGTGAAGTTCCTTTTATTCTTTAAATTATGTTCAAAAGACCTCACACTCTGCTGCCCTCTGCTGGTCTCTTCACCTGTTTCTTTATGTAGTACGCTCTCTTTTAGTCAGAAAATGTTTTTAAAGGTTGTTCTAGAGGTGACCAAGATTGGCTTAAAAATATGAATAACTGCATATATCCTCTTTAAACTACCTCTGAATGCCACTGGATAAGCATAGAACCAATCAGTTACACAGAGCCGACCAACATATGAGAGAGAAAAAGCATAAAATGAATAACGGCACCTTATTTCAGATAAATAGTTAGTTTTGGTCAGGTAGGAATGATTTAGATTTAGGATAATGTGTCTTAATATTCGTTAGAGTTTGTAATAAAGGACAAGAACTTATTTTAAAACCCACTATTTATAGCTTCATGTTCATTATAAGTTTCTTTTGCGCATGAAGAGATAACAGAAGCCGCTCCAGTCCAGTCTCTTGCTGCATAATCCCTAACATCGCTGAAGACACTGTGGTGCTGGTTTGGAATGAAAAGATTTGTTTCCATAGGTCATCGTCCTCATTAAGGCGCTCTGGCAAAAGACCACGAGTGCCCGTCAAAAATCAGTCATCTTCTGCAAAAAAAACAAAACATAACAAAACAAAACAGCTGATTAAAGCCACACCACTTCTTGGTCTGCACACGGCACAAAACCAAAGCCGAGTTTAATGAGACGCAGAGAGGACGAGCAACAATGAATGCACACTTTTTTTTTTTTTTCCAACTCGCTGTGAAACGACCAGGACTTTTAATTAGAAAATGTTTTTTACAGACTGTGTTATGTCCAGCACAAATAACAGTTAATTAAGATAAATGACAGAGAAAATTTAAAGGTCCTATGTTATGCTTTTTTAAAATAATTTTGGACACCACATGAAATAATTTATATTCATGGAAAATGTCTTCTTTTAGGCAGCCGTTTTTTTTTTTTTACTTCGCAGAGAATGCTTGGATTAGGTGTCTGTCGCCCCCTGCTGGCAACAAAGGAGAATGGACAGAGTATGGCATGGCTAATTAGCTCAGCTATTAGCAACATGATGCTAACAGATTGATAAATGAGCTGACGGAGCTTCGTAGAGCTCTGAGACCGAGCATTTTCAGCTCATGAGTTATGTTTTTAAAGCGGAAATCTAGGGCTGCTCGATTATGGCAAAATTCATAATCACAAGTATTTAGGTCATAATTGGAATCACGGTTATTTAAAGCAATTTTTCAGGTACTGCCAAAATAATAACCTGTAGTTTTATCATTTATTTGTGTTAACTGATCCAAAGAACCAAGTACAAGACTTTGGATGTTGTGGACAAAGACAGGTGTGCATCTAGCTTTGACAGCTCTACATACAGACATAAAGAGCATGTGCGTCATTTAGAGTCCAATTTCATTAATAGTTTTTTCTCAGTTATAAAGATTTTGTAATTATGGGGAGCCAAAATCATAATCACGATTAAAATTTGATTAATTGCACAGCCCTGGTGGAAATACTACACTAATACTCCACTATAACATGGTTAAATGCTCAAAAAAGTTGACTTAGCATAACAGGGGACCTTTGAAATATAAAATTCAGATACATAAAGATATAAAGGCAGTAAGTTAAAATTATACTTTGCAAACAAAATAATGGTCTTTACAGATTAAATATATTCTCAAGAGGGCGAACACTTTTCTTCTAAACCTTTAAACAACTTTCTGCAAACATAATGCATACTTTTGCACATCTTGCACTTCTCTGAACTATAGCCAATATCTAGCTATAGCAGAACTTTTCTACTGAGTGGCACAGAACAGGTCGGGTCAGTGCAGCACAGTTTGGTCCAAAAACTCCAACAGAGACTTGTGTTTATATAGAAATCAGCTTTGGACAGGAACTAGAAGGAGTAAGAAGAAGAGTTTATCAAAACATAGATACATAAGGTTGAAGGGGATTGATTGTGCTGGTCCCAAGCCTAGATAAAATTTTAGTAAAAAAAATAATGATAGTGAGTAAATGTTTAAATTATGGTGTTTTCCTGTACTGATTACCATTGGTATTTGTGTACTTGTTATTATGGTATGTATTTATTGTGTTTATGTGACTGATGGTGAACCAAAGACAAATTTCCATTAAGAGAACAATAAAGTTAAAAATTAAAATTAAAAGTATGACATATGACAGTTTAAGTAAAAAACAAACAAACAAACAAACAAACAAAAAAACAGTTGAAGCTTGAGATTTTGAGCTTGGCCCAAAACACAAAAATCTCGAGGGATCCTGTTGCCTTCATATTTTTCATTTTTTGCAACCTTTTTTTTTTATTTTTTTTTACAGTGTGGCACACTTTTGGGGTCATAAAAGACTGTCCTGTACTGACCCGACCTGTACTGTCCCAGTCCAATGGAAACATACTTAACACAATATTCATAAACAACACCCAAACCACAGAAATTCCTCAGGACATCAGCTTAGAGAATGGGGCAGGTGATGACAGTTCATAATTGATTAAACTACTGTATCTGATGAGAAAGGCCAGTCTGTACGATGTAAGCCACAGTGTCTCATTAAGTCTTTGTCTGAATAATAAAAGGACCAAAGAACAAAAATAATGTTGTTTTTTCGATCCACCAGGACGTCAACATCACAGAAAACCACCACACACTCACATTCTTATAACATTCAACTCCTTTCTACTCCTCTCCAGCTCCAAAAGGCTCTTCCCTCTCTTTCAAATTGTCTCCACCGACTTCCTCCACTTCCTGTTCTTCTACTTCCACTTCCTGTTTCTCCACTTCCTGTTCTTCTACTTCCACTTCCTGTTTCTCCACATCCTGTTCCTGCTCCTCCGCCTCCTGCTCGTCCTGGTCCATGTCCAGCTCCTCGAAGGACGACCCGCTGCTGCCCATCGATTCGTTGGAGCCTCTGTCCGCGCGGTCCCTGAGCTTGGGCTCCTCGTTCAGGTCCGGGACGTCCCGCAGGGGCAGCGAGGAGGCCAGGGAGGCGGCTGTGGAGGCGGCCAGCGACGTCTCTCTGCTGTCCCAGGGGGCGCCGCCGCTCACCGAGCTCCCGTCGCTGTGGGAGTCTGCACCTGAGGGGGAACACAGAGGAAACACGGTCACACAAAACAGTTACCGCGGGCCAGAGGCGAGGTCACTGAGAGAGGAAAGAAGCGAGATTAAATGCGTTTATTTATTTAACGCATTCATTTTTCACACATTTTTAGAGCAGTGAAGACACATTATGGGCCCCTCCGTCACTTGTGTTTTTTTGTGTGTGTGTTTTGGTCCATTGTGTGTAAAATTGTGTAACAGTGTAAGGTTTTTGTAGCTTACATAAGTTTATAAGGCTGCGTGAGATTTACAATGTGAGGAACCCTTTTTTTCTAACACTGTTAAGTTTAATTTAGTAAAATAAAAGTATTACCGTAATGCCAAACATGATCGTGTAATGTATTATCCGTGTTTATTCGCATTTACAAAGTTCATACTCTTTTTTAACCAAGAATTTTCCATGACTTTTCCTAAAATTTCCAAGATCTGAAAAATTACTTACACATGTTTAAACAGTATTCAAAATGTTCAACATTGTACATTAGAAACACACTTTTGCTGCATTGTCATTTGTTAAATTGGTAAATAAGTCAGTTGAAGAAAAAAAAAACAACTGAACAGAAATATATTATTCCACTAATTTTACTGACTTAGACTTATTCACCAGTGATGAAAAGATAATTATGGTATAAAATAAATGGTAAATGGTCACATTTATACAGCACTTTTCTACCTCCATGGGCACAAAGCACTTTACATCAAGGAACCATTCATCCATTAACTCACATATTCATACACCAGACACCGGAGGCAAAGTGGGTTAAGTGTCTTGCCCAAGGACACAACAACAGTGCGAGCAGGGTTTGAACCGCCAACCTTCTGGTTAGAGGACAAGCGGCTCTACCAACTGAGCTACTGTTGTCCCGTATATGAGATATAAACTATTCATCTATGCTGTTTTAAAGCATTACCAAAACCAAAAGAGCGAAAGACCAGCAAAAAAAATAAAATAAAATAAAATATATATTTTTTAAATGTTCTGACAAAAAACAGATATTGGTCACTGTTTCCTGCACTGAGAACAAGGAGCGGCCAGACAGCGTTTCTACTGAACACTTATATTTACTTACTGTGTTCTAGCTGGCGCAGGTTTAAGTAGTGGCCCAATGTTACTCAAACTGTTTAAATTTGCAAAAAAATTTCTAAAACTTTACACCAAAATATAAAATTCCAAAACTTTTCCAGGGCCTAAAAATTGCACTTAAAAATTCCATGACGTATCCAGGTTTTCCACGACATTACGAACCCTGCACTTAGCGCTGCTGGTAAATCCCCAAATTACTTGTATGCATCACAGCACGGTGCTCTCAGTAATTCAGCTCTCTGCTCTGCCTGCAGGGGGAAAGAGTGGTTTGACCAATTCTCTGGAGTAAAAACGAACAATGAGCATGGTCAGAGTGAAAGTAAACGTAGTGAGTATTAAACGTAACAGATTACATGGTCAAATACAACGACATTTTAGGGCCACATTGAAAAAATTAATAAAAATACAGGCCTACGAGTAAAATAAAGTAATAAAATATCAAGATTACAGTAATTTTTTTTTTTTTTTACGAGAATAAAGTTGTAATTTTATGAGCATAATGTTGTAATATTTTGAGAATAAAGTCATAGCCAAAAAAGTTATAATGTTACGAGTAAGTAAAGTAAAAATATTACCAGAATAAAGTTGAATTATTTTGAGAATAAAGGAAGCTCTTCGTACTGCAGTCTCTCCTTTCGTCATGGGGAATTTGAAGCATTAATGAGGTTATACTTTCATTTAGGCTTCACACAGGTCAAATACTGAGCCTTCTGCCCCATCATCACTATTATCATGACTAATTTAAAATTACAACTTTAATTTCAAAATAATACAACCTTATTCTTGTAAGATTTCGACTTTATTCTCATATAATGACGACTTTTTTTGGCCCATACTTTTATTTTTTCAATGTGGACCTAAAACGCCATCATAGTCGAATAATTAGCCATGATACGCTCCTGTCTGTACGCTCCTGTCTGTACGCTCCTGTCTGTACGCTCCTGTCTGTATGCTCCTGTCTGTACGCTCCTGTCTGTACGCTCCTGTCTGTACGCTCCTGTCTGTACGCTCCTGTCTGTACGCTCCTGTCTGTACGCTCCTGTCTGTACGCTCCTGTCTGTACGCTCCTGTCTGAGTTAGTAAATCTGATTTCTATGAATAAAAGAAGCACATTTTGACTTGATATGAACGTGATATGAACTACAAAAGAGAACCATGTTTCTGCCTTCAGCCTGTAATGTCCATTTGTTTTATTGAGATTTCCTGGGCCTCATGATCCGGGGGCTAATGCTCTCGCACTCAATCTGATTCTAATTGGCCTTTGATCTGTGTTTCAGGGCGACCCAATAGCCATTCATTATCCCACGAGTCAGCCATCAGCACATCTGCGAAGGAACCCGAGGATTATTACAAGCTCCACGTGTTAAAAATAGACACTTGGTATTAGACATTGGAGGCTTTTGTTGCTATAGCACTGCTAAAATTACAAATGAAATAAGCAGCAGGAGCAATAAATGTGGAAGGCATGGTGCACCTGCCGCCCACAACAATAATGTTTTACTGTTGGAAAGATGGAAACACGACTGAAGGAGACATGTTCAGGGTTTTTCGAGAAATATAGAGCAGCGGCGTGCGCGTTAGAAATACTGAGGTACTGAATGTGTTTGTTTAAGCCCCTGCATGTCTGAAAAAAACCCCAAAAAACATCTTAAATGAACTGAAAAAAACATTTGTGAATTTTGGGAGATTTTAATACATAGATTTCTCCAAGATCTGTTTAAAAGCTGCTTTTACTGTAACCTTATTTTTATATTTTTTTATATATAGTGTTTATTTGATTGTGATTGATTATTTAGGGTTTGAGAGTTAACAGAGTAAATTTCATTTCACTGCACTGGACATGTGGCAGAACTCATAATAAAGCAGACTTTGATAAAATGTTGTAGCCTCTGACTGTATAATGACTCATGACATATAATAATTAACATTTTAGAAAAAATGGGTCTGGACTTTAACATTTTAGCTTACTGACCAATGTCTAGTTTTCAGTAAGCCTTTTCTCTGTTTGTTGTTTCGAGTTTGGACTGCTTTAGTATAATTCAAGCACAGTCATTGTCAGATACTTTCTGTGTATTACAGTGGTCTAGATCAACCACTGAGCCTGATAATAAAGCCTAGATTACTGTTTCTCAAACTGTGGTGCAGGTGCCATTGGTGGTACGCAGGCTTCTTCTGTAGTACTCACCAGTCTTTTGCAGTTCAAGTCCTGATTTAGTTCAGTTAGCGCTAGTGCAGACTAATTAAGTCCTGGTTTTGACCTGGTGTAGACCTGGTTTAGTCCTCATTTAGAACTGGTCTAGTCTTTGTTTAGTCCTGGTTTAATCCTGGTGTAGACCTGGTTTTGTCCTGATTTAGTCCTCATTTACAGTTGGTCTAGTCTTTGTTTAGTCCTGGTTTAATCCTGGTTTAGATCTGATTTAGACCTGGTTTAGTCCTAGTTTTAGCCAAATACCACTAACCTAGATGACATTACTTAGTTATTTTTTCTTATTTGGATTAAAAGTATATTGTACTTTAAAATAACACAGAACTCTATTTTATTGTTATTATTTTTGACAAATTTTCTTTCTAACTAGTTGTATACTTACACTTTTACTGCAGGTATACCACTGATATGAAAGAAACTGACACGGTCCTGTACAGAGAAAACCTTTTACTTTTGGCACACTTTTATTTTCAGAGCCACATCGTCGTGCTCTGCTTATATACAATACAATTCAAAAACCCAGAGTAGTGAGAGGAAAACCAAAGCTGAAATCCCCTTGTGTGTTGCGGGCCAGTCAGTGTTAATGTCACAGCCGGTCCATCCCCTCTGCTTCTGCTGGACACCTGTGCTTGGGTCTGTCCTGCTCCTGCACAGCTTCAATAGAAGTTCTGTCCCACAAATAAAATGTGACTCGACTCGACTTGACAATCCCACGGGACGCAGAGCCGCCGTTGTCCGAGCTATTTTCTTTCTGCTTTCACACTTCAAATAAATCTCATCTTCACATCAAAG
Source organism: Bostrychus sinensis (assembly GCA_020698575.1). Taxonomy (NCBI): domain Eukaryota; kingdom Metazoa; phylum Chordata; class Actinopteri; order Gobiiformes; family Eleotridae; genus Bostrychus; species Bostrychus sinensis. The sequence goes on along the minus strand of CM036241.1, from coordinate 10,362,744 downwards.
TGTGTTTGCACTAAATGCATCACGGGGGACAGAAATACAATAAACAGGGATTTGCTTCGCGCTTTTGGGCCCGGGGTGGTCTCCTGGTTCCTGTCCCTGGATCTCAGCTTCACTTCAGCGTCTCATTATCGCGTCGGGCAGATCCAGACCGGCCTAAAGAGAAGCCTGTGTGTGACGGAGGTTAAGGGAGCGCTGCTTTTGTGAGCTGTTGATTAGGGGCAGGTCTGAACACTGGAGGCGTCCGGTGCGAGGCCGCATCTTCACACACACTGATGGATCCATGGTAAATGTGAGGATGAGGACAACCACATTACTGCATGTTCCTCATTTTTATACACACTTTTAAATCTTTAACCATTCAGACAATTTCAGCTAAAGGTATTTGTCATGTTACATACAAGCATACAGGAGGCGTTGCTTCTCCACGATGTGTTTCCTATGGAAGCTGAGCGACGGGGCGATACTCTCGAGTCTCCCTCCTGTGAAGGATTTCGTGCTCGGGAAATGTCCTTGTGCACACTGCTGGCTTCCGACGTGATCCTAGAAAGTTGAAAAATCGCCATCGCACGACAAAAAACAATCAGCGGGAGTTTAATCAACGGACCAATGAGCCGACAGGACGTTCTGTCACTGAGATCAACATGGAGGAGAAAATAATAGCTCCATGTCAGGCTTTAGGACATTTACAGATGTGACTAACAAAAAAACAAAACAACAACAAAAACAAAAAACAGTAGTAGCTTATTCACCTTTTTTGTTTCTTGACTGCAACATGGGGCGTCGTACCCAGGCCTTATCCAACTTCTTTAAAACCTGAAATTCCCTTCAAACTGACAGCCATCGCCTCCGTGTGTTGGGTCATCACACGGTGGCGATGGCGTTGTTGGTCGGTCCCGTGTTTGTCGAGCATTAGTCCTGAGCTGCTAAGACTGAGCCACTGTGGGCCAACCTGAACCACCACAGACACAGGGAGAACATGCAAACTCTGGGTTACTGTGGGGCATGAACGCAAACCACTGCACCGCCGCCTGTACAAACTTCAAAATGTGTACAGTATATTCTGAGAAAAGGGTGCTACTACTTTTGGTAATTATACGTATGGGGATGGAGCTGCCATTTCATTCATGAGAGGACAACAAAATAAAAACTCTCAAAACCAGTAATGAACAGTAACCAGCATTGAACAAAAGTGTACAGTCTCGGCAACTAAATCTGAGAGAATGGCTTTGATTTGTCATGTTATTACAAAAAGGCTGATTAGTAGACTGTAGATATGTGGCTATTGGATCTTTGTAACACATTTAAACTAGACAAAATAAGATTTGAAAATGAAGGCAGGCTTTGAAAAATCTTGGAAATCTGTGCTGTGACTCCTCCATGGAAGCTGTGTAGATGTTTCATTTTCTAATTTTGGCTTTGTCTTCCTTTTTTTTTAAGAACTTAATAAAATTATTTGACTCTATATTTTCTGGGGAAGGCAATGCGCAGGATTTCTCTGAACATTTCTGTACTGGCAAGTGAAGCTCTGTAGCTTGATAAAGAGTGACTCAGAGTGGTTTACATCCAACTTTTTCTTCCAACTTTGAAACTTTTCCTTCTCTGGCATTTTCATTCCCACTAATTTAACTCTCACATACAAACGGCACAGCAAAATGTAGAGAAATTTGTCCTCTATGATCAAATATATTCCTCAAAGCTCAATCAGTAACTGAGTTTGAATTATCAGCCCTCAAGTGCCTGTTTCACCTAAGGTCTCCATAGATTCACAGTCATTAAAACTTTAATCTTGTCAAAGTGCACAGACCCATTTTGCATCGCTGCTGCTTCCTCATTTTTTATCCAAACTAAATAAATCTTATATCTTTGTGCACAGCAGAGTCTCCTGATCCTCAATGTAAAATATTTTTCAGATCTGATCTACCAGTTTTTAGTTCAGATGTGTTTGTTTGAGGACTTCATTCAAGAAAAAATGAGAGAGTCTTCATGCCTAACAGCCTGATGATATTGTTCTTTCTAATAATTGCAAATTTCTTCTCTGGTTTAGTTTAATTTAGAGCCAGTTTTATTTCTGGTTTAGTCCCGCTCTGGTGCACCACTGCCCAGTCTTGGTTTGTACCTGGTTTAGACCTAGATTAGTCCTTGTTTAGTCCAAGTTATGTGCTGCTTTAGTCCTGGTTAGGTGATGGTGTAATCCTGGCTTAGACCTGGTGTAGTTCTAGATTATTCTTGGTTTAGTTCGAGATAAATCCTTGTTTTGTCCTGGTTACATGACGGTATAAGTCCTGGTTTGGACCCGGTATGTCCTAGATTAGTCCTAGTTCAGACCTGATCAGTCTTGGTTTAGACCCAGTTAAGTCCTACATTAGACCTGGTTTAGTTCTAGATAAATTCTGCTTTAGTCCTGGTTATCTGTTGGAGTATTCCTGATTTAGTCCTGGTTTGGACCTGGTTTAATCCTAGATTAGACCGTTTTTAGTCTCGGTTTAGTCTTAGATTAGCCCCTAGATCTATAGAAAAATCCTGCTTTAGTTCTGGCTTAGACTTGGTTTAGTTCTAGATAAATCCTTGCTTCGTCTTGGTTACATGACAGTATATTCCTGGTTTAGACCTGGTAGTCCTAGATTACTCCTGGTTTAGTCCGACTGCTGGATTACTCCTGGTTTAGTCCTAGTTTAGGTCTAGCTAACTCCTGCTTTCGTCCTGGTTTTGTGCTGCTTTAATCCTTGTTTAGACCCCTTATTAAGTAAAGGTAGTTTTAGTCCAGATAGTATTTTGAAAGCTGAATTTCAGGAGGTACTCGATGTGAGAACTTTGAGAATCCCTGCTCTATGTAAAATAATCCAGGTCTTTTTGGGGGTAATTGTGTGGCTGGACCCCAGAGGAATACTTTTTACACATTGGACAAGTTTCATTCACCACTTGTTAAACTGAGAGCCAGTCCTGGAAAATCAGTATCGCGGTTGAAGCCAGCTGCTGCTGCGGCGGCGGCGCAGAGGAAACTCTTTTAGAAAACATTGGGTTAAATTAGATGCTAAATTGGACCCTTTGGGATTATTAGCAACAAATCAAGGTCTTCTTCTACTAACTGTTTGAAAAAGGAGGAGGTAATTAGGCAGAGGCTTGACTCCCTGCTCACTGAAGCTGGAGAGACAGAGAAAGTGGGTTTTTCTAAGTGAAGACAAAATCCGATAAAATTATCTCACTCTAAACAACAAACAAAAACAACTGTGGCATGTGGTTGGATTTACAGTGTATTCAGACAAAATCATTGGTTTGTTTAAGAAAGTGCCATTAATTTGGCATTTAACAGTCAGAGAAGAGAATAACTGTATTGATCTATTCTGCACAACAAAGAGTATACGTCAGAATAAACTGTGCTAAAAAGTTGGAAAGCAAGCATTTCCGCATTAGACTTTTATTAGTTCATATATAAAACAGAAACATCTTTATTTCCCACAACGGTCACAATGTTTCTGTAATGTGTGATGTGAGAGGCAGGAGGTACAGCGGGAAACTGCTGCAGTTAACACAAAAGTGTTTCCGGCTAATTCTTAACTTGTTAAATGTTTATTAAATTGACAGAGCTGCACAGGTTTGCTACATTTTAGGGACATACTACTTAATATCAGTTCTATTTGTCTACAAGGCAATGTGGACAAAATGAGGTTGTTTTAATTCACAAAGGTAAAGCTGTGACCAGAGAGTAAACAGCTGTTGCTATGAAAGCTTGAAAAGGTGCATTTACCTTGCTGTCTCTTCAAATGTAATTTTTTCTAGCGTTGCTGTTTAATGTTTGTCCTTTCACTGTTCAGACACTCACAATGTTTACCTCAACATTTTGCCAAAGAGGACCACTCTGAATCAAAGTGGAAGAATCAAATATTGTACACTTTTCGGGGACACTTGGACCCCTTCTGACAACAGATATCTGACCCATACTGACCCACACTGTACCATATTACCATGTTTATTATTATTGATAATAATAAAAACTAAATATACTCAATTTAACAAAAGATTTTTTTTTCTGAACAATGGATAGTGAGATGGCTGTTAAAAAATATTGATAGTGAGTAAAACTTAAAATTGAAAGTTTTTAGACATATGAACACCAAATTAGGTGAACAAAAGCTTAAGCAAAAAATATTAGTTATTGAAAACTTGAGATTTTGAGTTGGCCTAAAAACTCAAAAATCTTGATGGATCCTGTTGCCTTGAGTTTTTGAGTTTTCGCAGCATTTTTTTTTTTCTTTTCACAATGAATTACATTTACTCTTATAAGTGAATTAAATGAATTAAATTGTATTTCTAAGAGTAGTTTTACCCGACAACATACTTTTTTACTATCATTTGAGTAATATTATTTAAGAATATTAATTACTAGAATATGAATTACTATTAATAGTACTTCTACTTCAACTTGAGTACATTTTTGGCGACTCTACCCACATCTATACGTTACTTATGTATTGGTTTCAAAGCTTTATGTTGTGAAAAAGTGAGAAGTCCCAAGCCAAATGGAGAAGTTTGCAACAGGAAGGGCATCTGTGTCTAAACCTATGGGTAAATTTTTAGGCTTTATTGATAGGACGGAGTACAGTAGGAAATCAGGGAGAAGGGAGAGACATTCGGCAACAGTCAGAGTCCAGTTTATGTTCCACAGCTCTACCAACTGAGCTACTGCGGCGGTGCAGTCCCATGCCAAATTAATACACAACTCACAAATCACAGCACACTAGGCAGATGATTTAAGAGCGAAAATAAAATAATCTGTTTTATTTTTCCAGGTTTTCTGCAGGGTTCAAGACCTTTTTAAGAGCATTGTACAAGAAAAATTAAGACCTATTTCATAAGCACACCATTTGCGACAAAGAGTGCTGGAAAGCATTTTGGTCTTGGTAAATAAAGATCTAGTATCAGCGTTGGTATTCTGCCCTTGAGCATTTCAGTGCAGGTAGTTGCATCAAATGTATGTGACCTATTTAAGACCTGTTTAAATGTATTTAAGACCTAATACTCCCCATCTCGCCCAATTTAAAACTTATTAAGGCCTTAAATTAAGATTTTTAGACTTCTTAAGACCCTGGAGAAACCCTGTTTTTCGTCCGATCACATTCATTTTCTGTCTTCTATCACTCAATCAACAGAGTGCAGTGTGTAACTCCATCTTTTTTAAAGTGGCCCGCTCCGATTGGACCAAAAGCCAAATGGTTAACAAATGGCATGGTGCACATTTTGGGGACACTTTGGACGCCCTTTTTGGCAATAAAAACTCACTATATTAACCTGACCCCTGCCAGTAGAAATACTCCTTTTCTCTCTTGTGTTTATTTCTCAGTCCTGTGTATTCATAGAGGAAGACATTTTGCTCACAGTCAGATTTTAGGGTCATGTGTTGTTCTATAACTCACACAGCCATGAGGAGGAGAAGTCGAAGTCTATCTCCCAGGTGTCGGAGCAGGATTTCCAGAGCTGGACCGTCAGACACAGCTAAGCTCGGACCATTGATCTGTGTCTCATTAGGAAGTCTCTGCTCTGTCTGGCATCGACAACACAGAGACTCGCACACACGTTTTTCTGTTTTTTTTTTTTGACAATATCCATGTCTGTGTCTGTGGACCTTAACTACAGCAGCTCAGTGTTCAGTACACACCTTTAACACAGCTCTAATGACACAAGAAAACATTCCTACACAAGTTCTGCTACAAAGAAAGATGGACTTTGAGTTGTTAAGAAGACATAAGATTGGTTCTGGATTAGACCTGGACTGGTTCTGTGCTGTATTAGTCTTGATTTAGTCTAGGTTTAAATATGGCTTAGTCCAAGATCACTCCTGCGCAAGTCCGAAATCAGTCCTGGTTTAGTCATGGTTGTGTGCCGCTTTAGTCCTGGTTTAGTCCAAGATTAGACCTGGTTTAGTCTAAGATTAGTCCTGGTTTAGTCTAAGATTAGTCCTGCGTTAGTCCTGGTTTAGTCCAAGATTAGTTCTTCTTTAGTCCTTGTTTAGTCCAAGATTAGTTCTTCGTTAGTCCTGGTTTAGTCCAAGATTAGTCCTGGTTTAGTCCAAGATTATTCCTGGTTTAGTCTAAGATTAGTTCTGGTTTAGCCTTGGTTTAGTCCAAGATTAGTCCTGGTTTATCCAAGATTAATCCTGCGTTAGTCCTGGTTTAGTTCAAGATTAGTCCTGCTTTAGTCCTTGTTTAGTCCAAGATAAGTCCTGGTTTAGTCCAAGATTAGTCCTGCGTTAGTCCAAGATTATTCCTGGTTTAGTCCAAGATTATTCCTGGTTTAGTCCAAGATTATTCCTGGTTTAGTCCAAGATTAGTCCTGGCTTAGTCCAAGATTAATCCTGCGTTAGTCCTGGTTTAGTTCAAGATTAGTTCTGGCTTAGTCTAAGATTAGTCCTGGTTTAGTCCTTGTTTAGTCCAAGATTATTCCTGGTTTAGTCTAAGATTAGTCCTGGTTTAGTCCAAGATTAGTCCTGGTTTAGTCCAAGATTAGTCCTGGTTTAGTCCAAGATTAGTCCTGGTTTAGTCCAAGATTAGTCCTGGCTTAGTCCAAGATTAGTCCTGCATTAGCCATGGTTATGTGCTGCTCTAGTCCTGGTTTAGACCTGGTTTAGTCCTGGTTTAGTCCTGGCTATATGTGCTGCTTTAGCCCAGTTTCAGTCCTGGTTATCCCTTATTTAGAAATGCTCATTTTAGTCCAGATAATATTTTGAAAGCTGAATATTTTCTAAGTTGGTACTAATCCAGGACTTTTTGGGGTAATAGGGAGGCTGTTTCATTCACCACTTGTTAAACTGACAACCAGTTCTGGAAAAAGACACTTTACCCGGTGCACCTTGGTCGTATGGAGTAGCATCAATCTTTTTATCTGTGGCACCTACAGTAGCCCAGCAAGGACACACTGTTATCCATGAACTAACCCAGTGGTAATATGGAAATGTGTTGTCCAAATATATTTCAATTACGCTCGAGGTTAATGCATCAATTACTGTGAATCCTGCTTTTATGCCGTGTTTTGGTAATGGATCACAAGTGCACCAGACCTCTATGTACAAGGCCAGGGTAATCACTCACAAACCCTTAACTTCATCCTGACGGTGAGGTGTACCTGCCTGATGGGGTTTTAAAAAACATCTGTATGCTAAATGTTGAACTTTTTACAACTTTCTTATTTCTTATCAACCCTCTACACATCCTTTTTGTCATTTAAAATATCTTACTTACTGGTTTTCGCTTCCTCATCTAGAAGTCTGTGCTGTACATGCTTCTGTTCTTTCTTGTAAATCTAAGGTGTTCACATTGAGCACACAGACAAATTATTATTAATAGTTTTTTTCATGTTATCTCCTTCCCAAAGTGTTAAAATGCGGCATGTGGCAATCAGCACAATGTATTTGAACCTGCATGTTTAATTAAGCGAATTCTAATTTAAAAGACGACTCTCTGACTCTCGACTGTCAAATATTCAGCGTCAGATGTGGGAGGATTAATAACATGCGTGGGCTTGTGTAAAGACTCTGCTGTTTGTGAATGTAACACGTGGAGCGACTTCACCAGGCTCTGAGCTGGATTATTGCACCGACATGTTTTTATAAAGTTGGTCTGTTTCCTTTTTATTATTACTTTGCTTGAAAAGAAAAGCAATGAATTCTTAATTTGGCAACACAGAAAAAATAGTTAGGCCTGCGTTAGTCCTGGTTTAGTCCAAGATTATTCCTGTGTTAGTCCTGGTTTAGTCTAAGATTAGTCCTGCGTTAGTCCTGGTTTAGTTCAAGATTAGTCCTGGTTTAGTCTAAGATTAGTCCTGCGTTAGTCCTGGTTTAGTTCAAGATTAGTCCTGGTTTAGTCTAAGATTAGTCCTGCGTTAGTCCTGGTTTAGTTCAAGATTAGTCCTGGTTTAGTTCAAGATTAGTCCTGTGTTAGTCTAAGATTAGTCCTGTGTTAGTCCTGGTTTAGTCTAAGATTAGTCCTGCGTTAGTCCTGGTTTAGTTCAAGATTAGTCCTGGTTTAGTCCAAGATTAGACCGGCGTTAGTCCTGGTTTAGTTCAAGATTAGTCCTGCTTTAGTCCAAAATTAGTCCTGCGTTAGTCCTGGTTTAGTCCAAGATTAGTCCAAGATTAGTCCTGCGTTAGTTCTGGTTTAGTCCAAAATTAGTCCTGCGTTAGTCCTGGTTTAGTCCAAGATTAGTCCTGCGTTAGTTCTGGTTTAGTCCAAAATTAGTCCCGCGTTAGTCCTGGCTTAGTCCAAGATTAGTCCTGCGTTGATTTAGTCCAAAATTAGTTTCACGTTAGTCCTGGTTTAGTCCAAGATTAGTCCTGCGTTAGTCCTGGTTTAGTCCAAGATTAGTCTTGCGTTAGTCCTGGTTTAGTCCAAGATTAGTCCCGCGTTAGTCCTGGTTTAGTCCAAGATTAGTCCTGCGTTAGTCCTGGTTTAGTCCAAGATTAGTCCCGCGTTAGTCCTGGTTTAGTCCAAGATTAGTCCCGCGTTAGTCCTGGTTTAGTCCAAGATTAGTCTTGCGTTAGTCCTGGTTTAGTCCAAGATTAGTCCTGCGTTAGTCCTGGTTTAGTCTAAAATTAGTCCTGGTTTAGTCTAAGATTAGTGCTGTTAGTCCTGGTTTAGTCCTGGTTTAGTCTAAGATTAGTCCTGTGTTAGTCCTGGTTTAGTCCAAGATTAGTCCTGCGTTAGTTCTGGTTTAGTCCAAAATTAGTCCCGCGTTAGTCCTGGCTTAGTCCAAGATTAGTCCTGCGTTGATTTAGTCCAAAATTAGTTTCACGTTAGTCCTGGTTTAGTCCAAGATTAGTCCTGCGTTAGTCCTGGTTTAGTCTAAAATTAGTCCTGGTTTAGTCTAAGATTAGTGCTGTTAGTCCTGGTTTAGTCCTGGTTTAGTCCAAGATTAGTCCTGTGTTAGTCCTGGTTTAGTCCAAGATTAGTCCTGTGTTAGTCCTGGTTTAGTCCAAGATTAGTCCTGTGTTAGTCCTGGTTTAGTCCAAGATTAGTCCTGTGTTAGTCCTTACAAAGTTGCCTCTGTTAGACAGAGTATTAACAACGTAATGTCTAATGTGCCTGACATGCATTCTGCTGTGCCCTCTGTAGTGTTTGATGTGTTTGAGCCAGTGTCACTCTCTTTCCTCTCTGAGGTGGTCCAGGGGTTGAGACCAACCAACTGCTCACTGGACATTATTCCATTCACACTGCTCAAACAAGTTTTTAAGACAATCGGGCCATGTCTCCTCTCCTTTATCAACAACTGCCTGAGGTTAGGGTCTGTCCCAACAGTTTTTAAGCATGCTGTGGTTAGGCCACTTCATAAGAAGCCAAATCTTGACCCTGCTGTTCTGTCAAACTTCAGACCTGTCTCCCATTTGCCCTTCCTTTCTAAGATCTTAGAAAAAATAGCTTTCACTCAGTTGCTTTTATTTTTGGAAAATAATCATATTTACGAAAAATTTCAATCTGGTTTCAGAACTCGTCACAGCACTGAGTCTGCACTGTTGAAGGTACAAAATGACATCCTCCTGTCCCTCGACAATAAAAAACCTGTGCTGTTGGTGATGCTCGACCTCACTGCAGCATTTGATACTGTTGACCACTCCATCCTCCTGACCCGTTTGGCTCAACAGGTCGGCCTTCAGGGACCTGTGCTGCAGTGGTTCAGATCCTATCTTACAGATAGAAGTTTTTCTGTTAGGATTGGTGACCTCTCCTCCTCCTCAGCTCCGCTCACCTCCGGTGTGCCTCAGGGTTCCATTCTTGGCCCCGTGCTCTTCTCTCTGTACATGTTGCCACTGGGGTCAGTAATTTCAAACCACAATGTCTCTTTTCATCTATATGCAGATGACATTCAAATCTATCTGCCCATCATGCCAAACTCGCCGAACTCACTTCCATTCCATTCCACAATCCATTCACAAATGTCTAGGTGACATTAAGTTTTGGCTGTCAGAAAATTTTCTGTGTCTGAATGAGAGCAAGACTGAATACATCCTTTTCAGCTCCTCCAACTCACTCAGTGTAGCTCCTGGTCTTGCTGCACTGGTCCCCAATGATAACCATGCGGTTAAGAATCTGGGGGTGAGGTTGGACAGTAAGCTGAAACTAGACAAGCAGGTAAATTCTGTTGTTAAAGCTAGCTTTTTTCAACTCCGCCTCCTGCATAAAGTCAAGCAATTTTTGAGCCGCAGCGATCTGGAAAAAGCCCTCCATGTCTTCATTAGCTCCCGGTTAGACTACTGTAATGCTCTTTATGTTGGAATTAACCAGGCCTCTCTGCACCGTCTTCAACTTGTGCAAAATGCTGCTGCCCGTCTCCTTACCAACACTCGCAAACACGACCACATCACACCCATCCTCAGCTCTCTCCACTGGCTCCCAGTTCAGTTCAGAATTCAGTTTAAGCTTCTGTTGTTTGTTTTTAATGCAATTAATGGCTATGCACCGGTGTAGTTATGTGAGATTTTAAGCTTTTGTCAACCCAGCAGGGCCCTGCGCTCTGCTGGACAACATCTGCTTGTAGTCCCACGCTCCAGGTGTAAACAGTGGGGTGATCGCTCTTTTGCAGTGGCAGGTCCTAAACTCTGGAACACTTTACTTATTGAGTTGCGTACCATCACAGACCTGACTCTGTTTAAGGCCAAACTTAAAACCTATTTGTACAGGCTGGCCTTCAACACGTAGTGTTGTGACATTTTTCGTATTATGGTCTGTCTACATGTACTTGTGTATTTTAATGTATTTTTTATTTCTATGCACGTATGGATTCTTTTTATAGTTTTAAATAATGTAAAGCACCTTGGGCAACACTGGTTGTTGTAAAGCGCTATATAAATAAAGGTTGATTGATTGATTGATTAGTCCTGGTTTAGTCCAAGATTAGTCCTGCTTTAGTCAAAGTTTGTCTGTTTCCTTTTTATTATTACTTCGTTTGAAAAGAAAAGCAATAAATTCCTAATTTGGCAATGCAGAAAAAGTAGTTTAAACTCGTGAATAGACTTTTGAGTTCAACATAATGGGCCTCATTTATCGAGATAAAACAGGAATAACTCCTCTTTATGTTTTGCCAGGGTGAGATTTTTATTAATCATGTCTCAGTTGTTAAAATGGAAGTCCAGTTTGTTTACTTTTTTAAGCTGTGGTTCCAGACTGGTCTCATTGTGGGCCTTAATTTAATCAGTATTGTCGGAAATCTGAGCGAGACCAGGGAGAAACATTTGGCAAACTGTGTCGGAGTCTGGAGTCAAACCCACAATGCCGAGGCAGGCTATAGTTGCCTTATCTACCACTGAGCTATACGACGGCACATTGTGACTCACTTTTTACTGAACCAAACATATTTTATTCAATTATTTTTTAACAACCATTATGGCACATGAACTGTTTTTTAAAAGCTCACCACTTCAAGTTATTTTATCAGTATTTAGGTTTTAAATGAGCTGAACAATGACACTACTCACAACCAACCTTTTTGTCCTGGGCCACACTACAGTTTTTAAGCTTTAGGGTAACTTAAAGAGATGATCCTGATGTTACCTGTTCATTACAAAACCAAAAGGTGGGGTCTCTTTGACGATATAATCACAAAATTAGACGGAACCCCCACACTGAGTCTCAGCCCAGCCATCATCTCCTATGGGCCGTCTCCTTCTCATCCCTCTCCTTGCATCCCGCGCCCCTCATGACCCATTCATCTTACCCGGTCCTTCCTCTAATCAATATTTCAAATCTGCTCTGTTGTTGTGGTGTGGCCTTAGGGTGATTTGTGTTTTGTGATGTCTTCCAGCTGAACTTTTACATTCTTGCAAATTGCATTAAGGGTTAAAACACTTAAATAATTGTTTAAAATATGTAATGCATGTGTTTTTAAAATTTAAAAAATATTTTTAAGAGATGCTTATTTCTTGTTTCTTTGTTCCAGCTCTCTGTCTTTGCTGCTGTTTTGTTTCATTCACACCTGTTTGAGTAATCCTGTATTCTCTGGTGCTGAGTTTCTGAGGCCTCTGAACGCTTGGTTCCTCAAACCTCTGCCTGCTCCAGGAAGCACTGACCAATCAACCAGCCCTCTACATTCAGTCTGTTCTCATTCATTAATCCAAAAAACAGTGTGCAGTAGAGAGCTGCACGGCACTGACTTTTCAATCCCACTCGTGTCCGCTGCCGAAGCCTCTCTAACCGCTCCCGTCCCGGTCTCCCGGACGTCTACCACGGCCTGACCACCTGAGGGATTCTTATGGGTCCCAATGGATCCTGATAAATTTTAGTATGTACTGAGACGCCACATTCACACAGCGTTCAGTATTTAACAGGCTGTTACAGCTCTGGGTTCATGTGCTGTTTGTTACTGGGCGACAGATCCTGTGTTTCATACTGAGGAAGATAAAAAGTGTGGCTCCCAGTGTTGCTCTCCATGTTCTCTCTGTCTGTTTACTTTTCCCTGTTGCTCTTTGCAGCAGGATGTTACCGTAATGCCCTGTGTAAGCTGCACTCTCGTCCACATTTAGATGTGACTGTTACCGTCAAGACCAATATAGTTGTGAACTCAAAATTCTTGGGACGCTCGAGACTCAGCATGTTTTTGCTTGCTCCTGCACGACACCACTTCAATACCGCCCAATCCCAAAGGATTTGGGTTTGGGACCCGCGGAACCCCCCAGATCTCCCGCCCGCTGCAGGTCAGTAGTATACAGCTCTGTTTCCACTCATTCCTGACAGCTATTTTTCATTCTGTAGTAAAATGGCATTACACAAAAAGTTTAAGGAAGTAAAAATGCATTTTTTTCCCACTGTGCTCTGGTGCCCTCTGCTGGTCTCTTCACCTGTTTCTTTATGGCACCAGTAGAGTATTGATTAAAAACATTTTCTTTTAGTCTGATAATATTTTTTAGGTTGTAAAACATGCAGTGCTGCTCTAGAGGTGGCAACGATTAGTTTAAAAAGTTAAATAAATGCATAAATTATCCTCTGTAAGATAAATATAAAGGCATAACTCAAAATACCTACAGTAATATAAAGTTTTTCAAAACTTAAAATATACATACATACAAAGCAATATATATTTTTCACTGTGGCTATATGGCTTCAGCTTATCAGCAACATGCCATTACCTACTAATACTGTATGTTCACAACAATAAACTGAGCTACTGCAATGCCTCGTCTGAAGTCTGAGGTCACATGACCATCTCTGAACAGGAAGTAGAAGCAGTAAATCAGCCCGCCTCCTCTCACGGTGTCTTATCAGCCACAGACAATTTCTTTGTCTAGTGATTTGTATAATAGCAAAGTCAACACAGCCACGGATCACAGCAAACGACTTCTGCAAGTTTGGAAGAGTAATGGCCGCCGAGAAGACAGCGCACACATAAAGATACATACTCACAGTGACAGAACAATTACAGACTCCCGTATATCACACGAGGAAGGCAAACAAATTACACAACGATCAAAAGGCAGCGATAAATCTCTTTAAAGTGTTTCTACTCTGTTGTCAGTTGGACAAAGAATACACAGCAGCCTGAGAGCATATGTAGTGTCTGTAAACAACATGACCTGCATTTTGCTTGCATAAGTTAATTTTCACTGAACAACTAGGTAGCCTCCAAACTGTGTTTAAAAGGTATTTTTGTTTACCGTCAGTGGCAAGCAGATTGAATATTAAAGCAGAGGAGGAACTAGAAGCTCGGTCGGTAGAGTTGTTCGCCCACTAACCGGAGGCTGGCGGTTCAATCCCCGCTACCAGCATTGCATACTGTCGCTGCGTCCCGGTGCAAGACACTTCACCCAGCTTGCCAGACATTAGCCTTGTCTGTCAGTGGTTAAGACATTGTGCTGAGAGCTGGAGCTAATCCTAAGATCTTCTAGTTCACGGGTAAATGCTTTACCCTTCAGCCACAGTGGTGGACAGTAACTAGTAACTTCTACTCCAGTAATTTACTCAAGTACATTTTTTTTCGGTAAAGGTATGTCTACTGAAATTTATTTTACACTCAATACTTTTTTTAGTCACGTAACATTTTTGTTAAGTACTTTTACTCATTATTTTTGAAGTAACAGTACTTTTACTTGAGTACAGATTTTGAGTACTTTGTCCACTACCATCTATAGGTAGCCTGCTGAGCCAGAATTCCCTACTTGCTTTTCACTAGCAGGACAGTCATGTTCCCCTCTCGAAGCGAAGCATTTCTCCAGTTTTGATTTGGAACTGGCCAATCACAGCCGTTCATCTGCAGCGCGTCTTACAAAAGGGGAAGAGCTAACCAAGGTAGCACCAGCTACCGAGCTAATTTAATAACTTCTCTGACCTGATTAACAGCGTTTATAGCTTTCCTTCATCACCTGTTGGTTCTGCTTAAGTTTGCGTTGTTGTTCAGTCCTCTGTGGAATTTTTTTTTCTTCATCTGCCATTTCAACAACAGTTAAGTCTCATTGTGATGTAGCTAACAAACTTTTTCCTCAAGTCTTTGTACAGCTGGCTTCTGGCTTGTTTCTCTGATTGGTTACTCCTCCTGTCATTGTTCCGCCACAGAAACGAAACTTTAGTGAAGAGAAACCATATTAACTTCTTTGTATAGAATAGGAAAAGAGTTTGTCTGGCAGTCCAGGTTAGTCTATTGGTTGGACAAGCACAGAAGTACAGCAGACCACAGTCATTTGTCATTGTAAGCACAAGGATTATCTTTAGCAATCGGACTTTATCTCATTAATTAGCAAAAATAATGGACTACAAGATCAAGATTGCAGTAGTGTTATTATCACAAAGTCAGTTTGCCAAACATATCCACAACAACTATTTATGTGGCCGAAAAAACACATCTCATTTCCAGGTTTTACTGTGCTACATGGTCAAAATGAACAGGGAAGTCTGCTTAAAGCAAAGAAAAATACCTGTAATGTCTGTGCCTCTGTCTTCGTCGGAGTCATCCTCTTTCACATCAGTTTTCACCTCTTCCTTCATCTCCGGGACAAAGAAGTCGGTCTGTCGGGACAGTGGGACCATGTAGTTGATGGTGTCTGAGGAGCAGATCTCTATGTATGGGAAGGCACTCAGCTTCCTCTCCTGTTAACACAAGACACACACAGCAGCAGTGAGTTAGAGCACACGTAACATTGTAATTACATGTGTTGTTACTGTTGTGTTGTTATTGTTATAAAACTGTAAGACCGCACAGTAGAAGTAACACATTTTCTGAACTTGTGTCCTTGATGAATGACAATGTCCTGGACCAGGACGAAGACAAGGCCAAAGCGTTGAGACCAAGACTTTTAAGGGCTGAGACCGAGGCAAACCAAGACCAGGTCGAGTCCAAAACCATATGAACTAACACTAAATAAAGGTGAAAAGTAAGGGGAAAAAAGTGGTTCAAACAAATTATTCATAATTTTAACCCCCCTGAATAGTATTTTTTTTATATTAGGTGAAAAAAAAAATCTGAGACCATTCCATCCAAGATTGAGATAAGACCAAGTAAAATAGGATTAGAGACAAAGATTGAGTTGAACTGCAGCCAAGAACAAGGCGAGACCAAGACATAAAAAAGCTGTCTTAAGATTGGTCTCGGGAGCTACAACACTACTTTCTAGTACATTGGTTGTGGTTGGATAAGGCATCAGTCTAAATGCTAGTTTGTGTTTCTGAAGTGCAAAGTACATTTCAGCAACTGCTCCGAGACCTCCTGTTGAGTGTGTAATTTGTAACAAATTGCAAACTTGTATGAACAGTATAAATGCACTATAATAATATTAAATTCATGCTTGTGCATTCAAAAAGTGGATCTATTTTGTCAGCAGCATTATAGCATCTACAGTTGCATCATGTATCGGTTATGCACTGACTTCCACCTCTAACTAATTAAGTGCAGCAAACCTACACTGCTTTAATACAAAAACATGAATGCCCATAGACATGCTATGCTGCTGCTTTCAGTGTTCAATAGTAGTTGAATAATAATTACTAAAACATTTTGTGGTCGTGGAGGAAAGCAGTCAACACTCAGTAACTACTGATAATACAGTCCAAAAATCCTGTTAACATCTACGTACAGTATATATGAGTTTGCAAGGTCTATGGCTCACAGTATACGCACTTAAAAACTGAAGTATGAGTTTGACAACTGCAGTAACCCAGACCACAGCAGCAACAGAGGAAGTGACAACACTGATCACAGCACAATGACAGATTTTTGACCACTGCCTGCTCAAAACTGTGATGTACAAATGCTGACAGCTAAAAAAAAAAAAATCATGCAGAAAATATCAGAAACAGTGCAGAAGGTGTATATATCTGTGAATGTCTCCACTTCGCTGACATAACACTTCTATCTTCCCATGTGACGCCATTAAAGTTGCATTACCTCCACATCTATGGATCTGTCCACAGCAGTGTTTGTGGAAAGTGCAGAGTTGAATAATTTGTGTACCATATTTTTAGGTAAAGCGGACATAAGGCTTGCTGTTACATGTTGTTGCATGTTGCATGTTACTTTACGTGTGTGTCTTGAGGTTGTCGAAAGGGAGAGCAGAGATCTGAGGAGAGAGAGGAGGCAGAGGAGGCAGAGGAGGCGTGGGTGGGCAGTGATGGCCACAGACCGACGGTGAAAATGTGAGAGACTGGGCTGGAAGATGTGGAGTATGAGCTTAACAACTTAAAGTCTAGGTCATTGTCAAAGGTTTGGTCTAAAATGACATTCAAGGATGCACTGTAAAAAAGAAAACAGACTAAATAGCAAGACAATATAATATACATAACAGTATAAAATATACAGTTAATTCTCTCAAGCTGTCGGGCGAAACAACAGTCCCAGGTGAGCTCATGAGGCTATTATTTATTATGATCTATTATTTACGTGCCAACCACTTTTTAAATTTCATTTTATTTGATTATTACAATCTTTAAAACATTATGACTAAATATTAAAACAATTATGATCATGCTCAGCTAGATGTTACAGGTGCAGATGGTGACTAAAAACTAAAAAAGTTGCCTTAAACTTTAGCCGACTGCTGGCTCTGAGACTGAGTGTTCTGGAGAGCAATGAACTTAGAGCAGATGAGACGGCAACTTGCCCAAAATGCCCTTGTATCAAAATATACCAATGCCACATCCTGCGAATATTTAGTGAGGAAAATCCAGCTAATGAGTATAAAGTCCAATGGTGAGTCCTAAAGGCGGAGCTTGTTATAGAGCAACAAGATAAAGGGGGTCCAATTTGGCTAAGTTGTGGGACAGGCAAATATATAGATAGATAGTTTCACTGTAGTCCAGCTTTGACAAGAATAAGCTAGTTACAAGACACTAGAAGCAGTAGAAAATGTATTTATTTATAAGTTTATTTGAAAGGGACAGGACAAAAAATGCATTGTTACAATTTCAGCTAACAGCTAATTTGCAGACCAGGTCAATCAGACAAGAACACAAACATTAAAACATACAGTAGATATAATTTAGACTATTTACAATAAAACACTGGTGGAAATGTGGCTCTAATGTTCACAGATTTGATTGGATTTAAGCCACTGTTTTACTTTATATGTAAACAGTTTTAGATCTGGGAGGGCTTTTAATTTGGCAGGTATGGCGTTCCAGATCTGTGGGCCCTTCCAAAGTAAGATTTCAATCCATACTAAAAGCTTAAAGTTAATTTGAGCTTAGGATATCATGGTCTATGGAAAATTCATCGCATACATGGGGAAAAAAATGATGTATTTGGTATGAAATAATATATTGCTCAGCCCTAGTGAACACATACTACAGCACATAGCTACATAAAAATGCAAAAACTTGACAGATACAAGCAAACATTTGTAAAGCTCAATAAAATGCCTGGAAACTGATCAAAATAGCCAATTCACTACTTCACTGTCAATATTTCAAATAAAGCAACAACTCTTTGTGCAATTTACTGTTCCTTGTTTGGCCTCCCTCGTGGTTTCTCATCTCCTTTCTCCCCAGTGACAGATTACGCCTTTTACACCGCACAATGCAGCTTCCCTTTATTTGAATTTTTATGCTCACACAGCGGTGGACACTTCGCCGCTTTCTCAGGCTCTAATAAGCGAAATGTTCAGGATCGCGTGTTGCCATGGCGGTGCTATAAAAAAGCTATTGTCGAGCCGAGTAAAACATGTTTCGATGGTCCAGCGACACTCATTCTCTTCCTCAGGTCAGGGTGATCCGGGCCGTGATTGATTGGTTTTAATCTAAAGCCGGACAAAATAGGCTGCTAGTGAATGACCTGAGTGTGGAGCATAGAGCGGGGACAGAGCCAGGGGGGCTTTCCAATGCAAATGAGGCAGAGATCTCCTTGAACCTGGCGCGGTAATGAGCTGTGATAGAGACAAAGACAGATCCACACACACACGGCAGGCTCAGGGGAGTAGAGCGGAGGATAAGGCAGAGAAAAGGAGATGTAGTCCCAGATTATGAGCGCGGTAGTGACAGGCAGGTTTATGCTGCTTAAACAGAGGCCTTCCTTAATCATGGGAAAAAAAGGTGTGGGAAAGAGAGGTTTTTCTGTGACTGTCACCTAAACCTGCACTAAAGGAAAACTGTTTATTCATCTAAGAGAGTTTAAAGATGTGTGGTAAACACTTGATGATATCTAGGCTTTAGTATTAAGGATTTTAGGTTATTTTAGGTTTATTTCATGTATTTTGGTTTTAAATTAAACACAATCTAATTAATCTAATTAATGTAGAAGGGAATAGTTTACTCTCTAGCATTGCCACTTGCTTGTTAAATGTTTTCTTTTTGTGTTGGCATACTGTGATATTCTGACATTATTCTGTCTCAGGTTCAATACATTTGATCATCTGAAATATCTAGATCAAATGAACCCCACTGGTCTATACTGCCTGTCAATGAAAATAAATCAATAAATTAATAGTGGGGTAAAACTGTGAAAGAGTCTACTCCAAAACAGAAAGATAAAATAAGAAAATGTCAGGAAAGTGAAAGGCAGATATATTGAACTATCTGCAATGCATTAATGATGTAACGTTAGCCAAACCTCATGGTACAATATTCATTTGCAATATTGTGGGTAGGCTCATGGTATTGTAGAAATGCTCACAATAACAAAATATATTCTCTAACACTTATAAAAACTTTGCTTTAACTCACATTTAATGGTATCCAATCTCTTTCGTGTCCCCAGTTAAGACGAGCGAGGCTGCACAAGCGTTTTAATTTTGAAATTTACCGGATCCTTTTCACTGGTCCCAGGTCTGACTTCCTGTCTGGCCCGATCTGCTCTGCTCAACTTTATGCATTAGGGCTGTGGCATCCGACAAAAATACACTCCATATTTAATTTGGTCGAAGCGCCAGACGCGGACCTGTACTGTAACACTGCCGGTGTGAACTAGGCGTAAAACTGCCCTGACAAGCTTTAAGTGTCACAATTTTTGTCATATTTATAAAGATTAAGACTAAATAAGTGTTTGATAACAGTATTTTTTCTAAGGTGCAAATATTTATCTACAGTCAGGAAAAGGAGCAACCACTGTTTCATGTACACAGACATCCGGAGAGAGAAATACAACAGTATCATGAGACTTTTTCTATTGCAATATCGCCAAAAGTAAAAGAAGTAGAAATGTAAAGTATAAGCCCTAAACTGGTGTTGCTTTAACAATATCTGTACCGTTTATATTTTCTTCTGCTGCTCGACTACTTTCATGAGGTATTCCTATAAATGTTGTGTTTAGTTTTGACCAAACACGGGCATTAAGGCCAGATGACTTCCTTCAGGTCTCTTTGAACATTTGAGAAGACCTGCATTTTTAAATGTACTAAATGTCACACTCATTTTTCATCCAAACACTGTTATTAGAGTGTTAGTGCCTAGAGCTATGGCCCAGAGTTTATGTATAAACCCTGATCTTTGAAGTGTTTCGAAGAATGGAGGTGAATACTGAGGTGCTAATTTAATGTACAAACATGCACTGGGCTGGCTCTTTTGCCTTTGTGTAAACTAAAGGAGTTGCATGTATTTAATTGAGGCATCGGTGAGGCCTTTGATATGCAGCTATTTTCTTGGGCATTGATTTTTCTTCATTGATGAGCTGCAAGTTCAATACACTGACTCCTCTCTTGCTGAAGCATAAATGCCATAGCCATTAATATTATGGTCAAAATACATTTTAGGTGCCTCATTGTTGACTTGTTGTTATCTGGTGACAGTTTATCTTAATTTTGTCAATAAAAACAAAACAAAAGTCACCTCACAGAGCCCAATAAATCCTGCTTGTGTTAACAGAGATTTCTCTATTTCTATACACAGATAAAGTATACTGGATAGACATAAAAACTCAGAAGCCTTCCTTCACATCAGCCAGTCCTGGAGCAGAGCAACTTCCATCACAAAAGACCCATCCCACCCAGCGCTCAAACTTTTCACATCTCACAGAAGACTAGAGGCTCAAAACCAGAACGTCCAGTGGCTAAAAAGCAGCTTCTTCCCAGTAGGACTAAAGATTTTGTCCTCATTGACGCTGCAGGACCTTAAATAGAAACCGCCTTTGCTTGTTTTTTCGCTGTTTTGGTCACATTTGTCCTTGACGGGGCTCCTTGTACATGTAGAGGTCCAGTTCACTCTTGTTTTCCCCAACTTGTATCTGTACAAAGGTTTCCCTTGCTTTTTCTGTCGTGACGAAAATCTAAGAAATAAAGCAAACGCTGGCTTTTTGTTATGGCTAACTAGGATGTGTCATTTTCTAGTGATACCAAGACTTCAGGGACACTGGCTGCTTTTTTGCCAAGATACACCAGGGGAGGAACAGAGGGCTTCCTTCATCCTGCAACGTCCCATTTAGTTGTTGGTTTACCTTTAATAAGCGCTGTAAGGTAAAGTGAGCAATACCAGGTGGGTTTGTGGAGACCCCATTTGGACCCTAAGCATCAGCTCGGTTGAAGAGCACTGTCCCACATCTAACCTGACCCAGAAACCACAGCAATGCTGACGACCGTCTTAATGCATCATCAGGGTAGCTCCAGGTTTTGTCTTGTGAAATTCAAGACCTTTTTAAGACCTTTTAATGCCACTCAGAGTGCAGCCAGCAACAGAACATCTGTATGAATTTTACACTAAGGAATTATCAGTACTGACACTCAAGGGTTTTATTTTAAGTCTAATACAAATGGAAAAAAATCATGAATAAATGAATCATGCAAAAAATATATTTTGTTATTGTGGGGACACTAATTTTTGTAATATTAACATAATGTTTTGACAAATTTTAAGCCCTAGATGAACACAATGTAATACCTACATTGTATCAAGGCTTTAATACTTTTAAAGCAGGGGTGTCCAAACTATGGCCCGGGGGCCAAATGCGGCCCGCAGACTATTTTTTATTGGCCCTCGGACTTCATTCACAATTGGCCCAAATTGCCACAGATGGCATTGTTTACAGCAAGTTTTGAAATGCAGGTAAAAAAATTAATTTGTGTGAGATGTACCTGGCATTAAGAAAGAAAAAATAGAAATTAATGGTTGGTGGCGCCAAAAAAAAAGTGACATCTTTAGTGGTGATGCAAAATATGACGCCTCGACTGAGTGGCCCTCCTGCACATATATTTTTCAGTATGTGGCCCTCAAGGAAAAAAGTTTGGACACCCCTGTTTTAAAGCCTTGATTTTGACAAAACCAAATTTAATGCCTTTTTAATGCTTTTAAGACCTGTACTTCCAGAAGAAATGGACACAAATTAAACCAAAGTTGACTACATTTGAATAACATATGGACAGCAAACATGCATCCGATCAGAAGGCAAAGCACAAACCCCATTAACCCAAAGGTTGGTGGTTCAACTGGCATTGCATACTGTTGTTGTGACCTTGGGCAAGACACATTGACCCACCTTGCCTATGTATGTATGTGTCAGTGTGACTGTGGTTGGTCGGAGGGGCCATAGGCGCAAATTGGCAGCCACGCATGCGTCAGTCTGCCCCAGGGCAGCTGTAGCTACAGAAGTGGCTCACCACCACCGAGTGTGACTGAGGAGAGAATAATGCACCAAACTGTAAAACGACTTTGAGTGTGTAGAAAAGTGCTATATAAGACTGATGCATTATTATTATTATTATTATTATTATTATTATTATTATTATTATTATTATTAAGACTGCCCCATATGTGACCAAAGTTCCAGACCCACCTCACCTTAAAGTGAATGGGTCTGACTGAACAGGACTTAAGATATTGATATACTGTATAATATACAGTATACTCAGGATCTTTGCCCTTCACACAGTAGCTGGTACTCATTGCTTCATAATCAAATATTGTAAGTGGATGAGTGCAGCTCGTGTGAGAGACAGGGTCGTCTTGTGTCGTCTCATCTTCTCTGTGTGCTTCAGGGAAATGACTGAAAAGAAAGTGGACATAGATTAACTGTCCTGTCATCATCAAACCTCGCTCCCGGCTCTAATGTTTTAATTATAATGACAAGTAATATGTTCCCTTTTCTCTGCCCTTTCCCGGTCACGGTCTTGAAGTTCTGGATTCTGACTGGACGCCTTCCACGGTCCTTCATCCAATCACAGAGCAGAGCATGTATCTAACTATGTTCATCTCCTCTTTATTCTCTCTCATATCAAGAAATAATCAAAGGGATTTATGTCTAGAATGGAAATAGTACAGCTGCCATGTTGTGCTACATTAAAGTATGGTGGCCCTGAAGGAAAAGTAAAAAAACATCAAAAAGACAGATTGAGAAACAACAAATATGGTAAAATGAAAAAAAAAAAAAAAGAAAAATACATAAATAAATAAATCAAAAAAAAAAAAAGAAACAAAATAAATACAAAAACATGAAAAAAAATAAAAATAAAAATTGCTCAGAAAAAACAAAAAAACAAAATGATAAAATAAAATTAATAAATAAATAAAACTAAGAAAAAAATACAAAATGCAAAAATATTAAAACTGTTCAGAAAAAAAGAAAGAAAGAAATCCAAAAAAAGTCCAATAAACTTAAGCATTTAGTGATATATATTTTTAACAGTTTTCTAATATTTTCTTTTCTTAAAATGTTTACTTTTTTGTGTTTTTTCATTTTTTTTTTTTTTTTTTTTTTTGCATTTTGATTTATTATGTGTATCATTTTTTTTTGGGTAGTAATTTAACAACTTGCCCTCCAGGTCCACCATATCCACTTCACTAAAATTTCAAACACTAAAAAAAGGAATACAGATTGCCATTACATAACATAACAGTGTTTACATTACATTATACACTCACACAGTCCATTAATCAGGCAGTGTATGAAAATGTATGAATGACTAATGTAATGGTTCGGAAAGCGCCTATGACCTAAATGTATGGAGTATAAACCGGGATAGACAAATATAACGCCGCTCGGCCTCCTGGGACGTCGTCGTCTGTGTGACCTCTGCCGCAGCTGCCTCTCCTTCCAGTCCCGAAGAAATATACCAGAAAATGGCAATAAGAGCAGAGTAAACATATAGACGCCCGTGGACTTTGATTTATCGCGTCACTTCACTAACCCAAATCATAATTTAGAGAGCAGTAGTGTTGGAGAGGCATTAAACGGAAAAAATTATGCATCCTGATTTGCCTTCAAGGACATTTCTCATGTGGAGTTTATATGGTACACAATGTATTTAAATTGTAAAAAGACTTTAAGGACACCCTGTATTTTTAATTTTCTTTGCATGTGCTTTTCATGGTCAAAATAAAAAAGCTTTGCAGTAAGCTCTAGGACAGTTTTTCATTGTGAGGAGAAAGAGGAAGGAGGTGGACAAAGGGAAAGTTTTACTTTAAAGGAAAGAAAAAAAATGTAGGTGAATGTCAGGTGATGTAGTGTTGTTTGTCTTTGAAAGGTTATCCACTGAATCTAGTGTTGTTTTGTGCTAAAAGTAGACTTTTTCTCTATCTATGGAAAACAGTGTACAGCTCTGTTTTGTCATTTTATAGTAAAATGGCATCATACAAAAGTTCAAGGAAGTAAACTGCTTTGGATCTCTATTGGAAACATTTTCTTTTCACCACATAATGTTTTTAAAGGTTGTACAATGTGGAATGCTGTTCTAGAGGCGACCGAGATTCATTTAAAGATACATAAAAGGATTTTTAGATGCGGTCAAGTAAGGGACGACTTGTCAAGACTAAATCAAAACTTCTAGCACTGGGTTCAGCATTAAATTATTTGTGCCACAGTCATGCATTACCAGTGTTTATGCACGTTTTCCTTTTCTTTCCTTTTCCCTTTATTTATGTTTTTTTTTTATTGTGCTGTTTCACCATGTACCGTATTTTCCAGACTATAAGTCGCTCTGGAGTATAAGTCGCACTAGCCAAAAAATGCATAATAAAGAAGAAAAAACGTATATAAGTCGCACTGGACTATAAGTCGCTTTTTTGGGGGAAATTTATTTTACAAAATCCGACACCAAGAACAGACATTTCATCTTGAAAGGCAAGTTATAGTAATAATAGAATAGAGAACAACAGGCTGAATAGGTGTGCGCTATGCTAACGTAACACATTGATGGTTATTCAGCTACATGAAGCATAAACAACAACAACAACAACGAACTGAATAGGTGTCTCGTATGTTAACGTAATATATTAACAGTTATTCACATAACTATAGCATAAAGAACATAATATCACAGGTTCACCAAACTCACCATCTCACTCCTAATCACTAAATCCTTTAAATTCTTCATCCTCAGTGTCGCTTCTGAACAACTCCGCCAACTCCGGAGGTAGACGAAGCGCCGCTTCCTCCTCTGCGTGGCTGTCGTCAGACTCAGCATCAGTTCCATTTCCAATTATTCCGCTCTTTCTCAGTTGTCTTTATAGCCTAAGTTGTTAGCGGTAATGTTTACATTTTAAATTGTCAGTGGTACAGGTGCAGCAGATGCTGGTACACAAGCCTAGAGCGCCCTCTAACCAACACCTGAAATATTTTAATATATAAGTCGCACCTGAGTATACGTCGCACCCCTAGACTATGAAAAAAAAGTGCGACTTACAGTCTGGAAAATACAGTAAGCAGATATTTAGTCAGTGCTGGGGGCTTTGAATAGGATTTTTGGCTGCCAATATTTCAATGGTTACAAGCTGAGTAGACCACCAGCCAATGGGAACATCCCTTATTCTATTGCAGAAGCACACCTGATTGTATGCAAGCACGTGATTGGCCGAAGCTTGTAGGTACAGGCTGAACATTTTCATATATTAAAAAGCCAGTTTTTACAATTCCTTATAGATTATGCTTTGCTACATATAATGATGAATAGTTTTTTATATTGTTAATATTGTTGAGCCATTGTTTATCATTGCTGTTTTACCTTTTTAATAGTTAGCATTGCAATTTAAATTTATATGCTCATTAGCTATTTTTTATTTAATTTTAACACCATAACCAGAGCGATAAATAAGCATCATTGTGTCCTAAAACAACTCTGAACAAATTCACACAATTTATTCAGGAAGAAACGCCAGAGTTTTAATATGGCTTCCCTCCTGTTGGTTCATTAGTCTCAGCAACGTATAAAGCGCAGCTGGACCCAACAAATTCAAAGAGCCGCTCTCAGAAACAGCTCGACAAAACTCAGGCCGCGCAGACGAGAAGAAGCCAAATTAGCAAACTAAATCACTGCACAGGGATCCACAAGACATTAACACGAGAGGCTCCAAATGAGGAAATAAGTGGATGAGTTTGAGACGGCAATTTAAAATTATGTCAGGTTTGGTCTATGCCTAACATATACTACCAACCTAATGCTATAATTATTGGATAAATATTTTCAGTGGACTTAATTTAGGCCATTATTTGAAGTACTACGAAACTGCTCTTCACTTAATTACCTACACATTATTACAAACAACACAAGAAAATTAATGAGGTTTCCTGGCAACCAAACAAAAGCGTAATTTTCATTAGACTCAAGTAATATGTTACGGTTGGGTCAGTACAGTTCAAAATGTAACTTTCTGTACCACTTAGGAAACCTTTTTGCCTTTGGTTCCATCAGGGTGGTGCACTTTCCAAAACCTGGAGCTAAACGACGCTGATATTACAGTGAAATGATGAGGTAATAGGCATTTTAATATGGTGATAATTGTGGCAACTTAACAGCTGAATACTCCAAGTGCATGGCAAGTTTCTAAAATGTGGTAAACTGATGCAGCTTAGTAAATTTAATGTACAGAATAAAAACTCGAAACAGCTAAATATTACTTCAGCAGTATCTCCAGCCACCTTATTACTACATGCCAGAATTTACTCTCTTCTGTAATCTTTGTTTTCTCTGTGTCAAAGTGACTTGACCTGTCATTTTAATTTGGTCTTATACTGTTTCTGTGGCTTTACTGCTCTGTCTTAGTAATAAACCCTCCTCTCTGAGCACATGGCATGTTTCAGACACTATGTACACTGCAGACAGCCATTAATAGATCACTGAATTAGTTGACAATTATTTTACATAAACGATTAATTTGATTAGCAGCTCAAATTTGGACCAACGTCCTTTGAAAAACACGCAACCAAACCAAACACGGTCCATCCTATTTCCATTTATAAATTGTTATAACACTGGTTAGCACTCTCAGCTCACAGCAAGAAGGTCCTGGGTTTGATTCCCGGACCGTCTGAGGGTTTCTGTGTGGAGTTTGCATGTTCTCCCCGTGTCTGCGTAGGTTTCCTTGGGGTGCTCCAGCTTCCCCCATCTCCAAAAACATGTACAACAAGTCCCCAATGGAGCAAGGACTCCCCTGGGACTTTCCTGGTCAAATTAAAGTCAAATAAATAAAATGCATAAAAAATAATTAGTCATATAACAATGACTTGAAAATAGGGCGGCACAATATATCGCAAAATTATCGTTATTGCAATATCAGCAAATGCAATATCCGTATCACAAGAATCTAAATATATCACAATAACGCTGTGGTCTTCCATCTGACAGAGATTTACACTGAAGAATCATTTTCCACCAGAGCCTTAAAAGAACATGTGTTGTGACTAAATAAAAATGTTTAAAAAGTCCAGTTTAAGTGGTAATTTAATTTAGTCACAGCTTAGCCTTGTTTTATTCCTGGTTTAGTCTGTGTTAAGTTTTGATTTTGTCGCTGTTTTGACTTGTAAATACAAGAACTTACATTTTTGTGAAATGCAGTGAATTTAACTTACTATGTTCGAAAAGTAGGCTCTATTTTCAAATATCGCAATAATATCGTTATTGCAATTTTCAACATAGTTATTGAATATCGCATGTTTTCTCCATATTGTGCAGCCCTACTTAAAAATAGTTTGAATGGGAGGGTTACCCGACTGATCTGGCTAAACGTCTGATTCTGTAGAGAGTGTCACCCAATTTTATTTTTTTTTTTCAGTTCTGACAGTTCATTTGTTCATACGATCATCCATTAAGACTGTACACACACTGGGTACAGACACTGGGACATAGACAGT
The DNA here is from genome assembly GCA_020698575.1 of Bostrychus sinensis. Taxonomy (NCBI): domain Eukaryota; kingdom Metazoa; phylum Chordata; class Actinopteri; order Gobiiformes; family Eleotridae; genus Bostrychus; species Bostrychus sinensis. The sequence goes on along the minus strand of CM036241.1, from coordinate 10,335,300 downwards.
GTTGTGAGTGTATATGTGCTATGTGACTATGAATGAAGATGGTTTAAGAGAGCGTCTTCAGATTACAACACTAATGGGATTAATTGAGCAAGGAGTCTACGCCTAATCTTCAGAAACCACTGAAAGATGGAGATAGCCTGTAGTCTTCTCAATTGCAACGCACCTCCTCCCCCTCGTCCTCCCTCCGGGGCAAGATATGGGTGATTAATGAAAGCAAGCCAACTGTGCATTCGATGCACCACAGACCCTAAGGCTGTATGGAATAAAGACAATTCAGGCCTGTACTTATAGGGCTTATGCACCAATCACAGAATCATGTCTATTTTTAACCAAATGATTTTCAACTTTCTGGTCCTGAGGCGCACAGAAAAGAAAATTTATTCCAGACCATGTTGTGGTGGTGACATTTTTTTTCTCTTTTTATGTCCTTATGAAAGCAGACTTAACCAGTGTTGGAATAGCCACTTTGGGGAATTTTTTGTAGTTTTTTGGATGCCACTATTTTAATGTTTATAAGCTGTGAGGACCAACAGCAAATGCCCCTTTATTTTAATGTGGAAGCAGACCTGAGTGTATCCAAGTATGTGATTGGCCAGACTTTTTTATAAATAAAATCCTTCATGATAAAGTACAGACCAGTGCTTTTCAAACTTTTACACTAAGTAACAACTCAACAAAATATTTCGCTCTCTAAGTCTTTAATGGATTAAGATGAGCCTAAATTCTGACTAACCCATATTTAAACAAAGGGATAAGATAAACACACAAAAATGCATCACTAGATAAGGGCAAAACAGGACCTTCCAGGGCTAAACCAGAGCTAAACCAGGACACAAGCAGGGTTAAACCAGGACTAAACCAGGACACAACCAGGACTAAGCCAGGGCACAAGCAGGGCTAAACCAGGACACAACCAGGTCTAAACCAGAGCTAAACCAGGACACAAGCAGGGCTAAACCAGGACACAACCACGGCTAAACTAGGACTAAACCAGGATACAACCAGGGTTAAACTAGGACTAAACCAGGACACAACCAGGGCTAAACTAGGACTAAACCAGGACACAACCAGGGCTAAACTAGGACTAAACCAGGACACAACCACGGCTAAACTAGGACTAAACCAGGATACAACCAGGGTTAAACTAGGACTAAACCAGGACACAACCAGGGCTAAACTAGGACTAAACCAGGACACAACCAGGGCTAAACTAGGACTAAACCAGGATACAACCACGGCTAAACAAGGACTAAACCAGGACACAACCAGGGCTAAACTAGGACTAAACCAGGACACAACCATGGCTAAACAAGGACTAAACCAGGACACAACCAGGGCTAAACTAGGACTAAACCAGGATACAACCAGGGTTAAACTAGGACTAAACCAGGATACAACCAGGGTTAAACAAGGACTAAACCAGGATACAACCAGGGCTAAACTAGGACTAAACCAGGATACAACCAGGGTTAAACAAGGACTAAACCAGGATACAACCAGGGCTAAACTAGGACTAAACCAGGATACAACCAGGGCTAAACTAGGACTAAACCAGGACACAAGCAGGGCTAAACCGGGACACATGGTTGCAGGGGGATGGAGCCTATCCCAGGTTTGGCCCTGAGCATATCACAAATTTGGGCCTGTGGTGGAGTACATCCTATGGCCCGTTAGTTGCAGGGCACTATATAGTGAACAAGACGACTCAATCATATCTATTTTAAGCCAACTTTCTGGTCCTGAGGCACACATGGAAAAGAAAATTAATCCAAGGCCAGACAGCGGTGGTGACAATTGGTGAGAGTCCCATGAGTTGTCCTTGTTCCCTATTTAGTGCACCCTTTTCCCCTAGTCCCATCCCTAACCTCTCCCCCTTCACATCCGAACACGCTACTTCACACTTTTACCGAGGTGTTCAATTCAGAGGGTCCCTTCTGGCCACACACTTCCCCTCAGACAAGCTTCGACTTTTATACTCCGAGCTATTTTCCGCCCGTCCGTTCAAAACAAGCCCACGTCTGCACCACATTGCCATCGCAGTGGAAGAGGAGATACAGCGGAGGACGTCCTGAAAAATGGTGGTGTGATATTTGATGAAGAGTGAAAAAAGCAGGAGGTTACTGGGTGTACCGCGACCGCTCCATGCACCCGGGAGATCGATGTGAAGAGAGACATGATGAACAACAGATGGAGGGAGAGAGAGAGAGGAGGGGGGGGGGTCTGCTTTGGTGGTCTCCTGAGCTCCTCACAGACCTGAGATGTGGAGCGTTATGGAGGTGTGAGGAATCCAAGATTAAACTCATTCAAGATCGGCTTTCTTTTTGTCTCAGTTCATTTACAGCCTAACTAATCATATTCCCATTTTATTATGTTGCTTCTATTACCGTATTTTCCACACTATAAGGCGCACCTAAAAGCCTTTAATTTTCTCAAAAACCGACAGTGCGCCTTATAATCCGATGCGCCTTATATATGGATCAATGTTGGTTAATTATGGCTACCGTGTTCAGGGGGCGTCGCCGAAGTGACAGCGGTAAAAACGATAAAGGAGAATTCCAGTCCCAGCTGTTCATGTGTGCCATAGGCGTGTTTATGGATCCTGCCGCAAAAGAACAAGGAGGCGTGGCCTTTGCTCCATCTCAGTAGAAGAGTTGCGACATTGAGGGGACAGAAAACTGAGCGCTCAAACGCTGTTCACGTAGCTTTGAACTGTGACAAATAGAGTTGGAAATACATTGTTTTCAACGAGGGAGTTGTAAGAACACTGGCTTGTATTCTAGTAATAAAGTTTGACTGACTGACTTATCTGACTGTTTTATTGACATTCCCTTTAGCGCAGCGCCATCTAGTGGATGTGCCTTATAATGCGGTGCGCCCTATATATGAAAACAGTTTTAAAATAGGCCATTCATTGACGGTGCGCCTTATAATCCGATGCGCCTTATAGTGCAGAAAATATGGTAGGTTTGTAGACTTGCACATTTTTAGATCTTATACTTTTTGCCTATTTTATGGTGTTACAGACCTTTCCAGTGCTTGTAAACAGAATGTCTGCGTTCCAAAAAATGGTACCGGAAGTTAAAAAGATAATACATTTTTGATAGAAGATTTAGCGCTAGCCACCAAACATAGCAAATTATGAAGGATCAAGACAGGTGAGTAATATCAGAGCCTGGTTAGAAAACATTAGCGAGTGTATGGACCTTTAGCCACTTTCTTTAACATAGCAATTACCATCTATAATTAGCATATAAGCTAAAGTTTTTTTTTTTTTTTCTAATTCGGGGTTGCCACAGCGAACCAGTTGCACAGTAATTTGTCAGATTTTTTACACCGGATGCCCTTCCTGTCACAACCAGCCACATACTATGACTGGAGTAGGCAATGTGGGGGAAGTGTCTTGCCCAGGGACACGACGACAGTATTCAAACCGGCTACCCTCCGCTTGCAGGGCGACTGTTTAACCCTCGACGCCACTGTTGCTCCATATAAGCCACAAAATACATCATTTAAATTTCTTTTAATACATCAGTCACCACAGATTTTACTTTTATAAGTAAACTTTAGCAACTGGACCTGACAGTCAGATCGGGGTCATATTAATTCAGTATATATAGTATAATTCAGAGCATTTTTAATATATAAACAACAACCATTTGTTCCTGCTGTCTAAAAATGTAAAAACTATTATTTTGCTCCCTTGTAGAAATTAATGTCATAGACCGTTAATCCCGGTACCAGGCTGCATGCACAACTTTTCTAACTTCATCACTCCTGAAAGGTTCTATACGTAGGCGTCTTTTTTTTTCCATCTATCTAAAAAGGAGGGAAGGCTTTTTGCTTCTGTGCATCTGGACGGCTTCTACACCCAGACAGCACACGCCAAGGTAACGTCAGAGGAACAGCATGCTGTTTACATCAGTATCAGTAAATCACAATGCCCATACCTGTGAGTACTGCCACACACCACTGGTTGACCCAACAGTGATTCAGATGCAGACACATTGGCCTGAGCAAGATGGACTGACAAATGGATGGTCAAACCTTGCAATCATCCAGCTGCTGCACTGAGCTGTTCACAGAGCAGAGAAGATGTTTTTACTCATCTTTTCAAACCAATCTTGGTCACCTCTGCAAGTTTTACAACATTTAAAAACATTCATGACTAAAAGAAAATGTTTTTAATAACTAAATACTCTACTGGTGCCACAGAGAAACAGGTGAAGAGACTTTTGGACGTAATCAGAGAAAAAGAGCTCTCTACTTCCTTAAGCTTTTTGTATGAAGCCATTTTATTACAAAATGAAAAATAGCAATGAGGAATCAGTGGAAACAGAGCTTTTTTTTAATGATAAATAAATGAGAGCAGACTGGAGGCAGAGGGCCTTTTGATTGGCCAGAGCTTCCTAGAGTGGGCGGGGGTTCATGGGAGAGGCGGAGATTTGTGGAACCAAGCGTTTGGAAAGATGGTGCCAGAGAATACAGGATTATTTAAACATGCGTGAAGGAAGCAAAACGTAACTCCAGGTGTGTTTTTGATGAGAGAACAACATTACAACATGGTAGAAAGCTCAGGGAAGTACTTCTACAAAATTTAACATGGCAGTGACAATGTTACAATGGAAAAGTTAGAAGCATAATAATACAGACCATCATTTAGCACTAATAACATAGATAAACTAACACATCTGCACAATATTTAGCATTTTTGTTAACAATAAGCAGTTGCAGAAAAAAATTGCTGCTATTGTTTCTCTAAGTGATTAAACACAACCCACACAGCTGTTGGGACTTAGTCCACAGCATCGTCGTCTCTAAATCCTTGGTGGTAGCAAAAAAAAAAAAAAAAAAAAAAAAAAAAAAGATGTGGAAATACATTTTTATGAAGACCATTTCTGAAGTGGTCGACAAATCCCCTTCTCCAAATGAGATCTTAATCTGCGAGTCTAATGTTAGCCACATCTGTGTAATGAGATACAATTAGGAGGAGGAGACAAGAGGAGAGCAAAGAGAGAGAAGACAAAATGGACTGGCTACATTTCTTTCAAACTAATTTCTAACAAAATCTTATAGTACAGCAGAATACCTCTCCCAAAAGCCTTGCAGAGTCTTTGCATGAGAAATGTTGGTAGAATTAAGTGTGCCTAATAAACCATTATACTGAATACTTTGTGACCCGTCCAATTTTGAAGAATTATTTTTCCAGAAATGGCATTTTGTAAAGTTTTAGCAGTTTAATGATGTGCTATGAAAACACAGAAGTGATCATTAGAGCCGTGTCGCTGTCAAGGTTTGAGCCAATCAACGTTCGATGTAATTAAAAGTTATGAGGAAGCAGAAGAAGTATTAAGACATTGATAAAAGACAAACAAGGATTAATGAAGAAGCCAATAATATTGTGTAATGAGATCTGTCTGGTGTTTGGTGAGATTTTAGACAAAGAAGGAAATGACACAAAACAAAGACATGTCCTTCACAGGACATTTGCTGATTTTAGCTACACAGCTCTTTATACTGAATTAGTAGCACATTTTATCTTGGGAATTGCAGTTTGAAAAAACTAAATTGACTCAAGTTGAAAAGCTGCACTCATTACTTTAATTCAGTGTAAAAAGCAGAAAAATGTTGAGTGAAGTTGTATCAGGATGAAAAAAGTTAAAAAGGACTATCTTTAGCTCACGTGTGTATCTAGTGCATATTTACTTATAGATATATAAGATATACTTCTATTTTTATTTTTATTCTTGTGAATTTCTAACTATGCAAATTGTCTATTCTGTTTTATTTTATTCATATCACTTTATTGCTTATAATTATCCTATACCTATTTTTTTAAGTGTTCGCAACTGAGTTACCAAGTGATTTCTCTTTTGGCTCAGTAAAGTCTGTTTAAGTCTTAAAAAAAGAGTTATAAAAAAAAAAAAAAGCTGAAGCATGTCAAAATTAAAAGACATAAGGGATACAGTCAAAAATATTGAAAGTCAGATGTTCTTCATAACCGCCTCTGCCTCAAAGTGTGCAGTGATTCGCAAACTGATTTGGCAAGTGTTTTTATTTATTTAATGCTCTTCCTGACGTAACTCTCTGCATTTACCCAGGTTTGGGACTGGCAAAAAGAGTACACTAGCTTATGACTTCTTGTAGCTGGATTACTGTATGTTCTTATTAGTGTATGTTTAAATAAAGGTGTGTCTGAACTCAGAGCTTCAAGTAAAAGTTAAGGTCAAAACTTAAAAGCATCCAGCAGCGGTGAATAGGAACAGTTTTAAAAGCAGGCAGGTTGCTATGTTGTTGTGGGGGTTGGCAATGTGAAATTTAGCTTTAGTTTAGCTTTAAAAGAAAATATTTTTATCCAAAATCCACACTGAAAGTTTGCAGGGAGGACAGAAGCGACAAAAATACTCTACTTCCAAAATGAATGCCTGCTTTTACTGTGCATACACACTGTGAGCTTTTTCTGAATATTTCATCTCCATATGTTTCCTCTCCAGGACCAAAGTCTTGTACCGGCTCACGTCTGTCCATGATGCAGTGTGACATATGTAGCAACTTTAGACCCAGCCTAATTTAAAATGATATCCTTTGGGGAAGTCTCTAAAAGCCCTCTCCATGTTCCACAACATAGACCAAATATAACACTTTGGTCTAAAAATACTGTGTAAAAATGTGGAGCTATACAGTTTGGTCGTAGAGCTGATTATGCACTGGTCCTTCCTTGATTAGTCCTAATTTGAACCTGGATTAGTCCTACCTGAGTCCTGGATTAGTCCTGGTTTATTCCTGGTTTAGACCTGATAGTGTAGTCCTGGATTAGACATGGTTTAGACTTGTTTTAGACCTGGATTAGACCTGGTTTAGTCCTGGATTAGACCGGGTTTAGTCCTGGATTAGACCGGGTTTAGTCCTGGATTAGACCGGGTTTAGTCCTGGATTAGACCGGGTTTAGTCCTGGATTAGACCGGGTTTAGTCTTGGTTTCTACCTGATTTAGTCCTGGGTTAGTCATAGTTTAGTCCTGGTTTAGACCAGGTAAAGTCCTGGATTAGTCCTGGATTAGTTCTGGTTTAGACCGGGTTAAGTCCTGGTTTAGCCCTGGTTTGGTCCTGGATTAGTCTTATTTTAGTCCTGGTTTGGACCAGGTTTAGTCTTGGTTTCTACCTGATTTAGTCCTGGATTAGTCTTAGTTTAGTTCTGGTTTAGACCGGGTTAAGTCCTGGATTAGTCCTGGATTAGTCCTGGTTTAGTCCTGGATTAGTCTTATTTTAGTCCTGGTTTAGTCCTGGATTAGTCTTATTTTAGTCCTGGTTTAGACCTGGTTTAGACCTGGTTTAATCCTGGTTTAGACCTGGCTTAGACCTGGTTTAGTCCTAGTTCCATCCTAGTTTAGACATGGTTTAATCCTATTTTAAGCTGGGTCTAGTCCTGGTTTAGACCTATTTTAGACTTGGTTTTTGGTCCTAGTGTTGTGGAGCTATGTTTTTCTCTTGGAGCTGATTATACGCTGGTCCTTTTGCTGGAGAAGTGCGTCTAAAGCGTTTTAAACTCTGTCAGGTTTGTTGACGGCCTGGGATATTTGCAGTGACAGCAGCTGAAATCCACATTCACTGCAAAAATGTGTTTCTTTGCAACGGCCATCGAGGAAAACTAAATGTTCTGGTTTTTATCTGAGGCTGGAGCAGGGAATCAAAATGTCACATACTGCTACTGGTAGCATGTGATTTTGTTTTCTTGAATTTGGGAAAAGAATTATTATCCGTTAGCATACACCAATCAAGCATATCATTATGACCACCTGCCTGATATGCCACTCCATAGGTAACAAACTATAATGTACAGTGTATTCTGACCATATCAGAACCACCATAAACTACTTCAGTTTGAGCTGCAGCAGCGCGTCTGTTGGATCAATACCACACGGGCCTCAGCCTTCACTCCTCACAAACATCACCTGTCGCCAGTTCCACTAGGGACAACGGTACGGGACCTGTCAGTACAGGACGCCTTGGAACGGGTAGCCCCAAAACCTGCTTGTGTTTCAATTACTTTGGGTCCAGGAGGCCAAACACAGACGTCAAACAAGCGCAACAAAAGTGTCAATAAATGAGATAAAAACATGTTTGAAGCTGCTTTTTAAAAAATAAACGCTGTGGCAATTTTTTATAAAAAAGAGGAGAGTAAATCCTGGTGTGAGTCTGTCTGAGGCTGGAGCAAAAGCTGTATTAGCTTCAGTAAACAGGAGACTACTTCCGCTTTACTGAAAACTTTCAATGCAATAAATTCACTTCTCTGCAACACTTTAACACATTTTAACCACTCATCTTATAACAACATGAAACAACCTAGTTTTTGAACCAATCTAAACTATAAATTATTTTTTTCTGATTCTAGAAGTGAAGTACGCCAACTTTATTTGTAGAAAAAGTCGCCATAACATTAGCTCATTCTCTCAATGAATACGGCTGTTTATCAAGAAGGACAAGAAAGCGTTTGATTAAAAAAAAGTTTTCCCTTTTATTTCTGTCCTTTGGCTTGTTTGGCAGTCGTCTATAGCCATCAGTTTTGAGGACAAAATGTTCACTTGAGGCTCATTTCTACTCTATGTTAAATAAGCATTCGGATACAGACGGAGCGTTCTGTCTGTCTTCTGCGTTCATTCTGTCGTACGTTGGTCTGTTTTCCCAGAACTTGCAGATACAGACGAACTGAGCAGTGCATGCGTTGGCCAGCGGGGGGCACTAGTGAACCAAAGCAGAAGAAACTGCTGAACTTTTGACTACAGCAAGTTAATCACAGTATATTCAAAAACAGACTACCATTTTTTTGGCTTTTTTTCAATAAATGTGGTGTAAAAACCTCCGCCAGCGTCTTCATGTTTGCTGTGGTAGTTGCTCTTTTTCTTCTGTCTTGGTAAAATCTTTGACTCTCACCGCTCGCCTCCTACTGGTTCTGGTGACAACAACAACGCTTGGAACAGAATATAAACGAGCCTTAACAGGAGCCATGATGAAGAGTTAACCTGTGTTATTCACTTCACCTGTCAGTGGTCATAATGTTATGCCTGATGGATGTGCGTTTCACTTGAAGGTAACTACTAAAACAAATAGACTTTTCCATGATACGTATTAACATTTTTGGATGCAAGACTGTGACCCGAAAAAGCTCTGCAAGATAAAAGTCCGGACTCTCGGCCCACAGTTCATTTAATGAGTTTGTAAATAGCCAGGGGGTGGTCACGTGCCAAATTATGCTTGTTATGATGGAGATGATGAGCCCAAAGAGACACACATCACAACAAATGGACCTCAACGCAATATGTTTTGAATAACTAACTATGGCAGAGAGGCTCATAACAGTGTAATTCTTTTAGACTAGTGGTGCTCAAGCTGTGGTGCGGGTAACACTGGTGGTTCGCAGGTTTCTCCTAGTGGTACTCAGGAGTCTGCCATTTCAAGCTCTGATTTAGTTTCATTTAGAGCCGGTATTATTCTGGTTTAGCTCTGCTTTGGTTGGGGCTTACAGGTGAAGTTTAGACCAGTGGTTAGTCCTGATTTAGTCTTTGTTTATTCCTGGGTTTGTCCTGGTAATTTAGTCCTGGTTTAAACCTGGATTAGTTCTAGTTTAGTCCTAAATTAGTCCAGGTTTGGTGCTGGTTTAGTCCTGGTGTAGTTCTAGTTTAGTCCTGGTGTAATTAGCCATAGTTTAGGCCTGGATTACTCCTGTTTTACTTCTGGTTTAGTCCAGGTTGGGACCTGGTTTAGTCTTGGTTTGAGCATGGCTTAGATGTGGTTTAGTCCTGATTAGACCTAGATCCTGGTTTAGTCCTTTAGTCCTGGTTATGATCTGGTTTAGCCCTAGTTTGTTTTTTTTGTTTTTTTTGTTTTTTTAGTCTTTATTCTTTTAAAAGTTCCATGATCTTATGACCGTTGGAACAAACAATAATTATAAACCATATGAATGTGGAAAATGCATGAAACTAGTTAGTTAGCTAATTAGTTTAGTCCTAGTTTAGTCCAGGTGTAGTTTTTAGGTTAGTCCTGCTTTATTCATAGTTTAGAAATAGTTTAGACCTGGTTTAGACCCGGTTTAGTCCTGGATTAGTCCTAGATCCTGATTTAGGCCTAGTTTAGTCCAATGTTTTTCTAATTTAGTCCTGGTTTAGACCTGGTTTAGTCTTGGATTATTCCTGGTTTAGTCCTAGTTTAGTCCAGATTTGGACCTGGTTTAGGCCTTGTTTAGTCCTAACTTAATCCTAGTTAAGCCTAGTTTAGTCCTGGCTTAGTCCTAGTTTAGTCTTGGTTTATAGTCCTGGCTTAGTCCTAGTTTAGTCTTGGTTTATAGTCCTGGCTTAGTCCTAGTTTACTCTTGGTATATAGTCCTGGCTTAGTCCTAGTTTAGTCTTGGTTTATAGTCCTGGCTTAGTCCTAGTTTAGTCTTGGTTTATAGTCCTGGCTTAGTCCTAGTTTACTCTTGGTATATAGTCCTGGCTTAGTCCTAGTTTAGTCTTGGTTTATAGTCCTGGCTTAGTCCTTGTTTAGTCTTGGTATGTAGTACTGACTTAGTCCTAGTTTGGTCTTGTTTTTTTAGTTCTGACTTAGTCCTGATTTAGTCTTGGTTTTTAGTCCTGGATTAGTCCTGGTTTAGGTTTGGTTTATAGCACTGCTTTAGTCAGGATTTAGGCAGATTCAGTGAAAGTTGGTACTTTGAAAGCCAAGTATTTTCTGAGATGGTACTTGGTGTGAAAAGTTTGAAAATGACAGTGTTGCCACCATTGTTCCCCTAAAACTGCATAAAAAACACCAGACTCTTGTGATCCATTTGTTTCAGCGAGCCCCCTCTGTCCCAGCGGCTCCAGGCTCAGAGTGTCCACAGGCAGGCGGCCATGTTTAAACCCCGGGGCGCTCTGTCTTTGTGGCACTGCGGCAGCCTAATGCTAACAATTAACCAACACTGAGCTGACAGAGACGTCCCCCTCTGTCCCCAGCACAGCCTGAACCAGCTAATGACCGGGTTCATGTGCAACCGAGGAGAAATCTGCACGGAGCAGTAAGGACAAAAGAAAGAAAAGGAAAGTTTTAAAAATACTGACTCTGAGGATGCAGTAAAAATATAGTATATAAAACAGCAGAACAAAGAGTAACTTATATGTACATAACACAACTTTTTCTTGCTAGTCAGGAATCAGCTTACAGTATATTGTGATAGAAATTATGAGAAAAAGATTTTATGATGGCATTTAGGCTTTACCATCAAGGATTTTTAGAGACGAGATAAGAAAGATGGCCAATCACATGACCACATACATTCTGGATTATTTTTGAACAAGAGAAGCTCATCCCATAGGCTGTTTGTCTATTTGGAAAGTAAAAAGTGAATCAGTGACAGAGAAAAATTCTTCAGGGCTGACTATGTCTAATTCAGAAAAACATGACTCAAGAAAAGGGAAGTAATTTGGATTCCAGATAAATAATGTGGAGATAATCGCAGGTTAGCATCAGTCTGACGCTGAACTCAGAGCTGGAAGTTTAACAAAAGATTTTAACTTCAGCTTGAAAGAGTTGAAAGTGGGTAGCTCACTATTTACTCAAAAATAAAAGTATTGTGGCTTCATATTGTTACTTGGGACAACAGTAGCTCAGTTGGTCAAAAGGTTGGTGGTTCGATCCCCGCTACTGGTATTGCATACTGTCATTGTGTCCTTGGGCAAGACAGTTTCCCCACCTTGCCTGTATGAATACTGCAGCTAATAGTAAAGTGACTTAGAGTGCCTAAAAGTACTGTATAAGACAGATCCATCATTATTTTTAGTATTATTATTATTACATCAAAAGGGTTACATGAGTAAAAGTAAAAAAAATAGTGCAAATAGTAATAGCTGTGACTAAAATCTACTGCTACTACTACTGGTAATACTATAAAAACAACACCAACTTCTACTTCTACTACTACAACTACTACCCAAACCTGACATAGCTGGTTGTGAAGCCGTGAGTGTGTTTACATGCACTTGAGTGTCCTGGTTATGATCAGGTCATTGAAGTATCCCAGTTTTGTCTTTGTGCATGTAAACACAGTATCCTAAATTCAGCATCCAGGTTATGAGAAATCAAGATACTCTACTTGGAAAACTCTGATAGTAACCAGGATACTGTGGCATGTAAACACAGTATTCTGATTTCTGACCTGGCCTGACGTACTGAGCAAGTGTGAACTCAAAAGATGCAGCAAAACAGACATGGTGCGAGCAGTAACTTTGCCACATGGATGTATAACAACACCTTTAATTCATCCATGCTTTGCTGCAGCAACTGAAACTTGTACCTGGGCTTTCAAAATATCTAGTAATATTGAACAAAGCGGAGCAATCTATCTAACAATTCAGCCACCTTTATGCTCAGTGCTGGACCTGGTTACAGTGTCCGAGTCCCACTGCTCTCTGACTAAACTATATAAATCCAGGATACTCAGATTTGTCATGTATACAGAGATATGAGTGTCCAGGTTTCTGAGTACATGTAAATGTCACATCCAAACTGGGATAAGGCTTATAACCAGGATACTTAAGTGCACTGAGGTCAAAAAATACTCTGACTCATTTAGAGACTTCAAAAGGTTGCTCAAGTAAAAGGAGTTACTTTCCATCACTGCTGCATTGTTGTGGAAGTTAGGATGTTTTTGAGTAAGCAAGCTTTAGACTTCCGTACGGCATTGTAATTTATATCAGTGAAACAAAAAGTAACTTTAGTACACATCTAAACAAAATGAACCAACTTCCTTTCCAAACAAACACGGCTCTTTGATGAGGATGAGTCTGAACACATTTGTTGAAGCTTGAGTATTCAGTAATTCATGCTAACACTTCGGTTGGTTCTGGCAGTGGTAAACAGACAGGCCATCTGGACGAGTGGGAGTTTTCCTGTGGGCTGCTCCACCAGTGGGCCGGCTGCTAACTGCTAACAAACAACACTAAAGCAGAAACTCAAATTTATGTTTAGTGTCCTGTTTGCTTCTGTTAAACGCTCACAAACTGCACCACACATCTGCATAACACATCTGCACCTGGCTCGTTTATGTTTGAAAGATGCATAACCATTATTTTAATTTATTGAGCTATTTCTTCTTGTGAATGTATCATTATCAGTGCTTCCTACTGTATTAATTCAGCAGACAAACACCTTTCTTAGCATAAATATAATATATACTTTCATTCATTTTGTAAGGCAGTGGCGCCGAAAATGAGCCCTCCAAAGTACTGCATGGGGGCCCCCAAAGGTTGTCTATGTTAAGTACATAATTGGAGTTTGAAATTAAGTACAGGTATATACTTGTTTAAAAATATGACTTTAAAGCAATTTTTTTGGTAATGTTTTTATAGAAATATATGAAGAAAAACATGAAATAGTCTTTAGAATAGGTTGACATTTTATTGCTGGGGGTCCACGTGGGATTTTGGGAAATTTAAGGGGGCCCCTCACAGGTCGCAGGTACTAGCGCCTATCCCAGTAACTATAGGCCTTAAGCCCTGTATACACTGCACATGTTTTATTTATTTATTTTGTGTCTTAAAATATTTATAGAAGTCACAATGCACGACGTGGAAAGCCTAAATTGTAAAACTATTTGTTTACACTGTGCGAGGGTTCTCATTAAAAAAAAAAGGAAAACCAAAATCAGCCAGAGCAAATTTCAGGCTCTGGACGCAGCGTCTTTATGTCAGCTGGTGAAAGTTTTTTCCTACAAACTGTGATGACTTTGAATAACACACTTTGAAATCACATGCACCTTTTTTGTGATTAATCTTATTACTGCTGTATTTATTGGTATTTATTCATACCTGTTTAGTTTTTTAGTATTTGCTTATTTTATGTGTCTATGTTTTAACCAACTGTTTTTATGTTTTGTCAGCTAACCTTGACAGTGCACTTATGCTCATGTTTTCCTATATGTGTTTTTTTTTTTTTACTGCAAATAAACTGAACTGAACTGAACGTTGGGATTGGCCCAATGATTCATTTCACAACCTCATTGCTGCGTGAAAGGGAAGAGTTTCCATGTTAGCCAGCTCCCACCTTGACGCAGGATGAAAAACACATACATTTACTGATTATTCATGCCTAATTAAAGCTAATCCCAGCCACAACAGGCCTATGGCTAAGGGCCACAAGAGGACTGTATCAAGAAGGGCTTGCTAATCTAAAAGGAACTGAACTGGTATTAACAAACTGGCACTATTAACGTCATAGACTCAACATAAATCTGTGGTAAACTCTGCCATATTCATAATTCCTTGACACATAACTCACTTCTGAAAGGGCCCTGTATAAGTGACCCATCTGCTTCCCCCCAAACCCATTCAGTTTGGCCACACTTCAGTGAACCTAAATTACTGTTTAAACAGCTAAGACTATGCTGAGCAGAAAAATAAGCTCTGCGTCGGAGAAATCCCTCAATTAACTCCTTTTCTTTACCTTTCCATCATTATTTCTGTCCATCAGTGCAAATAGAGTGAGTGGAAGTCCAACACTCATTCATTATGGCAGCTCTCCAGGGACAGTCTGGACTTCCAAATATTTTTTATAATTAAGCAAAAGGTAATTAGTGCTTTTGTAAGTAATGTTAAAAAGGTAAATCTGTAGACTGTGAAGACGGCATCCTCTGTGAAAACTATAACGTAAAGCCTCGTGCTAAATGACTACTGACTGCTGACTGTGGCAATGTTCGAAAAATACAGTGATTTTATGTTTTTTATATTTATATTTTGATAATTCAGAGTTAGCCAAACGTGTTTAACTCCTTACTGGTGTCTTTGAGTTTAAAGTTGTTGTGAAAGTTGCAGACAAGCGCTATGACTGCAAACGTGGCATAATAACTTTGTGAGCAGGAAGAACAGCGCCTCTTGCTGGTCTAACAAGCGAACTACAGATTCTACACACCTTCTACTGTTTCCTTCACACCTCAGCGTTTCTGTGTGAATGACAATGGCGTCACCGGTGCATTTTCCTGACCAGCGTTTTTGTATAAACATCCCTTTAAATGCAAGTCAGTTTTTTTGGCATCGGGTGATCTGAGGCTTAACAATAAAGGTCAGTTACTGTCCTAAAATGAATTAGGAGCAGATCAGAAAAAAAAAAAAAGAGCAAAAAGTACAACAGCGCAGGTGCAGTGAATATGAGCCGTGCCAGCACTGCAGACAGTTGGCAGTTCTCCTGGATTTACCTGTGACCATGAATAAGGATAAGAAATTGTAAATGTCAGTAGAATTATAGACTGCTCTGTTCATATTTTACACTTTATTTCTTTTTACTTACCACTAATGGACTGGTTATACTGAAGGCTATTATACTTGTCAAGTTAGTATTTGTGGCAGTTTTGTGTCAGGTTACTGTAAATAAATTATGCTTTTTTGAAATAAAATCCCGGTTTTGATTCACTAAAATTGTGTATTTAACCTGAAAGTAAAAAAGTAAATAAAATGAAAATCACAATCATAAGTGTGCAATCAAAGAAGGCCAAGAATTCCTCTTCCTCCTTCATTTTGATGAGGGAACAGGAAAGACAACAAAATTGACTGTACAAACTGTAAATATGTTTGTACAACTCAATAACAGTCAGTTTTATAAGCAACATTAACTTATCAAAGTAGGATTTGCAAGCCTAACTGTACATTGGCAAACTTAATAATGTAGCCTAGCATAAGTAAGTAGTAGAGATGGGTGATATGGCTAAAAATAATTCTCAGCCAATTTACAATTTAAATAAATTTTTTCTCTTGATGGCATAAAAAGGCTATTTAAATGTAGGTTTATTATTTAAAGATTTGAGTATTGCATAGTATTTTTTTTTTTTTTTAGCTGGGCTACAGCAAGGCAGAAGCAAACTGCATTACTCTGACAGTGACATAAATGTATTTTAGTTAGCCCTCTGCTTCTAAAGACCAGGTCTGTTATAATTTATACACCATTATACACCACAGAGGCTGTAAAACGACACTAAGCAGAGCATGTGGCTAATTAGCATACATGAACAAAGACATGCAAGTTCGCTGCTGCTGCTGACCAAACTGCTGCCACATCCAAACCATGACATTACAGAGGTAAAATGATTCCTTTCTCTGTGATTATTTGTGTTTTTAGAGTCTGCAGAGTGTCCTCAGCTGCTCTGGAGCTAGCAGCAGCATTAGCCATAACACAGGAAACAGTGTGGCGCTTGGAGGAAGCTAATTTCCGCTAAACTCGATTTTACGATTTGGCTATTTTTGACATTGTCCAAAATTAGAAATGCAAATTTATCAAATTAATTCAATTTATCGCCCAGCTCTAGTAAGTAGTAATAGGTTTTAACTTTTAGCATGAATCCTTTTGCTTTAGCATTATGTACAGATTATATACAGCAGCTAATCAATAATCAGTGAAACAGATGAATGTTCTCTACCCTATGCTTATGCTATGCTAATTTGTAGCTACAGTTATAAGCAGAAATGTTCAACCCTCTCATCTCAAGAGACTTTATAATGATGTGAATGAAAGCTTAGAATAAATGACAAAAAATAAGGATGTAACAATATTGGCAATATCTTGATGTCAGAAGGGCTTTTACAATGTTGAATGTTAAACTCCCGGGCTAATGTGTAATGGTAACAAAGCAGAGGGAACTACACAGACCATGATCCTTTGCTCCATGTCAGTGGAGTCAAAATGACAAACTTAGTCTTTAGTCTTAATCTTTTGAAATATCACAATAAATGATTGCACAAAAGGCTCATCAGGGCATTTTTAGAGAATACGTTTTCTTCTTTATTAGGAGCATTTCTAGACTACCATGAGCCTCCCCACAATATCACAATAAATATCATACTCAAAAACTCATTAAACAACAAAATCTATTTATTGTCACATACCTGAGTTATTTGACTTTCCTTTGGAGTTCAAATGAAAAATGTGACTTTCTTAACCCGTTTGATCCTAAATTTTTCTCAGTCATAAAAATATGAAATTCATGTGTTATCAGTGCTCTAGTGAAACAATCAGTTGTTATTTTTAGCAATTTTAATGAAAAAGTGGATGTAAACCTGAGTTTTGGAATAACATGCGGTCAATGTTGAAAATGAACACTTTTAAGGTATTTTGTCAGCTTTTACCTAATATATTGCAACATAACATATTACTTTAGTCTAAAGAGGTGTAAAATTATTACTTTAAGCAAAAAGTTATAAAGTATATTTCTATAACAATAACACATCATTTTAAGTACCTATATCTGGCATATATCTATACCATTTTTTATAAAATCATGTGCTGACTTCCATAAATTAAAGCATTTTAGTTCCACATGTTCAGATTATAAATAATATTTTTCTTTTCAGTTTGTTAAGTCACAAAATAAGCCCTGGACACATTCTGTGACCGCCTGTATTGAAAATATAGAGAGGATTTAGTGAGGATTTTGAATTTTAGTGATATTTTTTGGATATATCCCTGTCTCTAACAGCACTGGCCTTTATTTCCATGATAAACTGTGGTGACTGTATTTATTCTACACTGTAGTCTGAAGACTGAGGACGTGTGCAGGTGAAGAGTTTAGGGCTGAGGAAAGCTCAGTTTGTTCCTGTTCTACACAGCATCAATGGGAACGTCTGACACTTTGCAATAAAAAATTATCATACGTATAGTTTCAATGGCTTGAAATAAAATATACATAATTACAGGCTGTAGCACTAGGTCACACTCACCAAACATGTTCACAATCTGACTCTGGGTTAAACTCCTACAGAGAGTTGAACACTACATATAAAACAATACATGGCCCTATACTTTAATATGGGACTACAGACAGTGTGTGTTCCCACTGGCAGCAATTGTTGCCGACCACATTTCTACTCATCCTGTGCCAAAACTAAACAAAGCAGAGGAATTATAATTACATATCTGACTACTAGAGACCTGAAAGATGGTGTGTACCAAAAATCATCCTCCTAGCTTCATATTTACACACTTTAATAACACGCTTTTCTTTGAGACTTAGGAGGCTGAGCTCCTCTCCAGGTGTAACTTGTACACAAACGTCATGTGACCTTTGACTCCAGACATGTGAAACTCATCAAACTTCTTCAGAACTCCTCAAGTGTACTATATGTACTGATAATAGCTTTTTATATCATGTAAGTAAGGGATCTTAAACGGGTTAACACAGGCCCATGGCAGTACTTTTCAGCCCTTAGCATCAGTAGTTTGTGTAGGATCATTTTGCTTTTATCAATTCTAACAAACAAGCTTCTTACACCTCTCGACTGGAATCTTTGCCCATTCTTCTCCTGCAAAAACCTCTATCTCAGTGATGCTTGATGGCCTCTGTGCTGCAACTGCCTTCTTTAAATTCCACCAAAGATTTTCAAAGGGCTTTAAGTCTGAAGACGTCCCAGGAACTTTTTTTCTTCTTGAAAATTCTTAGACAAAGCCTTGAGAACTTTGGGGGGTTGAATATTTCTGTACTTACAACATAATGTACAGCAATCTTACAGTGTCACACCTCAGTCAAACTTATGGTAAAGACTGCTTCTTGTCACATACAGTTACTTGGCTTCCTTCACCTCAGCGGCAGATAAAAGATGATCGAAATGTCAGAACTGCCTCCATCTTGTCTTTTCACTCAGACAAACCTGCGCACGCTGAGTGAGTGACTGACGGCAGGTGGCAAGAACATTTCCCCTCACACAAAAAAAAAAACACAAGGCGAACTCGAATAACTGAAAAATCTTTTATGTATTGTCAGCGCCAACAAACCGCAGCGCCTTTAATGAGGACGTCTGAGTGCTGATGTCAGAGCAGGTCAAAACGCACAAGGGGCTAAATGAGGCTAACTTTCAGGAACTTTAGACACTGCTACACTTTCACTAGACGTAGGAATGCATGAAATTACGAAATAAACATTGTTTGTACTGTGATAATGAGACATTTGAATGCCCATTTTGATAAAGTAGTAAAAGTTTGACTCAACTTACAAAGAAAAAAATTAAAGTTTCAGACTTAACTTCTACTGGTCGCTATACGCCAAATCAGTTTTAAAATAAGACTGCACCAGGTTTAAACCAACAACTAAACAATGGCTTATTATCTAAATCCAGACTATACAGGGCTAAACTAGGATTAAATGTAGGAATGAATTATTTTGACAGAGAGTATGACAGCTTTTACACCTGAACTGTTCTGGACTTTTGGACTTTCTGTAAATATTGAGTGCATTACTTTTCAGTCACTTGAAATTCAGACACCACTATAAAACTATAAGGCACAATAATGTCTGTATAGTGTGTACTATAAAGTGATTTACAGATGTGATTCAGACAAAGCTGGCTGTGGAAAGTCTGTTGGTGCTGATTTTAATATAGTGATCAGGCAAAACATTATGACCACCTGCCTAATATATACAGCCCTATGTGCAAAAAACAAACAAATTGTGGTGCACTGAGTATTCTGACACCTTTCTATCAGAACCAGCAGCTACAGTAACTCGTCTGTGCCTCGTTTCTGCTCCGTGCATGCATCACCTGTCGCTGGTTCACCGCTGTTCCTTCCTTGGACCACACTTTGGATAAATCCTGACCACTGCAGACCAGGAACACATCACAACAGCTGCAGTTTTGGAGATGCTCTGATCCAGTTGTTTAGCCATCATAATTTGGTCCTCAAATCCTTACACTTGCCCATATTTTCTGCTTTAAACTAGGAATTTGCCAATCAAAGAATATTTATCAGATTGAATCGGATTAAGTCACATGACTCGGCCAATCTTGTGTTTTACTTATGCAAGAAACCAAAACACAAACCACTGCATTAACACCAAACATGTCTGCAGTAAGCCTGGGAGCAAAAAACAAATTCATTTCATTATTTAGGTTTTTAATTTTGGGCAACCCTAAAAGAGGCTCAATCAACTTAAGTGGAAATAGTGTGCCCCAAGAGCTGCAGTTGTTCACAGCGTTGTGGCTGCCGCTAGTGCCGAGAGCAGCATAAATACTGACTGTGGAGACTGTGCAGAGGCAAAATAACTATGCAATATGTTTCCTCTGAAAGCTACTTTTATGAAATGAAAATGGCAGAGAGCTACTTGTGCATCGTAACATTTATTCATTAATTCATCTTCAGCTTATTCCTAGTACGGGTTGCAGGTAGTGGAGTTTATCCCAGTGACTGTGGGCCTTATGTAGGCTACACACTGGACAGTGGTGACATAGTTACTTAGCAGTGGTTGTGCTGCCAGTCTCATATCACTGCTGACTTATCACG
Organism: Bostrychus sinensis; assembly: GCA_020698575.1. NCBI lineage: Eukaryota > Metazoa > Chordata > Actinopteri > Gobiiformes > Eleotridae > Bostrychus > Bostrychus sinensis. The sequence continues at coordinate 10,315,022 of CM036241.1, read as the reverse complement.
CAAGGTGGCTGTGGGATTGAGCCACAGCAGTTTGACAAGTAATTGGCAAATAATAATTTTGTGCACAGAGGGGTCGGGCAGCTATGAATTTGATTGGATACATACACAAGTTGGTTTTCCACATGACAAATCAAATGTGATTAATCAAGCTTATGTAGGATTCACTAAGCCTTTGGGGAGCTACTTGGAAAACGGTCGAGAGCTACTGTGTTAGATGTTACAAAATACAATACAAAATGCAAAAACAACAGGACTTGTATGGGCTAAAACAAAACATTTAATGATTGGTATCGGATCGGGAGCCAAAAAAAGTTGATTGATAATGTTATCCCTGATTGGTGCAGCCCTAATTGAAACTAACCTCATCTCATGCTTCAGAGTCAGGTAGGTCCAGTCAGCTGTCAGCCCTTCTCCCACTAAACTCTCTCCCCTCTGTTTGTACCTCTGCTCCTCTCTGGACGGTCTGGACTTAAACTGGTCCTGTTTCCGTGGAAACCGCCCCCCTCTCTCCCGGTACAGCCTCTGCTCCTCAGAGACACACACACACACGGATACTTTGATAATCCGAGGGATCGCTGTAGACGTGTGGGGAGTGCCGAGTGGCTGCCAAATGACTTCTGAAGCACCAGAGTTCACTCAGAGGAACAAAATGAGAAACCATAAACCACCAGTGTGGCCTTTTGTCTGTTAACACTTCTTTTTGACGCCTTAAAGAGACAGCGTGAGGTTTCCTTCTTCTGTTTGAGGAAAAAGTGTTTATTCTACACTCAGCAGCCCAATTATCAGGTACATCTGTTATAATGCTTCTAAGTGCAAATAAGAAATGATATAATAGCAGCTCAATGCATTTAGGCCTGAGACTTGTTGAAGACAAACCCGCTGAAGTCCAAACTGAGCATCAGAATAGAGAAGAAGGAGGATTTAAGTGACTTTAAATGCGTCATGGTTGTTGGTCTGAGTATTTCAGAAACTGCTGATCGACTGGGATTTTTACACACATCCATCTCTGGGGTTTACAGAGAATGATTTTGAAATGCTGGTTCGATAAAAACAGAAAGGCAACAGTAACTCAAAATAACTACTTCAGTAAGTTTGGCTTGAACATGTCTTATGTCTTAATGCATTATGCAAGTTGTTGCCATGTGATTTGTTGATTAGTTACTGACACTTACAGGTGTACTAAATAAAGTGGCCAGTGAGTGTATATTATATCAGGAGTAGGTGTGTAACGTTTTTGCAACAATACAATATGTATCAATTAGAGGTGTTTCGATACGGTTCAAAAACAATATTGGCTAATTTGGAACGATATGATTCAATACAATTCAACACCTTCGTATCGATAATCAATACAGCAACTTTTTGCCAAAAATCATAAAAGTTTACTCTTAAATGTAGCATCACGGCTGGGGTTGATTATGTCCAGCAGACAGAGAGTGAAGAAAAGTTGAATATAACATTATATTTAATTAAAAACTCAAAATTTATCTCCAAAAAGCCATATCTGATTTTATTTTAACATAAAAATTTCTAATTCCGATATTTCCAATATTATGGATCGATACTACATGTGTATCGATATTCACTTCCTAGAAAATGATACAATTTGATACAAGGTCATGTGTAGTTGTATCATAAGAAAAAAAAATCGATACATTGATACAGTTACTGTATCGTTACACCCCTAATCAGGAGGCTTGTGTAAAAAATACTTTTATTATTAAGATTTCAATAGGCAAGAACATTCAGTGTGTGATGACAAGAAAGGCATACATGAAGAAAAGGGAACTGAACTGAAAATTGAGATTTATTAGATCACAGCCAGGGCCGTATACAGGATATTAGATATACTGAGGTCCCAGTTTAGTCCTGGTTTGGTCCTTTTTAGACCTTGTTTAGTCCTTGCTTTGACTTGGTTTAGTTCTGCCTTTTTCCTAAATAAGTCCAGGTTTAGACAATTTTTTTCTGGTTTAGACCTGTATTAGTCCTGGTTTAATCCTGGTTTAGTCCTGGTTTAGATCTGGTTTAGTCTAGTAAGAGAAAAATACCAAGGTTCGGACCTCTGATCGCAGCAGTCTAAAGCTGACCTCAGAGCTAAAAATTTAAGGTCACTGCTAAACTTAAATTTCATGTGCTCAGTGCCCATCCTGGACATTCGGGCCCTAAGCAGGATAGGTTTGGGGGCCAAGCCTCTCATCATTTTTGAGACAATTTTAAATTTCACTATATAATATTTTTGTATTTTTCTTTGAATGCTTGAAGATTTTTTGTTTAAATTTGCAAACTTGGCAAGGGGGGCCCAGGGAAACAGGAAGTAATAAACATCAACATACAGACTGCATTGGCCCACACTTTCAGATAGACCCTCAAAAATGACAACAGCAATAGCAAGCAGAAGATTATAACAGAATATTCATCAAAAAGAGTTGACAAATTATTCAAATCAGCAAAGAACAGATAAGCCTTCCTGCCCTCTAATGTCTGTGGGGCCCTATGCAGTTGCTTAGTTTGCCTATAGTTTTATGATATTTATAGTTCTTTTTGTGTCTACTTTCCCTTCAGCTTTTCCTTTCCCATCTGCCTCCTAGCATGCTCTGATTTGCATATTCATTCGGCATAGTTTTCAAGCCAGATGCCCTTCATATCTCCATTTATCCAGTATAAAAAAAATACACTTGTAGGCATGTCATGGTGTTTTTGTAACGGTTTTAAGCATCACAAAATGTTTGTGCTTTCCAGTAATGCAGCTTTGAGAGATGATGCAGCGTAGTAATCGAGAAATTTGATTTTTACTTGCAACATGCCTCGAATGGTGAAGCGATATAACCATCATTTTTAGTATCCCCTTCAGTCCTGTAAAAAGCCACATAAACATTTCGCACTAATAAATGAAAAACAAGCTCCATGCACACACGCTGCATTCCTGATCTAGCTCTGGAAGTAGCGCGCTCTTGGCCCGGCTGAGACGCTTTCAAATGTTTCATCATTTCTCTCTCTGGCTGATTTTAAATCTATCACAAATCCCTTTAAGACGATGAAGCTGACTCCGGGGCACGGACCCTTTTTTTTTAACAGAGACAGAAGATGGAAATGATTAGACATAAAAATAGTTACGGTTCTTCAAAATTGTACAAACATAATCCGTCAGAAATCACATCCAAAAGGCAAAAGGGGATTAGGGACAAGGCTATAGCTGTAACAAGCTGTGAACCACAGCATAATAATCATCAATAATCATTTGTATTCATGAATTATGCACAGAGGGGAAAGAAGTACTCCATATCTGTGCACAGGGCTTAAATAAATAAATACTTTTACTTCAAAATAATATTACTTAAAGAGAAATTAAAGTAGTAGCCGAAAATATTACTTGAGTAAAAAAAAAATTATTGAATGTAAGTAGAAAGTCATCTATTATTAGTACTTTGACGCCAAGTTATATATAATATTTTTTTTTTACAACACTACTAACAGTAGTTACAACTACTGTTGCAACTGCTTCTACTGCCACTATGACAAATATTACTACTAGTACTGCTACTACTGCTACAAAAAATACTTTACTCATTTATATTTACATTTTATTTTATGGCACTTGTAGTTTGAGAACCACTGGTCTAGTCTTTCCACCACCACTCTTTGGATCAAAACCATGAACCCAAATTCTATAAAACCCTCAATATATAAAAATAAATTGTATGGGACTGACCCTGTGGTGATTTGTGATTCATGACTTTGAAAATACCTCTTTGTATTTAGGGAAAGGAAATTACTTTCTTTGTAGTAGTTTGTCATGGTTTGCCTGGCTGTAACTGAAAAGATCTATTTGAAGTTTTGATGAGAAACTTTCTTAACATTGTACTCACCAGTAATAAACCTGCAAAACTAATTTATATTTCAAAACACACACGTTTTCAATTTGTCATTAAGAAAAAAAATAATAAAAGTACTTTTCAATTGAAATGGCATTGTCTTAAAACACCCAACGCTGAACAACTAGAGACCTGCTACTTTTATTTTATCAAAAACTTCCACTTTGTTTCTCCTTTTTCAATTCAGTCATTCACCTTCCCCTTATTCCTGTGAAGGGTTGAGAGTGGCTGGAGCCTATCCCAGCAGCTATGGGCTTTAGGCGGGGTACACCCTGGACAATGGCCACAGTGCTGACACTTAAAGACACAGACAACCATTCACGTTCACATTCAGAGGCAATTTAGATCTGCCTTCTCACCTCCACATGGCTGTATTCAGTGTTTCCAAACCATGTAGACCAGTGGCCAATGGGAGTGTCCCGTACGTGAGACCCCATTGTCTGCTGGCATATGAGTGGCCAATGCATGCAACTACACTCTTTGTATCCACTTTAAACCCTGACAAAGCCTGTTTTTCCTAAACAAAACAATAAAATGAGTATTGCCTTTTTAAGCAGGAGGTTTTTTATCTTTTAAAACCAGTGTTTCCCAAAGGATGGGTCAGGACCAAAATGTTTAGCCTATTTATTACCTGCCTGATACTGTTATGTTATGTGGTATGACCACCTGCCTAATATACAGCCCCATACTAGGGTGACCACCTCAAAAAGTACTAAAAGTGGAACTAGTTCTGTGATTTGGTGGGACATGGTGGGACAAACTTAAGAAATAAATCTTTCGATATACAAATCTAGCTTTACCAACTCACTGAGATACAAACTGCTTCAGCTTAGGGCCTTTAAAACATTTGATGTGCTGTTTTCATCCCAAAAACCCACATTTTGCCAAGTAACGTCTTTACTGAGACTTTATTTACTGGAATAAAAAAGGTGGAAAAGAAAAAAGATCAAAGCTCTCAGTTTGTATTTTCTCAAAACAATCCAGCACCAGCTCACAGCTTCAGGAGAGGCCTGTCCTGAAACACAGGGGCAGCAACACAACAACCACATATATTCAACCTATCAAGATGGGACGCCCACAAATATTTATTCTACATTTTACACAAAAAATAGTGACGTTACCTTGTTGTTTTTAACTTCAATCTCTCTTTTTATAAGATCCACTGAGCACCAATGAAAAAAAGGGACATTATCTTAATCAGTGGGATGGAGGGACAGAGCCCTAAATGGCTGTGCAGTACAACCGAAAGTGGGACAGGTGATCACCCTACCCCATACACCTCTCTATTGGAACACACATTTCATATGACCTTTGGCCTCTATGAGAAAAAGTATTACTACTTATGGCCCCACAGCACTTTCATACAGTGTTTCTGTAGCTTTGTCTGTACAGTTGTGCATCTACTCCTCTCTGCCTTGTGTTTGTAATTGGTCAAAAAAAATAATTACAGCGTGTTTATGTTCAATGTTTATGCTCATTTTGTTGGGACCTGTTCTAAATTTTGTTTGGTAATTTATAATTATTTGGCTCTCAAAACCTAAATACTTATAAAACACTGTGCATTTAATTTATATTGTATGTATGTTCAGTTCCTAAAAAACATCAGGAGGGACTGCTGTCTGACTATGGACTGAAGCATGATGTGAAATATAACGTAAAAGAGTTTTGTACTAATTTGTCAGACCAAAGGGGACAAAGAACTCTGTTTCCCAGACTTCTATTGTCTGGGCAAAAGTTAAATGTTGAAAAACTAAATATTTGAGTCACTTCATCACAGATCAGCTCTGTGATGATGATATATCTGCAGTGTCGCACTCTGTATGCCCAAGCTAATATTCTGGTTAGGAAACATCTCATGTGTTCAGACAACGTAAAAATCCACCTCTTCAGACCTTAGTGTACACCTCTGTATACTGCTCCACTGTGGTGTAAATATAACAGAGCTAGTATACAGAAGCCTAAAGTTGCTTACAATGATGCCTTAAGGATTCTGCTCAAGAAGCCCAGGTCCAGCAGTGCCAGTCTTTTGTTTTCTCAATGCCTTGTCAGTAACTTTCAGGCACTGATGAGAGATCTGATGTACAGATTTATCTGTTGCCTGAATAACTCTGAGAACAGCTTTGTCCTGATGCTGGTTTATCCCAGAGTTAGTGCAGTGCGTTACCAATCCTCTCTGTGGAAACACTGGTATAAGTGTCTTTTTAAATTTTTTTCTTTCTCTTTCTTTGTACTGTATATGTTGTGTGTTGGGTTTGTCTTTGTGTTTGATGTTTTTTATATGGATCTTGAGTCTGACAATAAAGATGATGATGATGATGTTGGCCATTAAACATCTGAACATTTTCAAATCTGGCCCTCTTAGGAAAAATTCTAGATAGAGCTGCACAATATATCGCAAAATTATCGTTATCGCAATATCAGCAAACGCAATATCCGTATCGCAAGAATCTACATATCACTATAACGCTGTGGTCTTCCATCTGACAGAGATTTACACTGAAAAATCATTTTTCACCAGAGCCTTAAAAGAACATGTGTTGTGACTAAATAAAAATGTTTAAAAAGTCCAGTTTTAGTGGTAATTTAATTAATTTAGTCACAGCTTAGCCTTGTTTTATTCCTGGTTTAGTCTGTGTTAAGTTTTGATTTTGTCGCTGTTTTGACTTGTAAATACAGGAACTTACATTTTTGTAAAATGTAGTGAATTTACTTACTATGTTCGAAAAGTAGGCTCTATTTTCAAATATCGCAATAATATCGTTATCGCAATTTTCAACATAGTTATCGAATATCGCATGTTTTCTCCATATCGTGCAGCCCTAATTCTAGACACTCTTGTTTTAGGACCAGCATTAACTTCTTCAGAAATGTTTGCTACAGTCGTTCTGTTGGATCTGACCACACGGACCACAGCTTTGATTCCCAAAAACCTCTCCTGTCACTTGTTCACCACTGTTCCTTCCTTGGGCGACTTCTGACAGAAACTAACAGCTGCAGAGCTCACAAGACCTGCCGTTTTGGAGACGCTCTGATCCAGTCATTTACAGCCATCACAATTCAACCCTTTGTAAACTCGCTCAAATCCTTACGTTTGCCCATTTTTCCTGCTCCCTATGCTTTGAGGACAAAATGTTTGATTGCTGAACCATAACCATATCAATAAAAACGTGTTGCGCTGTGATGGAGATGATCTGAGAGTGAGGAGGTCGGCAGCACCTTTAACGTGAACAGATACAGGAGGTAATGAGGAAGTAAGTAAAAGTACTGTTACTGCAAAATAATGTCAAACAAACAGAAGAAAAAGTAATCAGAAATTAAATCAACAACTGGACTTGCTTCCGTTTTAAGAGCTAACATCTACATTGTTTCAAGAAGAAAAAGTAGGCAACAAAAGCACTATCTACATCTTCATTTTACCTAAATGAATTTGGAAACTCAAACAACTATGAGGCGGTTACTTTAATTCCTGTATCGGTCGGAGGTGATGAGTCAGAGAAAGCCACTGTGATAATCTGAGATATGCAGACTGTGTTGGATTGTGTGCATATGTGCGTGGGTGGCTTCCCTTTCTTTTTGCACATGCTAATTGGACAGGCGGCTATAAATAGTGTCTCCTCAGCCCTGATACAGCGACTGGGATCTCGATGTTAGTGATATGTGTTTTGGTAATGTGTGTGCAAAAGTCTTAGGCAGGTTTTCAGAAAGGCACAGGTCCTGTCTCACAATGCTAAAGCTGTAGTGACCAGACTTGGACTCAAATTCAAATTCTAGTTCAGGAGTAAATGCTCTTTCCATTGAGCCACAAATCCCTGATATCTCACTATGGTAAAGAATCTACTCAAACAAATCCTGTGTTCTTTTAGTGAGTGGTTCTCAAACTATGGTATGTGTACTGCTGGTGGTACGCAAGCTTCTTCTGGTGGTACTCATGAGTCTTTTGCAGTTCAAGCCCTTATTTTATTTTAGTCTTGTCCTAGTAAAGACCTGGTTAAGACTGGATTTGTGCTGGTTTAGTCCTGGTTTTATCCGGTTGTTGTAACGTCTTAATTTAGTCTTGGTTTAGATGCATTTTAGCATGATTTAGACATAGTTTAATCCTGGTTTAGGCTCATTTACAGCTGAAACTTGGGAAGCCAAATATTTTCTGAGGTGGTAGAAAAGTTTGCGAATCACTGCCTTAAAAAAACACGCCTGGATCTAAACAGTTATCTGCATCCACATTAAAATTCATCATTTTGGCCCATTACTGACCTTTCTGAAAATTTTCACAACAAAAATGAAAAATAAATTCTGTTAACAGGTTTTTTAAAACCTCAGTAAAACCTATGCTCAGTAGTGTATGCTGTGCGCAGGTATGGTGCTTCTAAAGCTAATCAATGGTAGCAAAATGCCTGGTTTGCTGAAGGGAGGAGTACAATCCTCTTCTACAAATTCATTCATCCCTCTCCTGAATCCTCCCTCGAGACTCGTTGGCAGCTTATTGTTCCCCATATTTTCATGTCTGGGGAACTTTTTCATATTGGGCTGAAAATGAAGATAAATTGCATTTGTAGAGCAATGAACAAATGTTTTTTTCTTCTTCTTCTTCTTTCCTTTCCAAGACTAATTTACATAAACTCTCATTTCCACACTTTCGCAGCCTGTGGCCAACTGGACTTTCCACTTGAGAAATGGTGCAGTGTAGTAATCGAGAAGTGTAATTTTTTGCCCGCCAAAAGTGTGCCCTAAAAATGTGATCCCAAAATTATCTCCGCCTGGTTAAACATCGCCTGAAGGCATCGCAAATATTTACGCATCTTTCACTTTGTTTTCTTTTTCCATTTGTGGTGCTTCTCAGTGTGAGCTGCGACCCCCAAAATAACATCACTATTAATTATACGTTGACAAGCTGTGCAGATCACAGAGTCTTGTATGCCAGCTTGTGAACTGTTAAAGATGTCCAAGGTAACTCAGTTAATGTCCTGATAATTACAATTTCTAAAACATATTCTTATGCGAGTAAATTTGATTCATTGAGTAAAACAACAATGTGGACCACTTCTTGTATTTGGAAAATCGTTTTATCACCAAATAGCACAATGATATGAAGATTAACATTTATTGTATTTTTGTAAATAAATATTTGTAATTAAACACTCTTCTTTCTTTCTTCTGATGCATTGTGCAGGCAGTGGTTAGGGCTGGCTTGTCTTGGACACAAGCAAGGGGGGCTTAAAGAAAATAAAAGTTGAGAACTAGAGGATGATCAATTTATATGTTGGCCAATATTTCTGGCAATTTTTTGCATTTTCTTAGACAATTCTATGCCTTGTGAAGTCCTGAGACGACAGCTCAACGCATCCGCAGCCATCTTTTAGCTGTTTGGGCATCTTTCACTGCAGTTCATAGGAAACATCCAAAATCGCTTTATCTCAGCCCGAAAAGCTCAAAATGGCAATAAAAAGGTTTCACTGGCATAGAACCTTGTAGAGAAAAAAAACTCAAAATGCATTTTGTAGCTCTCCCCAAGCTTTACCTGCAAAGCAAGTTTGATTGAGATTGCTCTATTGGTTTTCTCAAAAAACTCACACTGTTCTCATCATCCAATTCTAACACGTGTTTCCATTTTAATAAGCATTACAAATCAAATGGCTCTACTAAATTAATTTCTTTCATAAAATTAAGAAAATTGGCCCTACATATTGGTTCAAAAAAATCTGCAGTGTTTATCAGCCATCGGCTGCGATGAAATTTAAAAAATCGGTATTGGTATCAGCCATAGAAAAACCCATATCAGTCGACCTCTGTTGGGAACCACTGGTCTAAATGGCTTAGCACTATTGGATTATTAACCACCAATAATACAATAATACAATAATACAATAATACAGAGGAAGTGGCAGCTCATGCATAGGCTACATCACAGTAACACTCAGAGATAGATATTAGAAATTTAAACGCTAAAACTTGATATGATGTCTTGGTATTTTGCAGCGTCTTCTTGGTTCAGTTTTACTTTTTTGATAAAGGAAAAGCTTGCAGGTCACTACGTTTTTATGGAGTGATGGGAGCTGGAAGCATAAACATTCAAGTTAAGTAAATTCACTTGCAGACCAATAAAGTTCAGTCCAGTTAATCCAGCTTTTAAATAAAGGTAAGAGACATGAGTAAAAGTTCAACAGGTCCAGTCAGGTACTAATTTATACAGCCCAGTACATTTTGTTATTGCCCTGTGATGTTTCCACTCTGACTGTTCCTCACTTTCAATTTCTCTTTCCTTTCCCATTCACAGCACAGCCCACTGGTGCATTTTTCTCCAAACGACTGTGTGATCCTCTCCATCCTTGAGCGCAGTAGGTGAACTATTTCCTACAACCACACACACACACCTTCCCCGACCCTTCACAACTACTCTGCCAACATTTCCACAGAGGAGAAGCTGATGTCTTGTGGCTCTGGTCGCGCCTCTGTGCCCGGCCTGTCCTCTCCACTGCACACCCGCTGTCCGGCTCAGCAAAGCCCTGGCTACCATCAAGACATTTAGCATTTTCACTCGCTCCGACTCGAACCGCTCTGCCTCGTCTGTGAGCGACAGCCGCCTGAATGCCACTAATAAATTGAAGCTCATGGTTAGCTGTCTGCACTCCTCTGCATTTATGGTCAGCGGGGTTCTTGGTCTTGAGCGTTTTATCAGGCGGCAAATAACAGTGTTCGCTGAGCCTGTTATTTTAAACATTTTACAGCTGGGCACCATATATTTGGAGATGCATTCATCCTTCTTCTCAGCACACTGTGAACTCGATTGAAAATGCCCCTGTTGTTCTTGGGTTATAAAATTTCGCCATGAAAATGAATAGTTATCAGAGAATACCATCATGTAGATTCTTATGTTATATATTGTGCACATGCTGTAGTTTTAAAATGAATAAAATGAGGCTTACAATTAATCTTTTCTCTCAGATAGCTGTGAAGGTTAGAGATGAATCTTATTAAGTTAAATTGGGGCAATTAATCCAAAAGACATGTATTCAAATAATGATGTGACAGTGGCACATGTATATTCAGTGGTGGGCAAAGTACTCAGCTTCATTACTTGAGTAAAAGTACAAATCCTCCTGGTCGAATATTGCTACCAGTACAAGCAAAAGTTGCAAAGTCAAATTTTTACTTGACTTACTTAAGTTGTGCTTTCAAAAATACTTAAGTATTCAAAGTACTTAAAAAAAAAGTGTTTTTTTTTTTTTTTTACATTGTATTTCAAATGAGTGCAGTCAAGAATTTTGGGTAAAATGTCAACTACATTTAAGTCACAAATTTGGAGCGCCAAAAATATGAATAAAATACATTTTACAACTTGTAGTGAGGAAATATGGAGACTTATAAACTTATAAAACCATAATAGATAAGATTGTTCTACAGCAAAAATGAGCCATACGTATCACAAATAAAGCTGGGTATTTTGATCATACTAATCAATTATTTTTAAATTGGTTTATTATAAAATCATGCAAATAATGTTCAAAGCAAAAGCTAAATAACTTCCAGATTGTGCCCAGAGGTTCTTTTTAATTCCTGACAGCAAATATGAGTAGTATTATGTAGTAAATAATTATCTTTAGGCTGTAAGTCAGTTGTCTTACACCAATTTCTCTGCAGAAGTTACTTTTGCTTTTTTAGAAATATAGTGGACTAAAGAGTATTATATTTATCTTTTAAATGTAGTGGAGTGAAAGTAGTAAGTTACCCCTAAAAATACTACTCAAATGAAGTTCAGATTCTCAAAATCTATACTTAAGTACAGTACTCAAGTAAATTTACTTATCCAGCCACAAAGTGTCACAAGCAAACAAGTGTACTTTTTGTGCCAATCTCAAGCCTGGATAAATGGAGAAGATTGTTTCAGGAAGGGAATCTGGCTTTAAATCTTGCCACCTCACTATGACAATTACTGCTTACTACAGACAAACTAAAACATAACTTAGCCTGAAAATGAGTTAGTTCACCATGCTAAATGTTCACCATGCTAAATTTACTTTTTTTGAGCTTTTAACCATGTTATAAATGTTGTTTCCACCTCAAAAACATACCTGGAGTGGTATTTTGTTTCATTCACACTTGTTTGAGTAATCCTGTGTGCTGCATTCATTATTAAGTTAATAAAACATGAAATACTAATACAAAGGTGTCAAAAGCCTGAAAAAAACATAATACAGGGCTGTTAAGCACACGGTTTGACCCAGCGCACCTGCTCTGCAAACACCTTCTGTAGACACTTCGCTACAGGAGCTTACATGTGACAGACCCCCTGGGCAGGTTATTAAGAGAGTGAAAAAAGTGAAAATGCAGGAAAAAAAACTCTTCTTCCACCTTCTTCAACACACTGAGTGAAACAAAAATCACATTCACAAAATTGTCAGCTCACAACTGTTCCATGAGTTAGGATAGTATTAGTCTAAATTCTATAGGGCAGTGCCAAACATCACATTTATATTCCATGCACACCCTCTGATCTTCAGGTGGAGAGAATACCTGTGAGATCGTCTAAAGCATTATTTGAATGGGTCCGCTCTCCAACACTGACACCCTTTCTGAGCTAACTTTTTAGGCATTTCTAATGTCTCCAGCCTCCATGAAACAAACAACACAATGAGAAAAAACAGGACAGAGGCCAGTGTGGACAGAGCAGGCAGGGAATACTTCCAGCCTAAAGTTAAAGTTAAAAGACTGCTGAGCTATAGTACCTCTGGCAGGCTGCATGTTAAAATACCACCAGCCTTTAAGGTATGGGGAGGTCGGTCTGCTTTTTTAATATTATGAACACTGCAATACATAAATAATACAGAAAAATATGGGCTCTACTGTTAAAATAAAAATGGTCTAGTGGCAACAATTAAATAAGCCCCTATTATTGAAAAGATTGTAGCATATTGTGCATGAATATTGGCAACGCATTCAGGCAAATCTTTAATGAGGCAGGAGAGCTAGGAGTTTAATGTTAGCTCAAATTGTAAAGGGGATATATTGTGCGTTTAATTATCTTTTGTAGCCAATCTTGGTTGCCTCTAGAACAGCATTGCATGTTTTATAACCTTTAAAAAATATTATCTGGCTAAAAGAAAATGTAACAAATAAGTACTCCGGTGTCATGAAAAAACAGGTGAAGAGACCAGCAGAGGGCAGCAGAGGGCAGAGAGGGCAGTCTTTTGAACAGAATAAAATAAAAAAGCAGTTCACTTGCTAAAACTTTTGTATGATGCCATTTTACTACAAAATGAAGACTAGCTGTGAGGAATCAGTGGAACCAGAGCTGTACACTATTTTTTTTTTTGGTTAAATGAATGAGAGCAGGCTGGATCTAGAGGGCTTGGTGATTGGTCAGTGCTTTCTGGAGTGGGTGGAGCTTGGTGCAACAGTGCATTTTGAAGCCTCAGAACAGCTGTGCCAGAGAATACAGGATTTCTTACAGTAAACATGCAGTGAGTGAAGGAACACACAAATCCAGATATGTTTTTAATGAGGGAATAACATGGTAACATGGTAGAAAGCTCACTAACTAGCTAACTTTCATATTATGTTTTTTATAGCAAAGCCCTATACAACCAATCAGAAGATTACTCAGATTAACTATGATGCCTTATGTCCATTTTGCTGCAGAACATTGTGGCCACAAATTTATCAAAAGGAAAAAACAAACAAACATAAGAGTAGTTCAAATCAATTTTGTTGTTAACAGGCTTTTCACGTTTTCCGACTGTTATTAAAAGAAATTCCCTTTGTTGCTCTGTGCATTAGCTGCAATAGTTATTTTAAAAGCACAACCGAAGATGGAAAATTACTTATTGGCCAGTTCTGCAAAATAATGTGGGCTTGAAATGGATTAAAAACATTACGTATAATTTTACAGGCAGGCACAGAATTAACAGAACATGTAATCCACAGAAATCCACACCTAAACCCAAAGAAAACACAGGTATGTTGCTGTCTGTTAGATGTGAAATTATTATTGTTGTCCATTTTCTGACAGAGAGGACACTGGGCTTTGATATTCAGTACAAACACCAGAGAGCGAGTGAGAGGTGAAAGGGTGCCTCTGCTTTCAATGTCTAAGCTCACAAACAAAAGGGCTTTCTGTGAAGCTGTGGAGTACGGCGGCCCAGAAGGATCAAAACAACACAGAAATAAAAATGCAGTGAAATAAGGCACAACATGAATTTAAAAAATGTTAGTGGCTCTAGGCCCTGTTGGAATTACCCTAAATATGTCTTTTTGACCCAGTTAGAAGAGACATAATTTGTGTAGATAATCACCTTCTGCCTATTCCTGTCAGGGGTCGGGGTGGCTGGAGCCTGTCCCAGCAACTATGGGCTTTAGGCGGGATACACCCTGGACAGAGGCCAGTTAGTCGCAGGTCTGACACAGAGACACACACAGACAGACCTCTGTTCACTCTCCCTTTTCATTCACAAGGGTCATCATTTCTCTAAACACATGCATGTCTTTGGACGGTGGGAGTAAGTTGAAGACAACACAGTAACATGAAGAGGACAAGCAGACTCCACTAAGAGAGAACGTAGTCGTCCAGTTTGAGGATTACACCCACAACCTCCTTGCTTAGAGGTAGAAGCGTTAACCACTCACCGATATACAACATGATCTATGTAAAGTGAGGTGTAATAATACAATAACTATATCCATGTATCGATTTTTTATTCCTACAATACAACTATATCAATATGCATTACCTTGAATTGAATCATATCATCGTATTTTCTAGGCAGTGTATACTGATATACAGTACATGGGAAAAAGAAATCTTGATATTAGAAATGTGCTTGTTAAAATAAAACCAGATACGTCTTTTTAGATGTAATTTTTATGTTTAATGGAATGAAATGTTACATTCAACTTTTCTTCACTCTCTGTCTGGGTAACATAATGAACGCCAGCTGCAATGCTGGATTTGAGAGTCAACTTTTATTATGCTTGGCAAAAAGTTGGATTGATTGTATCAGTATGAAGGTGTTCAAGCGTAACAAATCGTTCTAAATTAGCTGATATCATTCCTGAATCAGATTGATACAGTTCTCATCAGTACATGTCGTATCGTTACACCCCAAGTAAAGATGTATGACCATAAATATCAAAAGCAAAAATATCATTAAGTATACTGTACATGTATGAATTTTGAAGGTACCATTTAATAAGAAAACAATGTTATTTAATAAGCGTCACAGAGCAACCCACAAAACTAAATTCTTCTCTCCTTTTGGCTTTTCCTTCTGTGGTCGCCACAGCGACAGCAGTGATTCTCATATTTATGTGGCATAGGTTTTATGTCGGATGCCCTTCCTGATGCAATGCTCTTATGCATTTATTTGGGCTTAGGACTGGTACAAAGAGTACACTGGCTTGTTGCAATGTGTTTTGTGAAGTTGTGTTTGTATATTTGTGCTTTAACTTTTTGTGTTATGAGCCACCATAACTGTGTGATTCTTAGTATTCAGCACTAACAGTCTTTCACAGAACCATAACAAAAGAGAAATATCTCACGGCTCTCACACACTTGATGACAGACTTTTGATACGACTGAAGTATTTTGTAAAAGCCTTTTGTATTCACACTCCACTGGGCTCCTTTTAAAGTGACACCGCCATCTCTGTGTCCATTCGCTTCCACTGTCTGCCTCACATCTTCACAGCCACACAAGGGCAATGATAATGCATAAACCATGATGTCTGCGCCTGAACTCCAGATCTATAGGCAGAGCAGGTGCGTCTCTCTACGGGACGGGCTTTAAGGCATCATGCTAATGTGGCATTTGGGTGAATGGGGAGCAGGCAGGGGACAGGAAGGGCCTTATTATCACTGTGATAAGTGCCTCTTCACATTCTTCCCCATTTCACACATGAGGCCGGGCCGCAGTGAGCCACAGAGCACTGAGAATCAATGGGATCAATGGATATGATGATGCCCCATGCCAGGAGGCCCAGTGTGGTCAGGATGGTCATGTACGAACTGGATACAGCTCTGGACGCTCACTGTGCTGCATTTCCCAAACTGCAAGTTAAAGACAGATTTTCTAAAATATCACCTGGGCTCGTATAGGTCCAAACAGGCAAATATTGGAGGGTTTATTGTTTTCTTTCCATCAGTGGTCCAAAGGAACAATATGTCAGGGGCAGCAGGAGTTCAGTCAGTAAAGACATTTACTAAACCGAAGGTTGGCGATTTGATCCCCACATACTGTCATTGTGTCCTTGGGCATGACACTTCACCCACAGTGTGACTGTGTTTGGTGGTGGTCTGAGGATCCATCGGCGCAGGATGGCAGCCATGCTTCCATCAGTCTGTCCCAGGGCAGTGGTAGCTACGGAAGTAGATCACCACCACCGAGTGTGACTCAGGAGTGAATGAATAATGCAATGAAAAGCGTTTTCAGTATTCAGAGAGGTGCTATATAAATCCAATGCTTATTATTATTATTATTATTATTATTATTATTACCACACTGTTGTGACTGTGAGATTGTCGGTTGCTAAAATGCCAAAAGTCATGCAGTATGTTTACAGGCAGAGCTTAATCAGACTGTGCTCACAGCTTGATTAGCTCTTTTCCTATTCTATATTTCCTATTCTACAGAAAGAGGATAGTCTGGTTTCCCTTCATTTGAGTTTCATTTCTATGGGCACAACAACCATAGACGGAGTAACCAATCAGAGAAAGGAAGGGCAGGATGGAAGCAGTGTGCCGCTGACCTGCATCCAAAACAAACATGGAGCTTATAAAGAATTTTTGACACCAGAATACGCTGTATTATGAACAACTCTGTACTTAATTCTGAACAGGGACAGCAGCAGAAGCCAGTTGTACAAAGAAAAAGTCAGTTTGTTTGAATGTGGTTGTTACGTCAAATGTCAGTGGAATCTTACTGTTGTTAAACTGTAAACAAGATGAAGAAAAAAAATCTTAAAGAGGACAAAACAAGGACGCGGATATCAGCAGAATCAACACAACACACTAAAGCACTAAAATCCGTTCATCAGGTGAGAGAAGTTATAAATGTGGCTCTGTATAAGCCAGCACCATCTTGTTTTTGTTTTTTAATGGTACGTGCTTCTGATAAACGGCTGTGATAGACCGGTATCAAGTGAAACAGCTAAAGCTGGGATCCAGACTGATTTTGGAAAGAAAGTAGGAGGAGCTGGCTGACCAGGCTAGAGAATAACAGCCTTAGGCAAAAGAAGGTAACTTTGCACCTGACCATTTGTAGCATTCATCATCAATTCATTAATCAAAAGTTATGCGCTGAGTTCAAATAAGATGAACACAATAAGCTGGAAAACCATTCCCTTTTCTTTCTGTTTATTATTTTATATGAGAGAGAAAAAACAACTAGAACAAACAGTAGCAGACTGACAAAAATGTATTTTCAGTGTATTTTCCCATCCATTATATTAAGAAGGCCTATTTATTGATCTAAAATGAGTAAATGATTAAGTAATAGTGTTGTTCTTATATGTTAATGAGACTTTTTCCATTTTCAAATCTTATTATAATTGTAATAAGGCCAGAACATGACTGAAACTCCAAAACCAGGTCTTCATCAAGAATTATTGGCAACATTAAAATAGAAATGGTATTTTCTGGGGTTGAAAGTTGGTTTTTGAAAAATGTAATGCATAAGACTTGTGAAAGGCTGAGATAACAAATGTTGGAGCAAAACTTCATTCACTCATTAACTCCTCATAACCAATAGGCCTGTACTCTATGTAATCTAGTCCATCTGCAGTCTATTCTCAAACATATTTCACAAGAAAAGTTCACTTTATATCTCGACAGCGCACAACCCGGTCAACCATTAAGAAATACAGATGTTTTAAACCTGTCTCATTCTTAAACTCTCATTGATCCCTGATACTTGCATTATCTCCATCAGCCCAGTCCTCTCTCCACCTCTCCATTCCCGCTCAGCCTATTGGCACATTAATCCCAATCTGCTATGGCTGCTGCGGCGCCGATTGCATTAACTGCTGAGTGATCAAATTAAGCTGCGGCACGCTCAGCCCGCCCCCGCAATCAGTGGCACTTTCCCATGAAGACGACGATGCGCTTACAATCAATTTGCCGGGCTAATCTAATCAAGCGGCTCTTGGCCCCAATTTTAATTCTTGCACACGCGTCGACACAAAGAACACGTTACGCTTAAACTAACAGATGCACGTCCGCTGGGGCACGCTTCATCGCTACATCGACAAGTAAACAACAAACTGCCTCTGTGCGCCCATCTCACTCGCCCCGCTGGTGCAGTGGGTTATGTTAGGAGGTGGTTAAGCAGCAGAGATGAGGCTGACTGTGTTTTAATCAACACTGTTCGTGTCCTGAACTTTGTAAACAGGTGAGGAGTGACAGATAACTGTTCACTGCGCCATTAAAAAACAAACAAACAAAAATTCTACAACCTCCAGTAATTCTTTTCTCTTTCTTTTTCTTGAGCAACACCTGCTGACAGAAAAAGTATTTACAATATTTACAATTTCTTAGCATAAAAAATAAGCAGAAGTTGTGGGATGTTAGATCAGGGTAGGCAGGGCAGTGAGTGTGTTAACATGCACTTGAGTATCCAGGTTATGAGCCTTGTCCCGCTTATGACAGTATTCTGGATATGATGTTTACATGCACGCAGAGAAACCTGGACACTGAAATTCCTGTATTCGTGACAAAATATAGTATCCTGGATATTCAGGGGAGAGCTGTGGCAAAGTTTCTAACACATGGCTTATTTAACACATTTATAGTGACAGAGAGAGAGAGAAAAATATCCAAATAAACGCGTAGTAAAGACGATAGTGCGCTGTCACACCAGCAGTACAAGTCAATATGAAAAGTGCAAAAAAGCTGTGGTTTAGTCCAAGAGCAGCAGAGACAGGGCCACTGCAGCCAGCGCTGGGCATAAAGGTGGCAACCTGTTTAAATAGACTGCGCCGCTTTGTTGAATAATATACTAGATTAGGAGTTTTGAGAGCTGAGGTACTAGGAAAGTTGACAACAAGGAAAGTTGACACTTGTGCCTTGTTTGTTCTGCTGCGCCTCTGAAGTTCGCGCATGCTCAGTTCACCTGTCGCGGTCTGAAACCAGGATACTGTGTTTACATGCCTCGGTGTCCCAGTTTCTATCGGAATTTTCCAGGTAGAGTATCCCGGTTTCTCATAACCAGGATACTGGCAAATTCTGGATACTGAATTCAGGATACTGTGTTTACATGCACAAAGATAAAACTGGGATGCGTTAAAATGCTGATAACAAGTAAGATCTTCTTGCTGTCAGCAAACCTATAACCTGCCCACTTGCAGCAGTACTGCCACACCATTGGCCTGGACACAAATTAATCAGCGAGAGCTTGACAAGATGGATTTTGTGAGTTTGTGAACTTACAAATTTCATGATAATCCAGTTGCGAGGTAAGTAGTATTTTAGGGTACCACTGATTCTTTTTTGACCTGCTCTGTAAATAAACAACCATCGCATGAGCTGAGCATCGCTTATTCAAATGTGGTGCAAACAAGAAGACCCAAAGTTAAGCAAACCTGTCACTGGTAAAATCTTACTACAGATGAATCCTATTACAATGTCCTATTCCTATTTTATATACACTTTTCCTAATTATTTTTTAACAGGACAAGAATGCAGCCACAAGGCGTCAAAAACAAGTGCACTTTCTGCACCAGTCCCAAGCCTGAATAAATGGAGAGGGATTAAACAGGAAGGGCATCTGATGTAAAACTTATGCCAAATGAATATGCAAATCACTACATGTTCGGACGCAGATGATTTGCTGCGGTGACCCCAGAAGAGAAAAGACAAAAGGAAAGAAAAAGTCTGCTATGACAACTTAAGTGATAAAACCGTTTTCTTCAAATGGTTAATTTTCTTTCACAGTCCTGTGTCTGTGTCTTGTTCTCACAGTGTAAAGACTTGATGGCTTCCGTTTTTCACCATTAATCAGAGCTAACTAACTCAAACACACATCCCACTGAGAGAGAATAAACAAAATCAATATTTGCACCAAGGCAGCATTTCTCCAGAGCTCGGCAGCACCAGGCGCTAATGCCTCCTCTGTGTTAATGAGGATCACTCACCGGGCTGCGTCTGTAACACAAACCGTCTTTACTCTGTTCCCACTGCTGCTCAGGGCTCAGGCTGGTTACACCGGGACGTGCGGAGGCCGCTGAGAGACTCAAGATAGCACAGATGTTTACACTGTTAGTGCACCAACCAGGCATAACATTATGACCACTGACAGGTGAAGTGAAAAACACAGATTATCTCTTCAACACGGCAGAAAGTGAACATTTTGTCCACAAAGTTGATGTGTTAGAAGCAGGAAAAATTGGCCGCACTAACAGTAACATATGCTCTACAGTAGAAAATACTTTTTTGTGTGTGCTTAAATGTTTTTTAGCCTGCTTATGTCAAGTCTTTTTTTCCTTGTGCAGCTTCCCCACACTTGAATAAAAAGGAGGGTCTCAACTCATTTTACTCAGTACTTTATTTGTAGTAGTTCGGGAGTATACATTAGCATTTATTGAGCAATAGTTGGGCATTAGGTAAAAAAACACAAAATCAAAAGATAAGTAAACGCAAAATCTAGGTAAATACATTTTTAACGTATTTTTTACCCATCAAAAATACAATCAAATTCACCTTGCTTTACCAGTACACAAACGTTTAAAGTAACAAAACCATTTCATTTTTAAATTAAGCAGGATTTTATTCAGTATTTTAACTTGTACTTTTAGATGCAATTTTATCTAGATTTTAGCATTTTATATTACAATTTTACCTTTATAAATAATGTAAATTTCAATAGTTTTTAAGTTTAAACCCATTTCAGCATGCACTTTTCCATTAGCATTTTAACCATAATATTTATTTAAGCAGGGTTACAAATATGAAATACTAACAGATTTATTTAGGTTACTTTACCCACAAAGAAGTTACATTTAAAGAAACTTTACCTAACAAACACACAAATATATATATACCAGAGAGCACGCACGCACAGAACAGCATATGTTTCTGGCTGTTAGTGCTGTACATGTTTTTCACAGATTTAGACCAAAGAACCATGTCACACTCTGTATTTGCAGTTTTATTGTTTGTGCTTTCCTACAGACTTCACTGATCTGAAACCCTAAATCTCCAGTATATAAATCATCACTTTTCATGGCCTAAACTCTCTCAGTTTAAAGTTTACGGCTGCAGCGATCCCTCGTGTGACATTTTTCTCATTAATTGTGTGTTGCCTGCAGATATTCTGTCACTCAAGCAGCACTGTCACAGCCGAAGCGTTGTATAGATCCGTTTTGTGCTATAGTTTTGCCATAAACTAATGTATGTGTTGAGACATTGTTGACACCACAGTGTTTCCTGCAGGTGATTCAAAAGTAATTAAATTTAATGAGAAGAGTTCTGGGAAACTTCACAAAATAAACTCTTGACTTTGAAGTTAATCGCAGGAAAACACAGGAATTTTATTTCAAACATTTGTGGAGTCTCAGTATTGTTTTGCTTACAGCCGGGGTCACAGGTCACAGGGTCACACTGCCTCTGCCTGATGCTATAACCATCCTCTAATGCAGTCGTTCTCAATTCATCTAGCTTCGGGATAAAATGACAAACCGTGACCCAAATAAAAGAGATATTTCAACTGATCAAATGTATAGGCCCTTTTCACGATGACGTCAGACAACTTCCGTTTTGAGACGATGGGATGTATCTTCATTTCCAGTGCTGCTGCTCGCCAGTATGGAATTTACTCGGAGTCTTAAAAATTTGCCAAATATAAGGCTACATGATGTACAGAGATTTGCTGAAAATTCACTGACAAAACAGTCAAAACTCGAAAAAGGATCTACATTTTTCATTGTATGTAGCAGAGCAAAGAGCCTCAGTTGTTTTTTTTACTGTAACTATAGAGAGTAAATGGATAAAAAAAAAAAAAAATCAATAAAGATGCATTCCATTATATATTTATTTTAACTACATCTTTACAAGGACACACTTTTTTAAACTTTCCTTTAGTGAGTTATTTAGTTTGGTCTGAGCATGTTTCACTGACTTCTGGCTCTGATCCCTCATCATACGTTAAACAGTCAGATTGTTATAAGTATATTCATAATTAGGGATTAAAGTAAACACAAACCATTGTAGTTTTGGCAGTAGATGTGAAAAGTCTATTATTTTGTCACAGATTGATCACTACAGCAGAGTCAGTGTTCGAGCACAGAGCTTTACTAAATGAAAACATACTGTAGTACTATCCAGTGGTATTTCCTGATAAGCAGATTGTCAAATATTCAGATAAACTCAGATCATGACATGATCTAACGCTGTTTTATAGCGCAGCTCCATCACTTAGCCATGTTGCTAACGCTATCTAGCTACATAACAAAGCACTCACTTCATAATCCAAGTATCCATCGTTGAAGAATTGATATCCTTTCGCAAGTTTTGAACGTTTTGTGGGTAAATATTCATTTGAAAATCGCTGTATATTGTGTAAACTTGTAAACGGCAATTTGAAAAAAGTCTGGGTGAATTTCATATGGGAGAAGCGCGGCACCGGAAATGAAGATACATCCCATCGTCTCAAAACGGAAGTTGTCTGACATCACGTGAAAAGGGTCTATTAAACCTGAGAAAGAATAATGTCAGAATATCACAGTACGCCAACTCAAAAGGAACACATGTAAAAAGCAAGTGGCGATGCTAGAGAGAAAACTATTCCCCATTCTATAAGATGCAGTTTAATTTAAAACCAAAATACAAGAAATTACCTTTTCAGTGGTAAATACTGAAAGACTCTGTGCTTTGAGGAAAATTAAGCAGCTTCAACCTAACCTTGTAACACTAACATAACTTTTTAATTAATCTTTCTTTTTTTTTCTGTAAAGGCCTGCGAGCCACTGAAAATGGTTCCGCAACCCACTTTTGGGTCCCGACCCACCAGTTGAGAATCACTGCTCTAATGCAATTTTTTATATGTCATGCTGATCAAACAACTTGTGAAGGATTTTTGATAGACAGGGCTTTGTATGAGGCCCACCCAATTTTACATTAACAGTGAATATGATTTTGGTGGAAATACTGTAAGTAAGTAAAATAAAAGTCAACTAAAACTAAAAACTTGTCTAAATAAAAGTCTTCAGCTGTTTTTTAAAGGAATCAAGAGAGTCGGCTGGACAGAGGGAGAGAGGCTTCACAGTCTGGGGGCTACTGCCGAAAAAGACAGCTCCCCACGGGTTTTAAAACGGGTTTTTGGGACCATGAGGAGGTTTTGATTTGATGATTGACGAGCGCGATTTGACGAGTATGGGGTCAAAAGGTCTGAGATATACTCGGGGCCTGTCCATGTATTGTAGTTAGGGCTGGGTACCGTTCAGATACCAATTCTTAAACAATACCTGGTTTTCGATAGCAGTACCTGAGATACTTTTTCTGATACCTATAGTGAGCTAATTCATCTTCTACGATCCAATACAAAAACACAATAAAATTGAATGAAAGACAATTTTTTTTTAGCTAAATTCTTAGCTGTAAGTTAAAACCTGTAGTTAGCATGATTTATTCAGTTATTTATTTGATTCATTCATGTAAAGGAACATTAAAGGTCCCACTATTGAAACTTCGTATTGAATAGAAATCACTTTTTTTAAACCAGTCGTATAGTAACTTTTCTTTCAATACCACAAAAGTTTAACTTTGTTTAACTGTACCCAGGCTTATTGTGGTGCTCTAAAAGTTAGCACTAAAGTTATTTTAGCACAGGATTATTTTTGGCAATTTTGAGGCTATAGAGATCGGGAACCTACGTCATAAAACAACAGCTGAGTGAAGAATCTTACAGGTTGGTGGTCACCGACAGAGAAATGCCATAGAGTTGCATTAGAAACAGCAGCATTAAAAAGTAAACAAACAAGCCTTGAAACAACTCTTTTAACTGCTTTGTCACTATTGGTGAATATTTATCACACACTAAAGTATCAAAATACTTTTGTGTTAACGCTAACTCGAGTAATTTACATCTGTTTTTTTATTTACATCAAATTGCTCCATTGTTTTGCTGTTGAAAATATCTTGTGTGACCACTGATGTGACATTATGAGCCCGTTCTCTATAGGAGGAAATCAGGGAGAGGCAGACTGTCAGAGTCCGGACTCAAACCCACAACACCAAGGCTGTAGTTTCTGTGTAAATGTGCTGCAGCGCTACCAGGGAACCATATGGTGGCTTAAAATCTTACTTACCAGATTCTGGTAGCCAGTGAAGTGAAGATAAAACCCCAGTGATGTGAGCTGTACTAGAGGTTCCTGTTAAAAGCCTCGCTGCAGAATTTTCTGTGTGGAGTCGATTTAAAACATGTAAAAACAGGTACGTCTGAATTTAGGAGTTCTGAGGGGTGTAATGGGAAAGTGGTTACCGCCTTGGCCACGCAGTACCAAGGTAATGGGTGTCTTCTCTGTGTTATGTGGGTCCTCTCCTGCTTCCTCCCAACACACAAGGGCATAAATGGTGAAAACTGCCCCTAGAATGAATGTGAGAGTGAATGGTTGTCTGTCTGTGACTCTGTGTTAACCCTGCAACTAACTGGCCACGAGAATAAGTGGAAGAAGATGAATGAGTAAGTTCTAGGCCCACTTTTCTGTCTTAGTAAGTGAAAGCCCCAGCGCTGGTTTAATTAAGATGCTTAGTATATGTTTCCAGAGTACAGCAGCACTACCTCTGTTAAATCAAATACAAGTAAATCTTTAACTATCCTCCTGGGGCTGGATAATATGTGGGTAAAAGAGAAGTCAAACCACAAACAGAATCAGTCCGACAGTTCTTAGAAAACAGGCCTAATTAAAGCTATTGGACACGCTCTTCACTCGAGCATTAAGCCTCATTGGTTTCTGAAGTCTGCATCGAATTCATTTAAAAATAAAATGACTGCAGGACGGAAGATAGTTCAAGTGAACAAATCAATTGGTAGCTGTCCATTGACCGCACAAGTGCCAAGTTTGCAAACAAACACATCAGTTTAAGCAGAGGTGGAAGGTAACTATAGATCATTTCACTTTAACAAGTATTTTTTGAGAAAGATGATGTTACTTTTACTCAGTATTTCTCAAAATGACACATTTTTTACTTTGATGGCAAAGTAGATAGTGTGTCTTGAAGTCAGAGGGTTTGAGGCAGGCTTGGGAACAGTAGTAGTGCAAGTAGTACAAGTAGTGTTAGTAATAGAAGTAAAGTAGTAGGGGTAGTAGAAGAAGTAGTACCAGAAGCACCAGTAGTAACATAAGTAACAGTAGGAGTAGGAATAATAGCAGTAGTAGTGCATTTTGTTGTGCTTGCAAATACTGTACTTTGCATGTAATGCTATTTCTTATTTTTACTTTTTACTAGTGTTTGTAGTAGTATTAGTAACAGTGGTAGTAGCATTAGTAATAGTAGTAGTTGCAGCGGTAGTAGTAGCACTAGCAGTAACAGCAGTAGTAATAGAGGTAGTAGCAGCACTAGTAGCAGAAATGGTAGCGGTAGTACTAGCAGTAGTAGTAACAGTAATAGTAGAAGTAGTTACAGTAGAGGTAGTAGCAGCAGCAGTAGTAGTAGAGGTAGTAGCAGCAGTAAGAGTAACAGTAATAGTAGAAGTAGTTACAGTAGAGGTAGTAGCAGCAGTAGGAGTAGAAGTGTTAGTAGTAGAAGTATTAGTAGTAGAAGTAGCAGTAACAGCAGTATTAGTAACAGTGGTAGTAGTTTTTTCCATCTCTGCATTTTAAGGACACAAAATATAAAAAATACCCAATAGTTCACTGTGTTCCCGTTTAATATAAAAGTACAAAGACATCTACTCAAATGGACCTTGGTTCAAACATAAAACACCAAGACACAGTGATAGTGAACAATTACTTTGGCATAAGACTACTCTGTTTATGGTACGACCTAAGAGATGGCCCTGAATTCACCCAAAGATGCTGAAATAAAGCCACAGCTTCACTGACACTGTCGAAGAGGTTTTAGGACAAACAGCAGGAGAAAAGAAGGAACACTGTGTCTCGTATTATAATAATGTTGTGGCTGCATTAAATGTCACTGGCCTTTGTTTTATTTTAGAACAACTTGTCCTGGAGTGTACTGCTCGACGGTGCACCTCTATTTAGTGGCACTGGAGACTAATAATCATGCCTCAGATGATATTATTGTCAGGAAGTTTTCAAGGCCAAGTATTTAAAAAAAAATAAGTAAAAAAAATTCAAGTCCTACAAGTCTAAGTCCATTCTTACAGCTGAACACAGAAGCATGCATTATTTGGCAGGGGTGGAAGAAAAGTACAGATAAAGGAGCAAAGTAAAAGTATAAAAGTACTTTCAAATATACTTGTGAGTAAAAAAGTAAAACTATTTTGCAAAGATTCAAGAACTAATGAATAACATTAAATGTGAGGTATTTTGCTGAAAAACTGTTCTGAAAATTAAAGGTTAACCGGAGCAACATTAGAGACTGAATCTGTAGGTGAGGTTTTTCTGAAAAGTACTACTTTACTGCATCTTTTATATTTATGCACTGTGCCTACAATGATGACACTGCAAAAACGAATGATTTTAAATCAAACTTAAAATACTTTTTACTTCAAAGCAATTCAAAAAGAAGTGGTGGAGTAAAAAGTACAGATACCTGCTCTAAAATGTAATGAAGTAAAAGTAAAAGTACCATCAACAAGCTTGTAAAGGTTTTGTGCTGGTTCCAAGCCCTGATAACTGCGGGTCAGGAAGGGCATCCAGTGTAAAACCTATACCAAATCAATATATCATAATCAATGCAAGAAAAAGAACAGACAAAATGCAGATTACAATATATAAAATTAAGCCCCACAATCAGATGAGTTGAAGTAAAATTAAAAGTAACCCTCATACAATTTACTCAAGTAACTAACTACTTTTACTTATTTATATTCCACCACTGTCATTTGGTAAAGAAGACATGGGGTCATCAGTAATAATGACATAAAAATTCAGCATCATAGTCTTTTTATCATATACGTTCAATCCCAAAGAACAATGCAAAGACAACAAAAGGACACTGCATTCCACGTTCATATGAAAATAAAAATGAGGTTAACAGTATTATGTGTATCCAGCAGAAGGACAGTGTTACTAGCATGCCCCATCTCCTTCCATAATCTGAGCGCTCTGGCCTGTCCATGTGAGGACAGTGCCCGGCGAGCGTCCACGTGGCTACTTTACATAAGGCCAGCATCTCCGAGAGCAACGGCTGCAAAGGGCCAATGATACACACAACACAACACAACACAACACAACAGGGGCTTCAGCGTCAGCGTGGGGAGGCAAAGGGCTTAGTGTTGGAGGAAATGTCAACAGCTGATGACTTTGGACGCCTCTGCTCGTGCTCCAGAGAGGGCTGAAGATTACTATGTCCCAGACAACATGAGACAACATAAGTTTATCTTCTATTATGGGCTACAAGCACGTCGCCATGATATAAGCCTCACAATCTGACAATGGTAAAGATATAGTGGACTCAAATCAATCAAAGTTTGGGGGCAAATGCTCTCCATTAAAGAACTAATTGTTTGTTTAATGACCCCTTGTGGCTGGTATTTTTGGCCCAAACAAAAAGTGAACGTAATTTCCTACTTGGCTGTTAAAGCAGAACTTAGGCTATGTTCACACTGCAGGTCTTAATGCTTAATTCAGATTTTTTTGCTTGAATCTGATTTTTTGTGTGGCTGTTTATGTTACATTTTAAATGTGACCTACATCAGTCTCGTGTGTGAACCGTTTCCAGCCCTAAAGTGACCCGCGGGCCCAGAATAAGCCATGATGCAGTCTGGGTGGTGGGATTATGTTGTAAGAGGCTTCACTTCAGTTTCTCCATAAGTTCAGGATATTGCAGAAGATGTTTGAACACAACTGTCACTGACACTCCTCAATCCTAATGTCTTAATATTTCTTATGTTATTTCTCTTCCCATTTCTCCGCAATACAGTTACAATATGACCCCTCAAGTTTAGCTTCAACAGGACAGTCACCTTAAATAATAATTAGGTTTAAAACCGCTTTTTTTTTTTACTGACTCAGCTCCATTAACGTTTTCTGCCAGGCTTGTTATCTTTTGATCGAGGAGATTCCCACCTCTTCCAGCACAGAATTGAGCTGTCTGTTGCATTTCAATGAATAAAAGTCAGATTAAATGTGACTTGTCCATTCAGGTTGCAGTCACATTGTAAAAGACCAGATACGTTTCTGATTTAGGAACACGTATAAAAGTGGCCTGGGTCGCATTTGAAAAAATCTGATTTGTGTTGTTCACACTGCCACAAAAAAATCAGATACAGGTCACATATGGGCAAAAAAGTCAGATTTGGGCCACTTTTACCTGCAGTGTGAACATAGCCTTAGTAACTTTTTTATGTCAAATAAACTGTTTCGTGTGATGGTTAATTGTGGGTTAAATGAAGTGTCTGGCATCTTCTCTGGGCCAAAAATGACACTTGCAAGTCTGAGCGCTGCCGCCCCGGTGTCACAGAAGTCTTGTCTCTTGAGAGAGTGGCACATCACTATTAGAGCCAAAAAACAAGCGTTGGCTTTATTTCTAGATTTTCATTAAGGCAGAGTGGCCAAATGGCAGAAAAATGTTTGTACAGTCACGCAGAGGGGAAAACAAAAGGGCTTGTGAGTATTTACAATAGTGCTTTACTTCAAAATGTTGGGGAAGCTCTGTAGAAAAGAATAAGGCGAAACAAAAAAGAAACAAGCAGAGTTACTGAGTTTGGGTTTAACTGACCTTTTCTGAAGATTAAGTCAAAATCTGACATGGCTTTTTTTTTTTGCTAACAGACAAACAAACAAACCTCTCTGGCGTCCTTCCACTGTCCAAAGACATGCATGTGTTAGGTCAATTGATGACTCTAAATTGCCGCTAGTGAATGAATGTGAGTCTGTTTGTGTTTCTGTGTCAGCCCTGGGAGTAACTGGTCCAGACATTTGGCAATCACTGCATTATGTTTTTATCTATAATTTAAGAGTGTTTCGCAGGGAGGTTAGTAGTTTGAGTATTCAGCTTATGTGAAGACTAAATATTAATAAAATTAAGCCCCACAATCAGATGAGTTGAGAACCATTTGTCTAACTACCATCACAATATTCTCAAAATGAACCAAGAGTATTTTGTACATTGTAACACTGAAATGTCACCTGCTCATGTTTTCGAACACCTCTGCTTGTGCTCCAGGGGGCTCAGGATTACTGGCCTTATTGTCCCACCAACATGGATGCTGCTCTGGAAGGATATTTACCCTCAGCAGAGCAGCGCCACTGTGGCCTTTTCACTTTGGAGGAGCCAGATAACCCGCAGGTCGAGCCAACACGAGAACAAGATTAAGGTCCGCCGGCAATCGAGCACAAATACAGGGCGCTGTGATTGAAGTGAAGGGGCTGCGCTGGGGCAGGATTGGAAACTCCACAGTGGGGCCACATCTCATCGGCTCCTCATCATGAGGTGGAGTTAGGGACGATTGGATGAAACTCAGGTTTGTCTATTGCAGGATCTCACACACACACACACAAGTCAACACAGCCAGGACCTGAGCTCATTAAAGCTGCAATATCAGAAATGTTCATAAATTATGATCCAAACCCCCGACCTGCCTGCTTTTATTTAATATGAAAAAAGAAAGAAAATTAACAATTGCAAAATACAAATATTCCATCCAACTGAAGTTTGTCTTTAACTTTAAACTTCTTGCTCTAAGTTCACTGTTAGACTGATCCAGTAAAGATCTCCACCTGAATGCACTGCCAATATCTATCCGTGTTTTACTTTGCTTAAGTTTTTTGGCTTCTCCGCATTATGAGCAAATGAGGCCAATGAGTTAAAAACAGAAAGTTATAGACACACAGAAATCCAACTTTTAGACTCATTTTTTTTAAAAGGCTGATTATATAATTGTCTATAGTTTTGAAGGTGCCATATAATGCTTTTTTTTTTTTTGGCTTTTTGAAACAGTTTTAGTCACCTTTGCATTAGTATTTCATATTTTATAACCTAAAATAATGTATATTTTGGGCAGCTGTTACTTCAACTTTGCAGAGAATGCTTGGATTAGGTGTCTTGTTGCCCTCTGCTGGCAACAGTGGGGACTGGACAGAGCATAAAGTGGCTATTTAGCACAGCTATTAGCAACATGACGCTAACAGATAGAAATAAATGAGCTGACTGCTTCATAGTGATGGCAGTTTAAGAGCTGCAATGATCAGAATGAGTCAGATGATGGTGTATGGGCTTTAGAAAGGCACAGGAGCATTAGATCACATCCAGACATACGAGGCTATGACACTAAACATACAAAAAATTAAATATCACTTTACGCAGATGATATTTTGCTATATATTATAAATCCCAAACAAAGTATTCCTAATTTATTATTGCTTATAAATGTTTTTGGCACTTTTCGGGTTATAGAATTAACTGGAATAAAAGTGAGATTATGCCAGTAAATTATAACAACACAACCTTTTTACAACAATTTCCATTTAAACTGGCGAAAGACAAATTTAAATATCTATGTGTTATTGTTACTATTAAATATTCTTCCCTGAAGAAAGCTAATTACATCCCACTGATTGAAAAAATTTAAATCCAACATAACATTTTGGAAAACACTTCCCATATCACTTCTCGGAAGAATTAATGCCATAAAAATTGTCTTTTTACCCCAGTTGCCGTACCTTTTCCAGACGGTACCAATTTTTTTATCCAAATATTTTTTTAAGAACATCGACACTATTATTACAAATTTAATTTGGAACAATAAGACCCATAGAATAAATAAACATCACTTGAGCAAATCTAAGGCCAAGGGCAGTCTAGCTCTTCCTTGTTTCCTCTATTATTATTGGGCATCAGCTATAAAACAGGTCATCAGATGGCTTGATAATTCTCTACAACTGGATAGTGCAACTGCTATAGAAAAAGAAGACCGTTTGCAATCGAGTCATTCTTTCACCTTTTTCACTTATCAAAGCATTTTATAATCAAAACCCTTTGATAGGGGATGCAGTATGGGTATGGAGACAATTAAAGTTGGGCCTGAAACTAAGAAACGTATCTTTTCTACTTCCAAATGCAAACAATCCCTCATTTAAAGCTTCGGCACTGGATAACACATTCATTTATTGGAAGACATCGGGGATTCACAGTGTGGGAGACTTGTATATCAATGGGGCTTTTGCCTCTTTCAAGGAGCTACAGGAAAAATATAATTCAGACAGTTCAAACTTTTTTAGGTTCCTACAAGTCAGAAATTATGTGAAATCACATCTAGAGGAATACAACAAGGCATCCCAGACAAACTGGATGACTGCCTGAGAAAAGAAGCTAACTCAGAGAAGCTGATTTCCCATATTTACAATTCAATTCAAAAACTCAAAGTCCCCTCATCTGAAGTCTACAGACGTACATGGGAAGAAGAGTTGGGTATACAAATTTTGGAAGATAACTGGGTTAGAAGCCTGCAATTGGCTCATAGGTGTTCAATAAATACTAGACATTGCTTAATTCATTTTAAAATATTACATAGGCTATACTATGCCAACTCTAAATTGCATAAGATTTTTTCTAAAATTTCTCCCAACTGTATAATTGTGGACTTCAAGAGGCGACTTTAGCTCACCGTTTCATTTGTTGTAAAAAAATTGTGGTCATTTGGGTCTGGAATATTTGGTGTTCTATCAAAGATATTCAAGTGCCCATTCAATCCAGATCCAGAAACAATTATTCTAGGTACATCAGAAAAAGTTACAAAATTAAACTTCTTCGAACAACAATTAATTTCATACTGCCTTATAGTAGCAAAAAAACTAATACTAAGATTTTGGAAAAAGGAAGAAGCTCCATCTTTAAAATTATGGGTGCAAGAAATTTCTGAGATACTTCACTTCATGTTTGTTTGTTTTTGTTTGGGTTTTTTGTTGTTGTTGTTATTTTTTGTGTTTGCCTGTGTTGGTTTTTGTCTGCTTGTGTATTGGTTGTGTTGTGTTTGGGAGTTTGGCTTCTGGAGGGCTGGTCCTTATGGGTGGAGCAAGGGATGTATATATGGAAGAATGTCTAACAACTTACAGCTCCTAATAAACCTATTTAAATCATAAGCACGTTTTGTGTACTTACAGTTCTAATGTAATAAAAAATAATTGTTAAAAAAAAAGAAAGAAAGAAACGCACAGGAGCACTTCCTAGTTTCACACAGAACTGTGAGACCATCATTCCCAGATCTTCAGAAAAAGATAAATAAAACAAAATACTACTCCAGGTATGTTTTTGAGGCACAAACCACATAAAACATGGTTAAAAGATACATAAGTTGATTTAGCAAAATAGGAGGCCTTTATAATGTTCTCATTTTGTATTAGTTGCAATGTATAAGGGTTTGTTATATTGTAAACCAGACTTTTAGATTTTCTACCTTCTTTTTTCCACTACACTAATATTGCCAGCTCTTAAGTTACTGCTGAGGCTGCTGGGGAGGAGTATCCAAGGTTTTCTGGATGATTAGAGCCCGTGAATAAGTCATGGAGGACATCTTCTCCACTTCACATGTGTAAGTTACAGAGTCAGCCTGCAATGTCAGGCCATTAGGGCTGCACAACCCCCTCACGCTCCTAACCACAACAACATAGCGACCTGCCTGTTTGAGCCAATTCATTACACACTGCATTAATTATTAATATTTAATAATTACGAGCCTTTTGCTTTAATTCCCTATTCTCTATTTACATTTTTTCTTGACCGGGCTGTTTCTCTGTGTAACCAGACATAACCAGGGCTAGAAAAGACACTTTCGACAAGCCATGTAGATCAACAGCCAATAGGAGGGTCCCTTACCCCAACGTGGAAGCAGATCTGAATGTATGCATGTGATTGGTCAACTCTGTGTTTTCTTCTATTAAAATCCTTCATTATAAAGCCTAGATGACATCTCAAAGGTCCTATATTATGTTTTTTTCAGGGTTTTTGAAATAATTTTGGACATTTTGCATTAGTTTCACATTTTATAACTTAAAATAATGTATATGTATGGAAAACTTATTTTGAGGAGCTGTTACTTTGACTTTGCAGAGAACGCTTGATTGTGTCTGTTGAACGGACAGAGCATGAAAAGGCTAATTAGCACGACTATTAGCAACATGATGCTAATAGATAGCTAAATGAGCTGACTGCTTTGTAATTTAAGCACTGAAATTATCAGAATGAAGCCGATGATGGTGTATAGGCTTTAGAAACGTGCAGGAGCACTTCCTGGTTTTACGTCTACGTAGAGCTGTGAGACCGAGCCTTTTCATATTTTCATAAGGGACGGGCAAACAAGATTACTTGAAATGATATTAACAAAATACTACTCCATGTTTTTGAGGTGGATGCAACATTATAACATGGTTAAAAGCTCGAAAACTATAAAGATTTTGTATAACAGAAGACCTTTAAGGTCTTGTATTTACACCAATGATCTTTCATTTCTATTATTATTTGGCTCAGGTTTTACATTGGATGTTCTTCCTGACACAAATCTATCCATTTATTCGGGCTTGGAACTGGCACAAAGAGTACAGTGGCTTGTAATTATGGATAAGGGATTGTATTTATACAAATAATAGATAGAGAAGAAAAAACAGCACACTTTCCCTAGCATCTTGGCTGCACCTCTTGCACAGCATAAAGTTAGATTATTTTAGGAAGCAAAGTCGTCCAGGGTCAATTCAATGCTGGAGCTGCTCTTTTGTGTCACTGCCATTTTCAGAGTCCACAGCGCAGAGGGTCCCGGTGCATTACTAACCCCCGATAAGGCTAATGATACAGAGATAGGCCTAATCTTCACAAAGCCACTCTTCTACACACTTCCACATATTCGCTACTTCAAATGGACAAGATTTACACTGAGCCCAAGTATCCTACCGTGAATAGCTGCTTAAAGGCCTTGAACTTCGGTTTGAAAGGCCAAAATGTCCTCTCCGACTTAGCAGCTGGATGTAATGGGCAAAAATCGAGTCAATAAAGCTTGGTGAGATATCTGATGAACAAAGTGAAAAGGATTTTGTGTGGATCTGCTGAGATTGGTGGTCCAGATTGGCGATAACTACACAGTGCACAAAGACCCCAAAGCAATCTTCTTTCTCTGCAGCGGTGCCATTCTCAATCCACATACGGGTCATTGGTCATTTATAGTTGTCTGCACTATCCAAAACCAAAGTTTACCCGAGAATAAGCCTAGATCAGTTTTTAGTTTTTAAAAATGGGAGAATAACCTTTTATTAAATAAAGCATTACTCCTCTGTCAGGTCAATAAAGCCACGAAAGGACAAAAAACTACAGTCACTACTGCACTGTATACTGTCTAATAAAGCTTATTGTAACAAGTGGATGGTATATGGTCATTGCTTAATTAGCCAATATCAAAGTAACAACTTGACTGCAAGTATACAACCAATATACAAGTGGCATAAAGGATGGTAGGTCACAGCCTTCCCAAAAATGCATTATAATCTGCATCAAAAAATAATATTGTGGCATTATACAGCAAGCTATTTGTGGGAAGCTTGTTTTATAATGGTTTGAAAAGTGGTGAGACCACCAGTGTTGTATGGTTCAGAGACAGTGGCACAGAAGAAAAGACAGGAGGCAGAGCGAATGATGTTGAGGTTCTCTTTGGGAGTGATGAGGATGTATAGGATTAGGAGTACACCCAGACACCTCATGTTAGATGTTTTGGAGATAAAGTCAGAGAGGCCAGACTGAGACGGTTTGGAGTTGTATAGAGGAGGAATAGTCAATATATGGGTAGAGGTATTATGAGGTAGAGCTGGAGACTTAGGCCCAATCCCATTTCTCATTTTTACCCCTTCGCCTTCCCCTAGCCCTCACCCTTCGCCTTCCCCTTAGACCTTAAAACAGAGGGGTAAGAGGTAGGGCTGACAATACACCCCTAAGAAATGGGACACCCCTACGCCGCTATATTAGGCTATATCATCATTGTACAAACCATTTGCTCAGTTTATGCTTTACTTTTTTTAAAACAAGCCAACATCAGCCTGAAGGGGGCGCATGTGAACAACAGGAGAACTGTAGGTGAACGAGCTTCAGCTCAAACACAACTCTAACACCAGAGAAAGCAACAAACTGCTGAAAATTAAAACTGTCATGGTATTAATCTTCACCATACACCGCGTGGGGCAGGAGGAGCTCACTGTGCTCAGGTAAAGATCACCTGTCTCTGTAAATACAGCTGCATGTGCGTCACGTGACTCATGTGCGCTGCTACTTCTCTCTGCATCAAATTAGTGGCATTAAAATGAGGTTATGGGACATATATAGCTTTTTGTGTTTCTTTTTTGACTGAAACATCAGTTACATTATTTAAAAACACCGCGGGTCCCGCTGATAAAGCGCTAAATCCTTGTCTTAACCCTGTATTTCAAAGCGATGTTTTCCACAAACTTTACGACGGATATCTCCGTGATTACTGGGGCTAACGACATAAAACAAACACTGGCATAAAGTTTAGGGTCCTTTCTGTCAAAATGGTGAGACTATTTAGTTACAACATAAATACAAAAGAAATAGCAACAAAATAACAAGGCGTAAGGCACTGCCATTAGGCGAGCAAATTTTATGTAGCCTACATTATTTTAAAGCACAAGCATAAGGTGAACGAAATACAAAATAACTCCGTCGTAACTCTTAAAATGGGTCATAAATGCAGAATATACGTCTTTGTTGCTGCCGTGTTACCCATAAACACGACGTATCATGGTAAACTTCTCCTACCCCTTGGTTTTAAGTGTGCATCTGAAAACGCTCCGTTTGGAGGGGTGTACAGCCCTTCACCTTAGCCCTCGCCCTTACTGCAAAAGAGAATTGGGATAGCCCTTCGTCTCTCGTGAACGCGCAAAATGAAGGGCTAGGGCTAAGGCAAAGGGCTAAGGGGTAGAAATGGGATCCAGCCTTAGAGGAAGACCAAAAAGGAGATTTATTTAGTTAAAGTGGACATGAAGTTAGTTTGTGAGAGAGAAGATGCAGAGGATAAGGTTAGATGGAGGCACATTCGCAGTGGCAACCCCTGAAGGGAACAGCCCAAGATGATTGTGTGCCGTAAGATGATGTGGAAGCCCTTCAGCCCCGATACTCTCTCAGGTTTTAGAGTGCTAAAATCAAAAGTTGACACATTTCTTAGGATCACAAAAAAATAAAAATAAAAATAAAATCCATAACATGTAGCTCCAATAAGAGTGTGTTTTCAGAAAGACAAAAAAAAAAAAAAAAAATGAAAGAACTGGCTACATCA
The DNA here is from genome assembly GCA_020698575.1 of Bostrychus sinensis. NCBI lineage: Eukaryota > Metazoa > Chordata > Actinopteri > Gobiiformes > Eleotridae > Bostrychus > Bostrychus sinensis. Next base: position 10,278,776 of record CM036241.1, on the reverse strand, counting down.
AAATTGGGTCAATAGTATCCTCTGAGAATACATTGCATGTCCAAAATTAACTTACCATAGCAGCTCTTAATCATGCATTAACACTGTGGGTTAAGAAAATGTGAGTGGCTGAATAAACCAGGGCAATACAAAGAAGAAAGAAACCAGTCGGGTCAAAAACGCTGGAGTGAAGGCGGCCTGACGGAGTGTAGGGTTTAATTGGCAGCGTAGTGAGTTCTGCCCTGCTGGAGATTCAGAGAGGAGACAATCCCACGAAACAGGAATCAATAAGAGAGCAGCGCACACCAGCTTGTTCCTGCATCAACACCATTTAGAGCATCACACAGCCGGTCACTAAAACAAGGAGGCACAGGAGGGGAGAGAGGCAACATGCACCGCAAGAAGAGAGACCTGCTGACTGACTGCAGGGTAAATACACTGTAACTGGTTAATGTGGGCTCTTCAAATGTGAAGGATTAGATTAGACTTTACGTTAGCTGTTCATCGTATTATAATGATGTTTCTTTGTCAAAAACATGCCCAGAGTAGTATTCTGTTTCATTCATGCAAAGACCCAATGGTACAAAGGAAGAAAAAACGTTTACATATATTTTAAGCAGTAATAAATATAATTAATATTAGTTAAAATGAGTAAATATTGATGCTTATGTGAGGTGACAGCGCTGACAACAGAATGAAAGCCTAACAGTCAAGCCATCTGCCTTTTCTGTCAGTATTACAATCATTATCACTACTTTCCTATTTTTTCCCCTTTCATTCTCTCTTTTTTAATTCATTTATTGATTTCCTTTTTTATACAGCCTTGATGCAGACTTTCAGGAGTAAAAAAAACACTTAGAAATCGTGAAATGCTAATGCAAAGGTGTCCAGCTTGATTTCAAAAAGCGTGTAAAAAGCATAATAGGTCTCTCTTCTCAGAATTCTGACTTTTTTCCCTCAGTATCTTTTTCTCAAATCTCCAACTCTCTTATTTTTCTGACATTTTGGGAAGAATTCTAACCATTTTCTCGGAATTATTTTTTTAGAAATGGAGACACTTTACCTAATATTTCTGATTTTATGAATATAGTACCTGAATAAAGGCTTTTCTGACTTTTGACTTTTTTTTTTTTTTTTACTTTTTTTTTCTTTTTTGTGAATTTCAAATGTGCTTTTCATATTTGTGACTCTTCTGAGAATTATCTCTCTCTGAACTGTATTCTGAGAGATAAAAAAACTATATTTTATCTTCAACAAACTTGCAGTAATGTACAAGCTCAAATGTATTAATTATATGCACTAAAATCACAATATACTGTCAAATGCATCTAAGTATTAAGTGATCTGCCTCTAAAGGACTTTGGTCCAGCTAAGATCTCATCCTGAATCCTGAAACGATGAAAATGAGAGGCACTTGAGAGGAGCCTGCAGTGGATTAAGCTGTAATGAGATCTGGGGGAGCTCCTGTGTGTGCTCGGCTACAGTCTTCATCATCAGAGCCGGGCTTTGAAGGAAAAAACGCGAGGAACCCATCATCAGCATCATCTCGGCTAAATATAGCGCTGCTCATCTCCAGCCCGTGTTCCTGCTACAACTATGTTCCCTTCAGTGCTGTCAGGAGGAAGCCACACTGAAGAGGTTTGGTAAAGAAACTGGATCAGCCTCTGCCGTCTGATTATTTGGATGAAGTCAGTATTTTTTAAGAAAAGTCACGTGCCTTTGAACAATACCAAGGTTATAACAGCATTAATAATGAAAACCTTCAAGAGCACACACAGATGGAGAAACATTCATAAGTGATCAGTCACACACTATGTTCACATGCAGAGCTCCATAGTTGGGCTATTTAGCTCAATTAAGACGTCTAACTGCACTTCTGTTTTCGTTGGAGTCCCCACAGCTCGGATTGGACTAATTCTGCTTTTTGTGTCATGTCATTTATCTTTGAATATCAACAGTAACACCAGCTTTAGGCGAGAAAAACAAAAATACATCAAATTCATTAAAATGCATCATAAGCCAGAGTGGACTGACTTCTCTCTTTTTCAATATTTTACGCTGTGATAGACCAAGAGCTTATGAATGAAGTCTTTAGTTCTGTCGGTCACAGGTTCCATCCCACTAAACATGGAACCAAAAAAACTGGAGTCAAAATTTGTGCCAGTCCCAAGCCCAGATAAATGAAGAAGGTATTGATTAGAATAGCTTTGATATGATTCAAGAATGATATTGATAGAATTCAATATGATTCAACACCTTCATATAGTTCATCAATACAGCAACTTTTTGCCAAAAAACTTAAAAGTTTACTCTCAAATGTAGCATCACAGCCAGGGTTGATTATGTCCAGTAGAAACAGAGCAAGGAAAAGTTGAATACAACATTTAATTTCATTAAAAACACAACAAAAAATACATCCAAAAAGCCCTATCTGGTTATATTTTGACACACAAACTTCTAATATCAATATTTCTGATAATATTGATAGATTTTCCATGTATATCAATATATACTTTATTAGAAAACGATACGATTCGATACAAGGTAATGTGTATCGATATAGTTGTATCATAGAGGGAAAAAAACAATACATCGATATAGTTACTGTATCATTACACCCCTAGTAAGAACCCAGATAATATCAGCTGTGGCAGCCTCTGAAAAAATGTAGTTGCCAAAAAATACTTCTTTCTTATGTTATGATAAACTAAAACAGCTGCCAAATAGGGTTAGTCAACGGCAGAATGATCCAAATAGTAAATGAGCATATTTCTAAACACTGTTCTTCATGTTTTTCTCAGTTGTTTACATGTGTTACTCTGTGCCACTGTCAGCTCTGGAGCAGCTCAGCGCCTTACCTTAGTCTGAGTAAACTGTGAACATGCAGCAATAGATCTAAACTCCCTATGCCATTTACATGCATTTAAAACTCCAGTTGTAATCAGAACCGCAACAGAACATGCACAAACTTTTTCTCTTCGTCACCACAAAGGAAGCCCTCACTGGGGGATAGCTCCACTGCTCTCAGGATGACAGCAGTCTGCAGTGGGGGCGGGGCTCAGGGAAACTCACAGACTCAGAGCCGTCAATGGGAAAACCACACGGCAAAATCAAAACAATCTAGGCTCATTAGCATCGGTCAAGTTTTTCATTATCAGAATTATCTGTAGGACGATATTATTGCGCATCCCTAATTACAAGTGTCACATTTACTAAAGCGGGGTCTGAGAAGTTTGGTAACCCCTGGCTTATAAATGACAACTTAAGATCTTGTTTTTTTACCGCACAAAATAGTATTATTACATTATGCTATTAGTTCATCACACAGTTTTCCTCAAACACATATAAAGTCGCACAGTGTCAGCTTAAAAACATACACACTCCAATTCAAACTGACCTTATACAACCTCATTATAATTGTTTTCCAAGCTTCTTCAGCGCACTGTACTGTACATTTCTCCCCCATCTTGCAGTCGCCATATGCTAAAGAACTGCTTTTAATCATATTCATACACTGAGGTAAGCAAAAACACTGAAATTTAACAAGCCATCTGTTTACGTCTATTTTCGCAAAACTTTTCCCCTAAAATTAGCAGTTTTCTGAAGCAGCATTACTCAAGCACACATCTTCACATCTTTCCTCCGAGTGGAAAACTCTCATCCATCCAAAATAATTAGACCTGGACCACATTATGATGAAAAAGTGTCAAAAAAAAATCCAAGAAATCATAATCAGACACGAGGATATGTGAAGGTTTATGAGCGACTCTGCAATCTAAGGCTCCCATAGAACAAAGTATACAAATGTAATGAGCAGCAGTTCAATGCCGAGGCTGTTACCTTGACAAATGAAAAGATTCACAAACACAGAAATGTGAGGAGCTGAGAGGCAGGATTTCTTCACCTGCGCGAGGAGGAATAATTGGCTTCAGGGCTGTAAAAAAGGATGGGGGATTATTATTGTGGTTGTTAATTTGTAGCAGAAGAAACAAAAGTAAATCTGAATCACAATTTAAATGAGGGTGGAAAAATGTGATGTGATTTTGAATAATGCACTAATGATATAATCTGCAGTATTTGAATGCCACCTGTTGCAGAGAAAAATTCTAAAAAATAAAAAAAAAGAACTTTCTATATTTTAGTGATGTTATGCATATTAATGGTGGCTCTACTTTCACAATCAAATGTGGGGCAAAAATTGTCAAGACTTCTGCCAGGACTGTAGAGGGCAGCACTGCACCTGGTCTGTTAAATACTGGGACGTGAATTAAAGTATACTTGATAAATAAATGTCAGACTGCCTTTTGGAAACAGGACATTGGGATTTCTTGTTGTAAATGTGTCAGCCAATAACAAAGTTTTAATACTTTTGATACTGATGCATTTATAGAAACTGTTCTGAAGCTCCAGTAGCATAATATTAACAATACAGACGAGAAAAACACTTGTTATTCTTTAAAAATACAGTGACCATCATGTGCTATATATCAACAATCGCAACAATATCGTCTTATCCCGATATTATCGGTATCATGAGTCATGTATTGTGTATTGTATCATGAGGTACCTTGTAATTCCCAGCCCTAATTTCCATGAATAAATAAATAAATTAACAAATAGACAACAAATTAAGAAGGCAGATTACATTTTGCACAGGAACGGAATTATATTTTGACAGTGTTGTGAGTGTATGGGTGTGAACATGAATCATTTTACGTTAAGGCCCAGTGTTTGCTTATTAGTGTTATGTATACAGCTCCTAAACTAAGACTGAAGAAACCAATCAGGCTTAAAATTATGACCACCTGCCTGATTTTGGTAAGATCAGGAACACCCCACAAGAGCTGCAGTTTCGGAGATGCTCTGACCCAATCAAATCCTTACAATTGCCCATTTTCCTGCACATCAATTTTGAAGACAAAATGTTCACTTGCTACCCACTAAGAGGTGCCATGTTGAAGAATCGGTTTTATTCACTTGTTCACAATGTTTTGCCTGATCTGTGTAAATGAGGTATATTTGCACTTTTTATTTGTACGCACCACAGTTTGATTTAGAGCGAATTTCAACAGGAAAAGGTAAATGTTTCTCAGATGCGTTATTATAAGAAAAACAAGGAAACATACACAAAACATTACTTTCTAGAAATCAAGCATTTTTGTGTCATTACCAGGAAGCAAATTGTTTTGGTGAGCAGACAGCAGCTCACCAAAGTAGAGGGCATTTCAGGTCCTGTTTCCCCGCTGGCGACACCTGAAATCAGCACAGTTCCACAGGCTAACCCCTAATCAGGTCACCGCATGAAATATAGATGCCGTGGACAAGCAAAACAAATTTTCTATATTTAATTTAACATATAATAGCATCAAAGAAGATGCAGAAGAGGAGCTGGTGAATAAACCATGAGCTGAAGAGAGGTGAGGAATCAACACTCGCTGCGGCGGCAAACGTGTGAAGCTGCTACTGACTGAAAAAAGAAAGACGTCTGGATACAGTGGCAAAGAAAGTAACAATAACAGTCCCCCCAACCGGAAGTGATTAAACACAGAACTTTATAGAAAATGCTTAATTAACTAATATGGTTCTGTCATAGAAATCATCTGAGGGGTACACAAGAGCTTAATACATTTTCTCTAATCTTAATTATTCTTAAATTATGCAGAATCTTTGAGCTTTCTACCATGTTATAATGTTCTTCCCTTATCAAAAGCAAACCCTGAGTTGTGCTACATTCATGGATGTTTGTGTAATCTTGTATTCTCTGGTGCTGAGTTTCTGAGGCCTCAAAACGCTTGGTTACACAAAACTCCGCCTCTCCCACTATCCCCCTGCCCACTCCAGGAAGCACTGACCAATCAACAAACCCTCTACAGTCAGTCTGCTCTCATTCATTTATCCAAAAAACGGTGTACAGCTCTGTTTCCAGATTCCTCACAGCTATTTTTCATTTTGTAGTAAAATGGCATCATACAAAAAGTTTAAGGAAATAAAAAACTCTTTTTCTACAGTTCTGTTCAAAATACCATAACAGCTCTGCACTCTGCTGCCCTCTGCTGGTCTCCTCACCTATTTGTTTATGGCACCAGTAGAGCGCAAAGGTGGCCAGGATTGGTTTAAAAATATAAATAAAACCATAATATATCCCCTTTAAGAATTTTATTAGAAGTAAATGTTCAGCTTGTGATAGCTAGCTTTGTCTCAAGCTCGGGATGCTCATGTTGGCTTTTGTCTCTATAGCTTGTCAAACACAAAACCAAGGGTTGCCAGTAAAACCATAAGGGGCTATGAAATTGCCAGAAATGAAACATGAAGAGATGAATCATCAAACTATTCAACCTCACCTGTCCAGTTAGACCTAATGACACTCTCAGTGAAGTGGGCCTTGAACCTCTCACTCTGAAACTATTTACGTCAAAAACAGTCCATCCTGACCAATCATAAATGTTTATCTAAAATGGAGCAGGATTTAATGCTTCTAGTTGGTTGCATGTTTTTCAAATTGTGTTGGTCCATTGGTCCAGAAGTTCTGTGTATGTTGTGTCCTTGTTTTCTGATTGGCTGTATGTCTAATTACATTCAGAGGAACCATATTTTCCGGACTGTAAGTCGCACTTTTTTTCATAGTCTGGCTAGGGGTGCGACGTACACTCAGGTGCGACTTATATATTAAAATATTTCAGGTGTTGGTTAGAGGGTGCTCTAGGCTTGTGTACCAGCATCTGCTGCACCTGTACCACTGACAATTTACAATGTAAACATTACCGCTAACAACTTAGGCTATAAAGACAACTGAGAAAGAGAGGAATAATTGGAAATGGAACTGATGCTGAGTCTGACGACAGCCACGCAGAGGAGGAAGCGGCGGTTCATCTACCTCCGGAGTTGGCGGAGTTGTTCAGAAGTGACACCAAGGATGAAGAATTTAAAGGATTTAGTGATTAGGAGTGAGATGGTGAGTTTGGTGAACCTGTGATATTATGTTCTTTATGCTATAGTTATGTGAATAACTGTTAATATATTACGTTAACATACGAGACACCTATTCAGTTCGTTGTTTATGCTTCATGAAGCTGAATAACCATCAATGTGTTACGTTAGCAAACCGCACACCTATTCAGCCTGGTGTTCTCTATTCTATTATTACTATAACTTGCCTTTCAAGATGAAATGTCTGTTCTTGGTGTCGGATTTTGTAAAATAAATTTCCCCCCAAAAATGCGACTTATAGTCCAGTGTGACTTGTATACGTTTTTTCCTTCTTCATTGTGCATTTTTTGGCTTCTGTGACTTATACTCCGGAGCGACTTATAGTCCGGAAAATACGGTACACTATATTTCCAAAAGTATTCGCTTTTAACCTGCCTTTACACGCATACAAAATTAAGTGGCATCCCATTCTTAAACCATAATCTTAATCCTTAATCCATCTATCTACGTCAGTCATCTTTGTGTCTGACGTTCTCGTCCAATGTCAGACACTGATGTTGGACGAGAAGCCTGGCTCGCAGTCTTCACTCTAAATCATCCCAAAGGTGTTCAGTCAGGTTGAGGTCAGGACTCTGTGCAGCCCAGTCAACGTCTTCCACACCAAACTCACTCATCCATTACATGAAATGGCACCAACTCCTCCAGAAACCACAGGTGATTAGCTGTTTGGACAATCTCTACAAACCACTTTCTCTTTCAGTGGTCACCCAGTGTGTAGGCATGACAGATTCACAAATAAAAGGCTAATTTTAAAGTCTAACGATGCTAACTTCAGGGGAGGTGGTGTGTAGCTGCTGTCCAATGACCGGGCTCCCCTTGGCTTCCTCTGACACACTCTTTATATTAATTACTGTCCTGTGGTTGTTTTAAATCCTCAGGGGGAGCCATTACAAGACACACATACAGCTCTGAGAAAAAAAATAAAAGCCCAGTATGGTTAACTGGTGAACACTTATAATTTTTTGTGACCTGCTGACAATATTTATCCTAATTTTCAAATAATACTATTGTTCTTTAGAGTATAGCATACAATATATCAACATGTGAGATGATGCAGTGCTTGCAGAACTTGAATAAGTCAAAGATTCACTTTTAAAGGGGCTATAATATGCAAAAACAAGTTTTCTGAGCTTTCTACCATGTTACAATGTTCCCTCATCAAAAACACACCTGGAGTTGTGTTTTGTTTTATTCACGCCTGTTTGAGTCATCCTGTAGTCTCTAAGCTGACCTCCCAGTGATACTGTGCTCTGCTGCGAGTTTTGTTTTGCTCGCAGTTCGTTTCTTGTGATTGCTCAAACATGAACCATATTCCTCATGAAACGATGTAAGTTCAGCAAAATAAGGGATACCCAGATGCCTCGAAGCACACTCAAATGAACAATGTGTGCATTTCAATTAGCATAAGATCTGAAAGGCAATAAATCAGTGGCACAATACAGCAAGAGGGAAAATACTCTCTATAACTGTTTAAGCTGGGTTCAGATCAAATGCTTACCTAACAGAGTGAGGTTAGATAGTCTGTTGATGACTGAAAATATTACTATTTAATATATATTGCACATTTATTATGGAAAAGTTACAAAGTGTACTGTAGCATTCATGTAAAGTTGTCAGGTCATTTACTCTTCAGAGCTAATCCAGTCGCTGCCTCCTATCCGCAAACACCAAAGTAGTAGTGAGCACCAAAACTGAAACATCTATCTTTGTTGTGGCTTTTGTAATGTAATAAATCTAAGGCTAAGGTTCTCAAACTCTGGTACAGGTATCACATGGGCGTCTTCTGGTGCTACTCAGTCTTTTGCAGTTGTATTCCTCTTTTAGTCCTGCTTTAGTTGGGGCTAGTCATGGTTTAATCCTGGTTTAGACCTGGCTAAGTCCTTGCTCAGCCTGGTTTAGTCTTGGTTAAGTCCTGGCATAGTCTTGGTTTAGACCTGGTTTAGTCTTGGTTTAGACCTGGTTTAGTCCCGGTTTAATCCTGGTTTAGCCTTAATTTAGTCCTGGTTCGGTTTTGGTTTAGACCTAGTTTAGACCTGGTTACACCTTGACTTAGACCTGATTTACTTTTAGTTTAGTCCTGGTTTGATCTTGGTTTGGTCCTGGTTTGGTACTTCGAAAGTTAAATATTTTCTGAGATGGTACTTAGTGTGACAAGTACTGAGCTAGGGTATAGGAGCATAAGAAAAAAAAAACTTTTCACACCAAGTACCAACTCTGTAAATATTTGGCTTTCCAAGTTCCATTATTAATAGGCCAGGAATAAACCAGGCCTAAATGAGGACTAACCCATGACTAAACTAGGATTGAACGGGACAGATCAAAGACAAAAGCAGAGCAGGACCAAAACTAAAACAGGAATAAAACAGGAATATTGCATGTGGCAGTGTTTTTTAAATCATATATGTAACATATCTAATATTTTCTATACACACAATGTCTAAGCTTGTCTAGATAGTTATATATAAGCTATATTTGTGTGACTGTACTGCTAACAACTGCAAGTGTTATAACCGCAGTTAAACACCAAACCTAACCCCATTTTACCATCGCTTACCAGCAGCCTCATGTTTTTTTCATTAGTTGGCCGGCACGCTGTAAAATGTGCAGTGACACAGACTAAATGCTCTGAACGTCTATAGCATCCCACTGTGTTAAAACCCCCATTTAGGCTCGTGCCATTACATAACCTTCGCCGTCCATGTTATGTCAACTAAACTGCTGTCACCGTAAAATGTTTTGTTTTTTTTTTACTCTCCATCCATGTGGCACACACGTTTAGGTCCGGCGGCTGACCTGAAGAGGCCTGACAGGTTATTAAGGCACAGCTCTTGTATGGATTGGCTAATAAAAGGGCAGCATTTAGTGTGCACTCGCGACTAATCAATAATGAAGCATCTTCGTTTAGAGGGGAATGAGCTGGAGCGCTAGAAATACATGTTCACTAATGCAATATGTATGATAGGTTGAGTAGTACTGTGGGGGGACACTGTGACGTAGAAGGCCTTTTACGAGTGGGACTGCACATGGACAGTTTCAGAAAGGAAGGAGTATAAGGACATAGGACTGCAACTAAAGATTATTTTGCTAATAGATGAATCTGTCATTTATTTTTTTCAATTAATTGATGAATGATCGGACAGTGAAGTGCAAGTAAAGTGGTTAAAAACTTGAGGTGTGATATAATTCCCATTAAAAATGTATGATAATTCTACCAAAGATCACTTAATTTTTACTAAATTTGAACCAGATGAAAGTACTTGAGGCCACTTGAGGATGTTTGGATATTTTGAATCATATTTTGGTAACAAACCCTCCTCTCTAAGCAAATGACATGTTTAAAGACTACAAATATTCCAGTTACAGATTCATGATTATTTAATTAATCGATAATAATCAATAATCCGATTAGTCATTCCAGCTATACAAGGAAATGTACAATAGTGGATTAAAAAAGACTATATCTTGGTCAGATGATGCCTTAAAAAGATCAAATTACTGAACATGTTACTTTAAATTAATGAATAATGTTGTTTGCCCACTAACCAGAAGGTTGGTGGTTCAATCCCTACAAGCAGCATTGCAAACTGTTGGTGTGGCTACATAGGCAATTATTTTAACTCAGAACATTTTATACCATTACCATCTTATACTCATTATAGCCAACAAGATAGTTACATTGGCCACTCTTCCTGTTTATTGAAAAGCCTACGGTGGAACATAATTAAATTTTTCCCAGTTGTTACCTAGAAACTGAATCAGTGACAATTGGATATTCTCACAAATATCTATGTTGTACAAGGTTATTAGGACAGGAAATGCCTCTGGCTATATTTAGTATTCCTGACGGTAGCCTGTCAGGGACAATTCTTTATTATCAGTGTCTTGCAGGTCGTTAAGGTTGAGAGCAAGGTGCAATAAAGCCTGAGGCAAACGACCAGGAGCATCTGCTGACTGTTTAACACAAAAAATGCCAACAATCTAAGCTGACCTCTATTTAAGGTTAATCTTTTACCTTAGGAGTAAATAAATATTAAAATGTCACTCCTTCAATTGCTTAATGTGTCCTCATACAAAGCTGCGAAAAAATGCCATCTTGAGGCTATGTTTAGCGTGGCTTTGATATCTATACTTACAGATGATTATGCCAGCCTGAGATCCATGACCCTCATGTCTCTGAACACGACAACAACAGATGGACGAGTCAACAATGTGGCAAGACTCATGACAAGATGACTCCAGAATTAGATCAGCATTAATTATAGGTTTCTAATGTTATGAATATACAAATGGACAGCTAAGGCAAGACACAGAAAAAGATGACATTTTGGGCCATGACCATGTAACTTTCACACTAAAATAAGGAAAATGTTCAAATGAAGCTGTTTATTTGATAATATTGTGTCGTCCTGCAGATTTCTACCTGAAATATTAACTTTCCTGTTTCCTTAAAATGAGTTTCTCACACGTTGAGTCAGATAGCTTCACTTCAGTGGCACCTACAAGCACCAAATTTTCCAGTCTTATAGTCCTATATTTTGATGGCTTTTTGAAGGCATTTATTGATATGAACTTTCCTCCTACCCTGATTTATTGGGAATATTACTTTTGAAAACATTGTTTTTTTAGCTGTAATCTTTACAGTAAATTACCAAATCACAAAATAAGATATCCATAAAAAATAAAAACATAAAAAAAAATAAAAAGTTAACATCTAATATCTCAACAAAATGAACCAATCAGTTTAAACCTGGGTCCATCCAATATTCCCATTTTTTAAATGCAAAACAGCACATGCATCGATCTAAATAATAATTTGCATTTCAAAACATTAAATTTCACAAAACCTGCAATATTTTTTTCATGTTGAGACCAGTGATCTACTGGAGAAGTTTCACAACAATATCTGTTAGTTACATTTTTTAATCACTGGAGATGTGATAAAATTGTCAATATTGTGATATCGCAATATCAAAAGTTACATAATATCGTCATCGTCTTTTACAATATCAAACTGTAAGCTCTCTGCATTGTTTTGTTGCAGTGGAATGGTAAAAATGTAGAGGGAACTACATAGACCATGATCCTTTGCTCCGTTTCAATGCCGCCAACATTTTTATGAAATTATTGCTATTAAACACTTATTTAGTCTTAATCTTTTGAAACATCACAAAATGAATGCACCAAATGCTTGTCATGGCATCTTTTTAGAGAATAAGTTTTGTTATTGTGAGCCTCCCACATTATTGCAAAAAATATCGTACTGTGAGGAACGATATCGTTACATCCCACTAATCACCTGTAGTCCTGTTTTTTTTTCTTTTTTTGAAATAAACAGATGGCAAACATGCACGCATCCACAAATGAAGACTATTATTCATGCAGCAGGGCGCCCCAAAATGAGTGCATGTGTGCAAATGTCATCAGTAAATGTCAATAGCTTTTTTAAGGCCGTCCCGAGGACAGCATGCAGCCCCGGGCCTTAAACGTACCTGAGTCGCCTACTTCTGCATCTATTCTTAATTTGAGTTAACATCTGCTCAAGCTAATATATTAAACAACAGGCCAAGAGTGGGAGGCAGAAAGGAGGACAGTTGTGATCATAGGTGATCTACTGCCAGAAGAAGTGGGTGGGATATGTTAGGCAGCAATTGAGCATTTTGTCCTCAAAGGTGATGTGTTAAAAGCCGGAAAAAATGGGCACACGAAAGGAGGATTTAACGAGTTTGACAAGTGCCAAACTGTGATGGCTTTAGGACCTGTTTACACAACAACGCTGGCCAGGAAAAATGCAACAGCCATGCTGCCTGCAATTCACATTTACACGAAAACGCTGAAGAGTGAAGAAAATTAAAGTAAACTGTAGTACCTGTATTTGTCCAGTAAACGGTGCTGTGGGCCCCACAAATGCTCTACACCACACAGTGAGTAAACAGCAGAGGAAAAGATAGCTCTGGTCTGTAACTTTCCAACTACTTTAGGATCTTGTGGTTTTTTGGAGCCATTTTCATAAAGTCTCTCATCAAAGTAAGTACTGTAAGTACGGATATTACTAACAGTTACTGGACTAAATATGAACATGTGAGGTATAAAAGCCTCACCTCTTCCAGCGTTTTCAAAAGATTGTGGATTCGGAAAACGGAAACCCGGTCCTCGTGTAAACAAAAGGCCAAACCACAACCATCACTTTGCAGATTCTGCAAAATGCGTTGTGGGTCATAGCAACTCCAAAACTGCAGCTCTTGTAGGGTGTTTCCTGCCTGCGGTGGTCAGTATCTACCAAAAGTGGTCCAAGTAAGGAAATAAGAAAGTATACTACTGTAACTCAAATTTCTACTAATAATAGGTGGTCATGTTGTTAACCCTGTTTGGTGTAACATAGTGTAGTAGTTTAAATTCATGCCCATTATTTCTAAATGTGCTGCCTCACCACCTGTAGTAAAATTTCATCCAGGGTCAGTAAAGTATATTTTTTATGTTTTTGCTGCAAATTAGGAAACCCCACGTCTCTGAGCTGAATAATTTATAGATTTGTTGATCTAATTACCATTTAGGTTCTGGCCTGAAAAATACACTCAGCAGGTTCCCCACAGTGCACTGAGCCAAACTCCCATCAATAATATGTGTGTCTCTCATTAACTACAAGAAACAGATTCTGGCTCTCTGGAAAATCCTTGGCTGGTTTTATGCCCAGGCTGGATAAGTTTCCCCTGGACTGCTTCAGACCAGTGCTTCTCAAACTGTGGTAAAGGTACGCAAGCTTCTTTTGGTGGTACTTAAAAGTCTTTTGCAGTTCAAGCCATGCTTTAATTTAATTTAGCTTTATTCTTTGTTTAGTCCAGAATTTGTCTGGTTTATTGCTGGTTTTGTACTGATTTAGTCCTGGTTTAGAACTAGTTTAGTCCTCGTATGGTCCCTGTTTTGTCCTTAGTAATGTTTTATTTTTATCAATACTTGTTTTAGATCTAGGTTAGTCCAGATTTAGGCTCATACAGATGGAACTTGGGATGGTTCGTGATATGAAAAAGTTTGAGATCCACTGCTTTAGACTTTTACAGGGTTTCCCATTAGAACTGTTCAATTTCAAACTGGCCACAATAGTACTGGTATGATTTTTGTGATGATAAAAATTTGTCATGTTACAATCTTCAATGCAGCACACAGCCCTGAAGGATGGCGATGCTCTCATCTGTCTCTGTGCAACAGCTGTGGCTGGTAGGCAGAGGAAGCTAGCAGTAAAGTCCTAATTAGCATGGGCTCCTCAATGGTAGAGAGAAGAAACAAGAGAATGGTGATATCCACTTGTGTATACTTTGTTCTAAACTGAAAACAATACAATGCCATACCTCATGCCTGAAGAGCAAACAGAGTATATAATCTATATCATCTACAGGGCTGCACAATATATCGTGAAATTATCGTTATCGCAATATCAGCAAACAAAATATCAGTATACATGAATGTAAATATATCGCAATAAGGCTATGGTCTTCCATCAGACAGAGATTTACTCTTTGCCTTGTTTTATTCCTGGTTTAGTCTGTGTTAAGTTTTGATTTTAACACAGTTCTGATATGTCAACATCATATAATTACTTTTTAGTTTGAAGGGACTTTAACTTTCTATGTCAAAATAGTTGGTGCTATTTAAAAAATATTGTTAACACAATATTCAACATAGTTATCGAATATGATTTTTCCCATAACGTGCAGCCCTAATAACCTATACTTACTGAACCATGATACAGCATCTAAAAAATAGGTGCCACCAAGTGAAGCTATTTGGTACTGCAATAATACCACACAGAGAGGATCCCAAAAGAAATGTCTGACCCTCTGAACTGTAGGTCTCAGAAACACATTTGAACCGGCTGTAAAAGTTTACTATAAACATTACACAGCAGAGACAGCGGTTGTCAGTCGTAGGTCGTGTCAGCTCTATAACATTACATCCTGTGCATTTCTGTCTGAGTAAAGCCTTCATCTTTCACAACACAAGTCATTATAACAAAGGTTTTTATCTGCTGCTTGAAACTGATTATGGCTCAAAAGAAAAAGTTAGCAAATGTATGCAAATAAAACGGTTCAGAGGGCGCCTCAGTGGCTCACTTGGTAGCCCACAACACGTTCCATCATAAAAGGAGGACCTGGATCTCTCTCCCTGACTTGTTGTCTGATGAACTGTCCCTAAATAAGGCAAAAAAACATTTATGAAAAGTAAAAACTGTCACAGTACTGTTGTAACAGTAATGTGGTCAGTGGTGGACAAAGTACTCAACTTCATTACTTGAGTAAAAGTAATTTACTCCTGGTCAAATATTATTCCAATACAAGTAAAAGTTGCTAAGTTATATTTTTACTTGAGTTAAAGTACTGGAGTATGTGCTTTTAAAAATACTTAAGTATTCAAAAGACTTAAGTATTGTCTTGCAGACAAGAATTTGGGGTAAAATGTCGACTACATTCAAGTCACAAATTTGCAAAGATACATTTTACATCATTTTAGTGATGAAATGTGGAGATTAACTTATAAAACCATAATAGATAAGATTGTTCTACAGCAAAAATTAGCCATACGTATTATTAATAAGACTGGGTATTACAATCATACTAATCAATTATTTTTAAATTGGTTTATTATAAAATCATGCTCAAATAATGTTCAAAGCAAAAGCTAAATCACTTCCAGATTGTGTCCAGAGGTTCTTTTTAGTTCCTGAGAGCAAATATGAGTAGTATTATGTAGTAAATTATTATCTTTAGGGAGATTTAAGACAAGTGGTGTAAAGTGGAGTAAAAGTAGTTAGTTACCTCTAAAAATACTACTCAAGAACAGATTCTCAAAAACTATACTAAAGTACAGTACTCAAGTAAATTTACTTTGTTACGGTCCACCTCTGAATGCAGTCAGTGTACATCCATTCGAGTCGGGGGTATATTTTGTGACAAATGCACAGATAAATGTTGCACTTACAAGACTCAAAAACCTGTTTAGTATTTTTTATGTGTATGTTATCACACCTTTTCTTGATATATCATAGTATGTTTTAGCCATTAGCCCTCTCCTTATTTGCAGTGAACATTATAACTGGGCAAAATGATTTATCGACCCATATGTGACCTTTTCTAAATGTGTAAATAAATGCCATGCTTGTGTGTGCGTACCTCGATGTATGAGGAGAGCTGGGGGTAGACCCTGTACGGCCCGAACACATGGGACAGTGAAGTGGTGCAGGGGAAGCTGGTGGTCACTGCATGGCTCACTTCAGGAAAAGAAAACACCTTAAAACCAAACTTCTCGTAGAGCTTCTGCAGCTCCTCGTCCGGCTTCTCCTCTCCTTCGCTCAGGACACTGCCCACGATGTAACGGCATTTGTCTGACGGCCTCTGAAACACAAAGTGAGAAGCTTAGGATGAAATTCAGCTTTAATGTGTAGCTTTACATGTCCAAGCACTGTACAAGGCAGCATCTAACCAGAAGGGCAATGAGCAGCTAGAGCCTGGTCAGCCGTCAAAACTGTTTTTCTGTTTTATACAAAGAATTAATCTGGTCCCTGTTGATTTGAGTTTGATTTCCAGAGAGTGGAACAAATGTATGCAAATTAACAGCAATTGGATAGACAGAAAATATGAGGCAGTGTCAACATATGCAAAATAAAGCAATGCAATTTTCAGAATACTCAACCAATCTGAGAAACGAGGCATTACATAAAGTGCAACCAACTTTAGATGAACAGTTATAATTGATTAGTTGGACAAAGTTCAGGGCACTTTGCAAAGAAAGTGAATGTGTTTGGGTCGAGGGGCGAATGACTAATGAGCAGCAGGGGTTCCCAAACAATGGGTCTGGACCTGGATGGGTCCTAGACTACTTACAGCTGCAAATAAACTGAAAATAATGATTGTGGTTGTTGTTGTTGTGATTGTTATGGTTGTTGTTGTTGTTGTTGTTGTTGTTGTTATTGTTATGGTTGCTGTTGTGGTTGTTATTGTTATGGTTGCTGTTGTGGTTGTTGTTGTTGTGATTGTTATGGTTGTTGAGGTTGTTGTTGTTGCAGTTGTTGTTGTGGCTGTTGTAGTTACGGTTGTTGTTGTTGTTGTTGTTATTGTTATGGTTGCTGTTGTGGTTGTTGTGGTTGTTGTGGTAATTGTTGTTGTTGTTATGATTGTTGTGGTTGTTGTGGTTGCAGTTGTTGTTGCAGTTGTGATTGTTGTGGTTGTTGTTGTTGTTGTTGTGGTTGCAGTTGTTATGGTTGTTGTGATTGTTACAGTTGTTGTGGTTGTTGTTGTTTTGGTTGCAGTTGTTGCTGTTGTGATTGTTACAGTTGTTGTTGTTGTGGTTGTTGTTGTTGTGGTTACAGTTGTTGTGGTTGTTGTGATTGTTACAGTTGTTGTTGTTGTTGTTGTTGTTGTGGTTGTTTCTTATCTTAAAAGATACAGACCTGACAAATAAAAATATACTTTATAAATTTTGCATGCACAAGCCTGGAGCTAATTGTTGTAATTGGTCAAATTTAAACAAAAAAGTATCTTATTTTTTGTAGCTAGTGTTGTAGTTAAGACCAAGACCAGTCCAAGTCCAGAGACCGAGTCAAGAGCAAGACTTTAATGGACCGAGACAAACCAAGGCCAGGTCGAGACCAAACTCTGTGAAACAACACTAAATAAAGGGGAAAAGTAAACAAAAAGTGGTTAAAATACATAAATAATTATTTTAATGATCTAATGCAACAGACAAACAAATAGAGAACAGATCATTTTCCTGGTTCTTCTGATTCAGAAAACAAATTACTTCAAAACGATCAAGAATAGCCTTTTTTTATAATGTTTGTTAAATAAAAAGAAGACCGAGTAAAATTGGATTCGAGACCAATGCCAAGTAGAACTGCAGCTGAGACCGAGACAAGACCAAAACCATAAAATAATGGTCTCAAAATCAGTCTCAAATGCTAAAACATTAGTAGCTAGAATAGAAGTGGATTACAATGTCATGAATAAAATGAAAACAAATGCCAGACAAAAAGGAAAAAAAAAAAAAAAAGGTAAATATGTATAAGAAAAGAGCTCAATAAGCTGTCTAAACTATCGACATTATGTACAGTGTAATACCATAACACGTACATGATGACATCAGTTACTGCTGCATCAGCTCTTGTGTTGGCAGCCTTTGATCCAAACTCGTGGAGACGCTGCACTTTCATGTGATCTGACATAAGTGTGAGTGGACGGAGAGCTGCCAGCGCCGAGGAACATAGCACTCCACACAGATCCAGCTGCCAGGTCACATATGTGCGGGCTCAGATCCGGTCTGAGTCCAAACCCATGTGAGTCAAGGCCGCTGTGACAGTCTCCTCGTGTAATCATAGAGCTGTCACACCAGATAAGACATGGGAAGGCTTTTACTGGATCTGTTTAAATATAGCTTTTGAATTTTAAATTGCAAAACTGCAGTGGCATTTGAGGTTTTGCTGAGTAATTACTTATTATAGAGAGAATAGTTACTGATATGAACTTGCAGGTGATGGTATATGTTGTGACCACCTGCTTAACAAACTCTGATGCACTGTGTGTTCAGACAGAACCAGCATTAAGTTCTTCAGCAATTTCAGCTTCAGTAGCTCATCTGGCCAAGCTTTGCTCCTCTCACCTCTTCCTTGGAAGATTTTTACAAGAAATTGACAAATGCAGACTAGGAACACCCCACAAGAGCTGCAGTTCTGGCCAGTCGTCTAGCCATCACAATTTGTCTTTAGTCAAATTTGCTGAAATCCTTACGCTTGTGCATATGGAAATACGGACTGAAGATATTAACTCCTCTGACTAAAAGAACCAAATGATTAGTTTTAGTAATCTTTATTATTGTGAAAGGGTTTTGTGGCTCAACGTAAAGAGAATTTACCCATGAACTCGATAGTATCTAGCTTGAGTCTTCATCTGGGCACTATTACTATACCATTGCAAGACCGGACCAGTACCTTGGCAGAGGTCTATGCTCTCTAAGTGCTTCGAGGTGTGATTTTTCATCTTTGTCTTCATCTTCTTAGAGTTCTTTTTCATCTTTTCATCATCATTTTTGTCATCTTCATCTTCTTCTTCGTATCCTCCATTTTCTTCTTTGTCTTCCTTCTTCTTTGTCTACTTCTTTGTCTTCTTCTTCCTCTTATCATTTTTGTTGCAATTTTGCATATTTCTTTTAGATTTAGAAAACTTTATCTTCTGTACATTGAACGCATTCCTTTCTTCATAGCCTTTCTTAAAAACATTGCGCTGTATATTGAGATACTGTATTCTTGGGAGCATCTTGAAGTCTCCACATTACCTCTCTTCCTCTAAGCAACACATTACACAACTCACTGTTCCTGTACTGTCCATGTTAATCAGCCTATAACCCTGCTCTAAGTGACAGTGGACATAGAGAAGTGCTGACAGGGCGTCCTCCTTTATGTCCCCTCGGAGCCACCATAATGTTTCTTAATGCTACTGCTCGGCTGCATGCAGATGAGGGCTGTGGGACAAAGTTGTCAATCACAGGAAGATGTGACGGAGGCTCTCCCACTCATTACATCTGTTTGCAGTCAGCTCGGTAAGACTCTGTCGGGGAGTGGGAGCTGCAAGATGACCTGGTCCTTAACAAGTTTTTGTTTTTTTTATTCGTGGAGATAATTTCTGTGAACAGTAAATGTGTTTGAGATTTTGGAACACAATGTTTCTAGCTTTAGGAAAAGGGAAAAATAACAAAATGTGGTTGCATGCAAGTAGAGAAACCAGTTGCATTAGTCCAACTATAATTGGAGCTTTAAAAAAAAGTCGTTTTTATAGTAATTTTTCTTATAATCCAGGTGTTATACTTGAAGTGAGTTTTTTGTTGGTCTATTGCTGCATGTTTGTTGTTTTCTCAAACTAAGGTTGGACAAAACTCTGAGCTGCTCCAGAGCCGACAGAGGCACAGAGAAACACATGCAAACAAATTAGAAAAACACGAAGCACACTCACTGCATGAAAGACCAAGAAGGACATATATTTTGGGTTATTCTAGTGTGAAAACAGGTGTGCTGGTTGGTTGTTCTGTCATGTTGCAAAAGAAAAGATAAAGCAAGCACACTATAGCTTAAAGGGCTATATTATGCAAAATTGACTTTTCTGAGCTTTCTGAGATTCTTTTACATTGAGTTTGTGAGAGGACAAAACCGCTCGTTTCACCGGTGTCTTCACCTGTACCTTTTCCACCTGACCACGCCTCCTCTGAAGCTACCAAAAAAACCTACCCCCAAACTGCAGCGGTCACCACTCAGACACTGCTTCTGCACCGATGTGTTTATGTGGAGCGCTAAAGGGGCGTGCCAACAGTGGAACAGTGGGGAGGGAGGGCTCTTAAAGGGACAGGGACCTAATTTGAGAGTTTCTCACAAAGTCAAATGATGAGTTACTACAAATAAGATTTTTTCAATAATTGTTGCGTTTTCTGACCAAAACATAAGATGCGGATCTAGATGTGTCCTAAATTAATTTTAAAAACTTACAAAAAAGCAGATCAAGTGCTTTCAAGGCACTTGATGACTTTCAGTTTTGTGGAAGAAAGTCACTTTTACACAAATGCTATAATTTACTTGAGTATACTTTTCATGAAAGTTTACTTTTTTAGAAAAATAGTACCAGGAGCAGCAGAAGCAGCAATAATGGTAGTGGGAGTTGAAGTTGTAGTGGCAGTAGTACTAGTAGTAGTATCAAGTAGTAAGAGTACTTTTACTGGAGTACAGATTTTTTGTTCTTGGCTCAGTTGCTAATTAAGGAATGCATTTTTCTGACTATGTTGGGTTTGTGTGCTTTCACACAGTTTGACCAAATCAGCTATCAAAGTCTTATTGTTGTTATTCCAAAACCATCATCAATTTAAGAAATTAGCCACAATTCCTGGCTTTTAACGTGAAACACAAGTTCTCTAGGCTTTAGCAGAGCATTGTGGACTCAATTGTTCATTTCCCTCCTATTCATGTACGTCAAGTAAAACAAAGACAGAAATCCAAGACGTCTTAATTAAGCATTTACCATATTCCTACTAACATCTGAATGTAAATATATTAAGTGAGGTGAAAATGGCTCGAAACTTAACCAGAAAAATGCAGTAGAAGGGTGTGATTGGACCTAAATGAGCTGAAAGCCTTTTATGCATGCCGCTGGTGTGTGCTGTGTTAGAACGAGCGTCTGCGGAGTGGGGCTGGCACACAGGGGGCACAGATGGGCGCCAGCAACACTCATCTTCATGTCCCTCGCATCCACACATAATTAGCACATCTAAACACCACAACCAGCCCATCCCCATCTCAGCCCTTTCTCTCCTGTGGCTATTTTGCAACTGCACCGTCCTACATTTTTTCCACTGTTGAGCTAAACCAACAGTGCGAAAGACCTCAAAGACCTTCTAGTTTTGGGGGTAAATACTCTGCCCATTAAGCAGCAAAAGCCTTTAATCTGAAAAAGAATTAGCTAAAACTATGTGAATCTTAATGTGGGCATGACTGACAGATGTGGCTTGGAGAGGGCACTATGTTTAGTATCGCTGACTGAGATGTAAGAGACCGTGTTCAGAAGGGAATTAGTCTTTCAGTTCACTGCACCATGCAACATACTACAGATTTACAATGAGACAATGTCTGCTCGTAACACTGCAGTATCATAACGGGGCAGGAAAAACTGTAATGAGCAACAATAACACTAACACTGCCCTACGTAATGACAGAAGACATCTTGATTGCTTGTTTTATAACTTACCACTAGATGGAGCTGTGAGCTGTAAAAAAAACTTCTGTGTAGCATGTGGGTTGATGCTTAAAAGAAGAGGTTCCTAAACAGTGGGAAGAGACCCAAAAGTGGACCATAGAGAGGTTACGCTTGTCAAATGATTAAACAGATTTCAAAATACTGCCATAAAAGTTGTAGTAAAAAAAAAAAAAAGAAAGCATTAAACGCCCTAAATCAGGTGAGAGAAATTATAAAATTTCGCTCTGTACAAGTTGGTGCCATTTTGGTTATTTCTGATAGATTATCTTCTGCATTTGTAAGACGCTCTGCAAATAAACAGCTGTGACAGGCCGGGTCCAAATCGACAGAGTGGAAACCGCTCTGAGGATTTGGAGATTACTGCTTTCGAAAAGAAAATAGGAGGGGCTGGCTTGGAGGTGACAAATTATAATTAGATATTCAGTAATATTTAGTACAAGAAATGTGTTGCTAGATTTTGTCCAGAGGTGTTGGGCTGTTTTATGTTTAGAGATCTACAAAGAAGATAGAATATTTTATATGAATATTACTTTTACTTTTACACTGTGAAAATACCACATTGTGCTGAGCGCTTCATAAAAAGGGGGACATCAATAAATAAAAGACTTCACATAAGGTTTCAAGTTACATTGGACCAATTTAAAACACATCTGACATAAACAATATATCACTGATAGGACATGTCTGAAAGTTGAAGTTGTGTCCTCAATTTCTACTATGAAAACACTCTCCTAGTTGTTATTGCTTTTATTTAGAAACCCCTAGTGGAATAGGGATGCTTCCTACGACTGGGACTACACAGGGGACTGGGTCAAAAACATAATCTTCCTCACAAAAAATTATCAGATATGCAACCTGCCCATCTAGAGACACTTGTTGTCAAAACTGTTGTCGTATTTTAAAACACAACAACAATTCAGACACAAAGCGGATACAACTGTCCTCCCACGGCTTCCTCACACATCACCACATATCTCTGCTGCTCTCCTCAGTGATAGACTAGACCATAGTTCACTAATGATATCATTCAAGGCTGGGGCTATCATTCACATCCCACACATCGAGGAGAACAAACAGCATCTCGTCTCTGCCTCCATCCCGATAACACACCCCTGAGACGACAGGCAATTAGGCAAGACAGCACCGCCGCCACATGTACTTGTCTTTTTACACGGTAGTTTACTTTGAGGCTAAAAGAGGGAGGAATGTCTAGATTGTGGCCACTCACTATGAACATTAAGTTTAGAAAGTTGCTTTCAAGGATCCGACATGGCTTCTGATTGGAAGGAAACTATAGTAGTGGATAAAAGAGGGACAATAGACTGAGCAAACATAACATTACATTACTGGTGGTCACAGTCAAAAGTGTCAAGCTTGAACGTGTGTTCATTAGCCACACATAGCCTAGCTTAGGGCTGCACAATATATCGCAAAATTATCGTTATCGCAATATCAGCAAACGCAATATCCGTATCGCAAGAATCTAGATATCACTATAACACTATGGTCTTCCATCTGACAGAGATTTACACTGAAGAATCATTTCTCACCAGAGCCTTAAAAGAACATGTGTTGTGACTAAATAAAAATGTTTAAAAAGTCCAGTTTTAGTGCTAATTTAATTAATTTAGTCACAGCTTAGCCTTGTTTTATTCCTGGTTTAGTCTGTGTTAAGTTTTGATTTTGTCGCTGTTCTGACTTGTAAATACAGGAACTTACATTTTTGTGAAATGTAGTAAATTTAATTCACGGTATT
Organism: Bostrychus sinensis; assembly: GCA_020698575.1. Taxonomy (NCBI): domain Eukaryota; kingdom Metazoa; phylum Chordata; class Actinopteri; order Gobiiformes; family Eleotridae; genus Bostrychus; species Bostrychus sinensis. Next base: position 10,255,280 of record CM036241.1, on the reverse strand, counting down.
TTCCGGACTATAAGTCGCAATTTTTTTCATAGTCTGGCTAGGGGTGCGACGTATACTCAAGTGCGACTTATATATAAAATATTTCACGTGTTGGTTATTTTCACACTGACAGCCACGAGGGGGCGCTCTAGGCTTGTGTACCAGCATCTGCTGCACCTTTACCACTGACAATTTAAAATGTAAACATTACCGCTAACAACTTAGGCTATAAAGACAACTGAGAAAGAGCGGAATAATTGGAAATAGAACTGATGCTGAGTCTGACGACAGCCACGCAGAGGAGGAAGCGGCGCTTCGTCTACCTCTGGAGTTGGCGGAGTTGTTCAGAAGCGACACCGAGGATGAAGAATTTAAAGGATTTAGTGATTAGGAGTGAGATCGTGAGTTTGGTGAACTTGTTATATTATGTTCTTTATGCTATAGTTATGTGAATAACTGTTAATATATTACGTTAACATACGAGACACCTATTCAGTTCGTTGTTTATGCTTCATGTAGCTGAATAACCATCAATGTGTTACGTTAGCAAACCACACACCTATTCAGCCTGTTGTTCTCTATTCTATTATTACTGTAACTTTCCTTTCAAGATGAAATGTCTGTTCTTGGTGTCGGATTTTGTAAAATAAATTTCCCACAAAAAATGCAACTTATAGTCCAGTGCGACTTATATCCGTTTTTTTCTTCTTCATTATGCATTTTTTGGCAAGTGTGACTTTTCAACATAGTTTTCGAATATCGCATGTTTTCTCCATATCGTGCAGCCCTAGCCTAGCTACATCTTGGCATTAGAGCAAAACTTGGAGGTGATTGGACAAACCACTCATCAATCATGGGTCATTTTGTCCGATCAAAGCAGCATGTTGCTTACATTAATATTAACATAAATATTAACAGTAGACACATTTATAGCCTGTGCGTCCTGGGAGTGGATCTCTTCTTCAATGTGGTCTCCATAAGGTTTTTTTTTTTTCCTTACTGAGAGGGATGATAGAAGGACAGGGGACTGTTTAGTTTAGCGTATTGTTTATGTTTGATTGTGTGTTTATGTTTGATTGTGTGACTGTAAAGCGCTTTGAGGCGACTGCTGTTGTGATATTGGACAACAGAAATAAAATTGAATTTGAACAGAGTTGAACATTTGAATCCTGCTTACAGAACCTTTAATATTGGTCAAATGGTTGCTTTCCCATTAAGCCTAAAACACTACCAGTACTGCCATGCTATTGGTCTAACCCACCACAAGGCAAATACACACTGAGCACACAATGGCTTGGGAAAAAAAGCACTAGTAAGTAGTATACACTGCCTGGCCAAAAAAAAAAAAAAAGTCAACACCTGGATTTAACTAAGTAAATAGATAAAAGCCTCCCTGCAGTTGGTCAGGTCAGGGTTCAGTAACGTGATGAGCCCAAAGAATGAGGTCAGCTGACCTCCTGCATATACTGAATGACCAGGTTGCTCCATCAATGGATTTTTTCTTCCCTGATGGCGCAGGCTTATTCCAAGATGACATTGCCAGGATTCATTGAGCTCAAAATGTGAAAGAGTGGTTCAGGGAGCATGAGACATCATTTTCACAAATGGACTGGCCTCCACAGAGTCCAGACCTTAACCCCATTGAGAATCTTTGGGATGAGCTGGAGTGACTGCCTGCCCAAGTCACACACTAGTATTTTGTTGGCCTTTTAGCTTTGATTACAGCATGCATTCGCTGTGGTGTCATTTCGCTAAACTCCTGCAATGTCACAACATTTTTTTTTCTGTCCAGCGTTGCATTAATTTTTTGCCAAGATCTTGTACTGACGATGGAAGACTCAGACCACTGCACAAAGTCTTCTCCAGCTCATCCTAAGGATTCTCTGTGGGGTTGAGGTCTGGACTCTGTGGTGGCCAGTCCATGTGTGAAAATAATGCTTCACCTCACCTGTCACTGGTCATAATGTTATGCCTGATTGATGTACACTGACACACACAGTACCATACAAAGAAGGCTTTTGAACACATGAACATAAATAACTTTTTAATGTCTCATCCAAGTCTTGTCTTCTACGTTCAAACCTATGCCTTTTTGTCACCTTTTATGGATTGGTTTGTGAAAATCTCCACAGGTTTCAAGCGATATCATGCATTTTGTATATTGCTCATTTTGCTCAGGTGATAACATGTCCAATACAGCCTTGTGAAGCTCATTAAATGCCAAATATTTCCAATTTCTCCACGCTCATTCCCTGGAGTTACATCTCAAAGGACCTGTTGCAAAGAAACTAATTTCAGATGCAATTATTTCCTCAAGGCTACGACGAGGGCCTCTTTGTGACAGATGAGGTATCTCCCACAATAAAACAGCTACGCCTGACAGAGGTAATTCTTTATTAGCAACACATAATAAGGATTTACGCTTTTCATCTCTTTTCACGCTCACACAACACACTGGAGGACAATAGAGCTGGTCATTTCTGAAGCCTTACAGAAGTGGATACTACACAACAAGGCACAGAGCCAACTGTCAAAGCCGAACTGAAGTTTAAAGACAAGATAATAATGAGTGTACAGTAGACTCTGCCAGACCAGAACTATCAGCAGCCTCATTAAAATGCAGCTTCAAAGCCACCAATCAACAAAATGTGAAGCCAAATTAGCCAGAGAGGAGGCGATTAACTTTGAAAGAGTCTGTAGTAGAGAGAGCAGCGGAAACATAAGTGTCACATAACTGAATGTCTCACTTTATCTTGAAAAAGTGTGCAGCTAATATGTTTCCGTTTATTAAAGAAAACAGTTTAATCAGCTAATAGCAGTAAACTGCAACAGGAACATAGTCGTAATGATCAACAAGTTTAATATATGAGAATGTTTAGCAGAGATGAAGGATTCAGGTCAAGTTATTGGCCTCATTTCTGGGCTTCCTGACTTGACTTAAACATACAACTAATGACTTGGGACTCGACTCGGACTTGTGAGTTTTTGAGGGCCAGTGACTCAAGACTCAACTCATGGTTCACACTAATGACTTGGACTTAGACTCTCACATTGATAACTCGGACTTGAGCACCATGGACTTAACCTGGCAAAAGACAGATTGATATAACAGAAAAGAGTTGCTAATGTTATATCAATCTGGAATGGCTCCCATTAAAAAAGTTTGTAAAGGGGTGGGACATTCAGTAGAATACTTGAAGGTGACTGGGTAAAGCGCCAGCTTCGTAGCTAAACAACAGAGTGCACTGATGGTGAAACAACTTAATAAAGACGCTGTAGAGCAGCATACCTTATATTTTTCCGAGTTGCATGTTGTTAACAAGTATCACTAAAAGTGCTTGTCGTTGTCGGCAAACCTAAATCCCGCCCACTCACGGCAGTACAGCCGCATTATTTGCCCGGCCGTCACAGGTCCGTACACAAACAGATCAGCAGGAGCCTGACAAGATGGATTTCGTGAATTTGTAAACTCACAATTTCCACGACAATCCAGCTTGCTGTGCAAGGTAACTGTGCAAGGCAATGGGCTCAGCCTGGACGCAGACTTGATCATAGATGCCACTTCCAGATGTTTTGTTGCACAGAACCATCTAGAACTCTCCAGTTTTCAGAGAAAGAGTTTGCAAAGGGTACTTTAGATCAGTGGAGATGATTGGATGAACCACCTTCCCAATCATGGGGCCACTTTTGTTCAATCAGATCAACATGTTGATTACATTTGGTAAAACTGTGGCTTAATCATCAAACCTAAGACAGGGCATAACCACCAGTACCACACAACTGGTCTAACCCTTCACAAGTCACATAAAGCAGTATATGATGGCTTGGGAAAAATGCACTAGTAACTAGAATAGTACTTGCTTTCCAACAGAACTGACATATTTTAGTAAAAAAAAAAACTAACTGTGGTATTAGATATTTTTTTTCCCTCAACTAAAATAATAAGTTACACTGAGTCATTGCACTGAATCCCATTCAGTGCTGTTAATTTATGCACAGTCTAGAATTTCATTAGCGAGACATAAATGCATCATCACTTGTGTATCGATTAGCCATAACATTACGACTACAAACAGGTCGAGTGAATGATCTTGTTCCAATGGCCCTGTCTGTGCATCCATACGGCAGAATATTAACAGTCTGCAGTGGTCACTAAGGCATACTTAATGAAGTGCCACTTTATGACTCATGCACCTATTATTACTGCGCAATATTACAAAAAACTCAAACTGAATTCAGTTAAACCAGACTTTTTCAATAAATGTAAACACATTCAAAAATACTAGGTTTAATTCTAGGCTAATTTAGATTATTACTCTGGAACATCCATTTTGCACAGGTTTAAGTGCTGCCATTGATGTAATAAATCTGTGGTTATTTAAATTTGCCTAGTTAAATCAGCATTTTCAAAGTCTAAAAATGCTAGAAGAAATGAAAAAAAAAAGAAAAAAAAAGAAAATGATCCAGTAGTGAAACAGACACAGTACTTAGTTTAGTCCTAGATTAGTGTTTGGTTTAGTCTTGGTTTTACAGTGGCCCTGTGGTGCATCATCAAAATTGTTTTTGTCCACTAGAAAAATAAAAACTTTTTTTTTTTTAAGAGTCCATTAAAATAAAGTCATTGAGACATGAATTTATTTTAATGGACTTAATTTTTAGAGGTGGATTTCTTTTTTGAGGCATCATTTAAAAATCTTTCTCTGCTTTTATTTTTCTAGTGGACACAAAACATTTTGATAATGCTCCTTTTTAATTTTTTGGATTTTCTTTATTTATTCTTTTTTTAGGCAGGATTTTTTAAACCTACCTCTGCTTGTAGTTTTCTGGTGGACGTTTGATGTTGCAGCTCAGGGCCATTGCATGGTTTCGTCCTAGTTTAGTTCAAGATTAGTGTTGATTTATCCTGGTTTAGTTCTTGTTTTAGTCCATTAAAGGCATGGAAAGCCAAATATTTTTTGTGTTGGTACTTTTATTTTTTTAAGGAACAGCAGGATAAATAGCTGGTGGTCACTTTAGTTTATAATTAGTGCATGTCCAAACTTCAAAACTCCAAACTCTAAATGAATCCTGACAGAATCATGTATCAGATTATAATTCCTGTGTCGTGATGAGATTTTGCACCCACGGGCCTCTCATTTCAGGATCCAGTGGAAATCTTCCTCCTTTTTCACCAAGTGCTGCCTGCTGTGTCCCTTTAGGCCGCTCTCTAAAGACTTCACTGGTAATTACTCACGGCATCATGGGACTTCTGGCATGTATAATTACTGGTGAGGCCATACACTGAAGTTTCCTTTAGCTGTGAGCTGGTTCAGAGTGGCACTCCTCCAGCCAGCTGTCAGCACGCACACACAGTCTGCACTAATGGGAAAAATGAATGGAAATGTGAAGTCCCTCCCTGTGCAACTCTCCAGCTTGGTTCTCTCCATCCTGAGTGGATTAATAGACAAACTACAGCTATAGACTCTTCAAGAAGTGGCAATTTGATGACAAAGACAAAAAGTATTTCCCATTTTTACAATGGACCACATTCTAACCAGTAAATAAGACTTTTTAGATGGAAAAAGTAACAGTTTTTTGCAGATATAATTGTAGAAATTGACTTTCAAATAATAGCACATAGTTCCAGTCACCAAAGGTCTGCCATGGTTTTGTACTTGTAAAGCAGTGGTTCCCAAAGTGAAGTCTGGGGCATTGTAGGGGGTCCCCCAGAGGTTGTCTAGGGGCCGTTTAGAAGACAACGCGTTTTGCCGAATCTGTAAAAATTTGACTGCGGTTTGGCCTTCTGTTTACACTAAGATGTGGTTTCTGTTTTCTGAATCGGCAAAAGTTTAAAAAGAGGTGTTTTTGTCTCACAGCAGGGAGCCACTTGGAGCCACTCCGCTCTCTGTAAACTGTGAAAACAGCAACTCACTGAAAACAATTACGTAACTGCCCCAATCTGAGCAGTGATTGACTGACTGCCCGCTGTATGTCAGCTGACCCGCGAGCGCAAAATATGTGGCTTTTGTGTCTCATGTTCATATCTAGTCCAGTAACTGTCAGTAATATCTGTATAAGTACTTACTTTTAAGAGAGGCCACAAGATCCTAAAGTAGTTGGAAAGATACAGACCAGAGCTATCACTTCTTCTGCTGTTTACTCACTGTGTGGTGTAGAGCATTTGTGGGGCCCACAGCGCTGTTTGCTACAAATACAGGTGCTACAGTTTACAATTGTTTTCCTCACACCTCAGCGTTGTTGTGTAAATGTGAATTGGAGACGGCATGACTGTTGCGTTTTCCTGGGTAGCGTTGTCCTGTAAACAGGCCCTATATTAAATACATAAAAATAAACTGAGTTTGAAATGATCTACAGTTTTATACTTGTTAAAAAAATTAACATCTAGCAAATTTAACAGTCAGTGTTTTTTGTAACGTTTTTAGAAATCTATGGAGAAAAACATGACATAGTCTTTTGAATATGGTGAAGTTTTGTTGTTGGGGGTCCGCATGGGTTTTTCGGAAATATAAGGGGGCCGCAACACCACTGACTTTGAGAAAGGCTGTTATAAAGGATAACATAAGAATTCAGTTACTGTGAGCAAGTAGCCCTTAGCTTTGTAGAGCTAATTGCTCCCAATGTCGAAACATTGCGTTTTGAAGACTAAGAACGGCTGTGCCAGAGAAAAGAGCATTACTTAAAAAGGCGTAAATAAAGCAGAACACAACTCCAGGTAGGTTTCTGATGAGGGAACAACAGTGTAACATGGTAGAAAACTCAGAAAATTTGGTTTAGTTCATTATAGTCCCTTTAACTGGTTACTAACCCTTACATTATAATTAACTAATAGTTTATAAGTTATTATAAACTGTTGCCGAATGCATTAACATATCATATAGAAGCCTGCAATACTTTTTTATTAATCTATCGTCTGCTTCCTTTATTTATTCAGGGTCGATACAGTGAACCAGTTGCACAGTGATTTGGGAATGGTTTATGCCAGATGCCCTTCCTGTTGCTGGGTCTGGTTCTTAATGCATGTAAAAGCATTAGCCACCAACATTGCATATTGTGCATAATGAAGATGGTTTTGGCAAATGACAACTGACTACATGCGTTACTGTCATTGTCAGTGGTTATTATATTTGTTGGAGCAATTTCTGCTACAGACGCCAAGGGCTACATGTTAAAAGTCACTCAGTCCTTCTTATATGATGGTCAATTTACAGAACCACGGCAGACTATAAAAGTTTGAAAATGTATATGACCAGAGCTTGACATTAACTTTTTTGTTCACAGGCCATTTTGGCTGGTGTTCTTTAAAGATTACCAGCCATTTAGGTTTTTTGCTAGTTTAGATGTTAAAGCATTGATTCATGAGTAGACAATAATCTGTTGTTTTTACAATTCTTCTGAAAATTACCACTGAAATGGTACTTTTTAAAACAGTAATTTATCATCATCAAAAAACAAACATTTATTTAGACTAGGGCTGCACAATATATCGCAAATTTATCGTTATCGCAATATCAGCAAACGCAATATCCGTATCACAAGAATCTAAATATATCGCAATAACGCTGTGGTCTTCCATCTGACACTGAAGAATCATTTTCCACCAGAGCATTAAAAGAACATGTGTTGTGACTAAATAAAAATGTTTAAAAAGTCCAGTTTTAGTGGTAATTTAATTAATTTAGTGACAGCTTAGCCTTGTTTTATTCCTGGTTTAGTCTGTGTTAAGTTTTGATTTTGTCGTTGTTTTGACTTGTAAATACAGGAACTTACATTTTTGTGAAATGTAGTGAATTTAACTTACTGTGTTCAAAAAGTAGGCTCTATTTTCAAATATCGTAATAATATCGTTATCTCTATTTTCAACATAGTTATCAAATATCGCATGTTTTCTCCATATCATGCAGCCCTAATTTAGACTCTGGATCTCTATATTTTTGCTTTTTTGTCTTTTTTATTGTTATTTACATGTTTTCAGTTAAAGAGTTACATTTTGTCTCTCTGCTGATGATTTATTATAGGTTTTTTTAGGTAGATTATGGGGATTTATAAGCATAGCAGCAGCAAGTCAGGTCTAAAACAGTTCAAATAAATAAAAACAACCCAACCGGACAAAGTGGCTAGTGAGACTGAAAATGTTACTGGCCAAAATGGAAATATATCTGCATTTGGCCAATTGGCTCGTGTTAATGTCAAGCCCTGTATATGACCTACATCAATTAAGTAAATTTTGTCTAATGAAATTGACTACCAGATCTATGTGCAGTTATTTGAAAGTCTATTTAAACAACCACATCTGCCACATCTAAAAACACCTTATTTACTGGTTTCACTTTGTCAAAATGAATGGGACAAACCACAGCTCTATCCCACAGTCCAAAACATGACTATTTACAGATTCCCCACTTCTTGTTTTGCTGACATATGGCACCTAAGTGGGCTAATGCGCTTTACTACATAATTTGTGAGAATAGTCTGCTTAAAGATAGCAGCAGGGGACATAAAACAGCAGTCAACATTTTTCACTTTATTAGATCCTGTCTGGATTCTCATTCGCGGGGATTTCACTCACTGTCCATAAATATTAATGGGGTACTTTACTATAGGGAGAGTAGGCATGTCCACCATCTTGCATAATATTGGCTTGAAGACCTATGGGACCAGACTTCAGAGTATTTATTTCTCATTTTATACCCACCTTTAATGTTTTTTGGAAGCCGACAGACAGACAAGCGGCGGCAAAATGCTAATAAATTTGACTGGGAGCGCGCCGTTGCTTCTCGCTCTGATCTGAAATTCTGATTGATGAATTGGAGCTCGGTCTGGCTCTCAAGGTGAGTCACTCTCCAACCAATTTACACCCACTTTCAATGCAGTTCCACGCCGCGCCACTCCCATACACAGATATATAAATGCATGTGAGAGAGAGGAAGAAGAGCTGCTTTCTGATGCTGCTGATCACGGTGGGAAGCCTAAAGCCAAGAGCTGTGAAAGAAACAAAAAGAAAATTCAAGAAGCAAATGGTTCAGTCTTAGAAATGCAATAGTAGAGTGGGATTTCTAATGCGTTGCAGTGATTTATCTGTAATCACAGCAGCGGTCAACTACGAGGTCACCAAGGTTGAAACATAACAGTCATATTATATAAAGCTGCACCTGAAAAACTACTTTTTGTCTAAACACTGTGAATGCATTGCCAATACAACATTTCATTCATGTTTTTTATGCATTTATGACTTTGTGCTGAACTGACAGTCTTTTTTGGTAGCTATTCATTCAATGCTGACAAACCTTACAGACCAACAACCAATGAGAGCATTCCCATCTGTCCCTGAGCATGTGATTGGCTGAACTTTTCTGTCATGTGGAATCCAACTCCATATTAATCTTGTGTTTTTCCACACATCACACAACATGCTATTAAGAGATTATACAGTTTCTCAATCGAAAAAATGAGTAACCTCAAAGGAAAGATGACGGAAAAGGGACTATGAATCATAATCACAACATATAATCACTTTTTCTCTATTGTGGAGAGATATCTAAATGGACTTCGGTTTACCTAATAGTGCACTATACTGTAGACGTATCTCTTCGGTTTACCTGTATACGTATCTCTAATTGTTAATGTTACGTACATGAAGGACACTTGCTAAGACAACACTGTTTAATGTGATTTTGCAGCAGTGCAGTTGCAGAAAGCCTTAAATTTATGCGGTGTTGCCTAAAAATATCCTTTAGAGCAGTGGTTCTCAAACTGTGGTACAGGTACAACTGGAGTTACGCAGGCTTCTTCTGGTATTGGTTGGTATTCAGTTCTGATTTAGTTTAATTTAATTTTAGTTTTACTGTGATTGGTGATTACATTTGAGGTGTATAGACCACTGCTTAGTCCTGGCGATGTCCTATCTGTCTTAGACCTGGTTTAGTCCAGTTTTAGTACCGGTTTGGTCCTGGTTTAGCTTATTTTTTGTCCTTTATTAGTAATGCTTATTGTACATCAACACTGGTCAAGAAAACGCAACAGTCATGCAGCCTCCGATTGGCATTTACACGAAAATGCTGAGGTGTAAGGAAAATGAGAGTTAATGTGATCAAACTGTAGTACCTGTATTTGTCCAGCAAACAGTGCTGTGCAGCCCGCAAATGCTCTACACCACACAGTGAGTAAACAGCAGAGGAAGTCATAGTTTCATCTGCAACTTTCCAACTACTTTAGGATCTTGTGGAGCTGTGCAAATGAATATTGAGTAAAAGTAAGTACAATACAGATATTACTGACAGTTATTGGACTAAATATAAGCATATGCAGTCTGTAATTGTGGGTCAGCTTTTCAAAAGATTGGAGATTTGGAAAAAGGAAACCCTGTCCTCGTGTAAACAAGGTCAAACCACAATCAAGTCATTGTGTTTTTAAAGATGGAAACCAAATATTTTCTGAGGTGGAAGGCTACTTGGTGGGAAAAGGTTGAAAGCCACTGTATATGAGAACTGATTTCCAACTGACTATTTAAAAAATATACAACCAATCAGAGAAACATCACATAAAGTCCATCTCATTTTGGATAAACGATTATTTTTGGACAGGTAGGAATGCATTAAGGTGGAAATAGATTTTAATCAGAGGGATTAAGAAAGTGAATGCTGGCCATGCTACAAGTGTATATCTTTTGACACTGTTTGGTTTTGCTTTACCCCGCTTTTGTTTCATTTTGCAAAACAACAAACACACAAGTACACTATATCTTAACCTGTATCCTAATGGTACAGTTAAACTATCTAAAGTTACGGCTGCTCTGTCCAGTTGGCTGCCTCTACATTACCTCTGGGACCAAAACTGCTTAACTCAGTCCCAGTGGTTTTGTGGTAATAAGTTATGGCAATTAAAGTGCGCTTTTATTCCTTGCGTCTGTACAGGCTCACACACACACACACACACCCATGCATGAGCGCGCACACACAATCAGACGCATTAGCAGCGGCCCATAGACTTACTGCTAATTGGCTCTTTAACTACTGCCTCATTTGGCTCGGGATTTTCACTACAGCCTTCACTGCAGCAGAAACTGGCAGCAGACAGAGTACAAAGTGTTCAAATAACTTCCTCCACAACCACAAACATGCGTCTTTGAAATAGTTATAGTCTAACATGTGCCTGATGATGGTTACTTTTAATGAATTTATTTTATACCTAACAAAAATTAGCCTATTCCTGTTCTGGTGGAGAAATTAAGGGAGACTGTGAGGGATTGCCTTGATTTCTGACCTTTCCTTGATGTCTAAGTTTATGCAAACACTGCCATCTAGTGGACAGCAGTGCACAACAGAATCCAAATAAACGCTTCTTCAAACTCGTGCCTCTTGTCTGAAACTGTGATGTTCAAGTGGTGAGTCAGGAACCAAAATTGGGTCATAGGGAGGTTGAGTATAGTTTAAATGTTCAGTTTAATGTCTTTACTGTGATTTTAAATTATTAAAGTGAACTCACTCGGTCTCTATTTTCTCACAAATCTCAAAATTTTCTCACACCCACAAATATTTATTCTACATTTTACACACAAAATACTGACCTTACCCCATTGTTCTTAACTTAAATATTTCTTTTTAGAAGCTCCTCTCTGCACTGATCAAAAAAGAGGGACATTATCTTAATAAGTGGGACGAGGGGACAGATGCCTAAATGATAGTGCAGTACAGCCAAAAGTGGGACAGGTCAGGTGGTCCCTCTAAACACATCATTATGGTTGTTGTGAAAAATTGAGTCAGGATAAAATGATCACAGGTAAAATTTGTTCCCACAGGACAAGCTGAGACTGACCTGAGAGCGACAGTAAACATTTTATAATTATAGTGATTTCTGACAAACACAAAGTCTAATCTGGTACCACACTGATACAATGTCACCCACACAACAGTCCCCTGGGTGAATTTTCTGCAGATTATGACCTATATTAAGTATATGCATGTTAACTTGGGGAAGTGTGAGTACACAAAACAACATCTCCATTTCTGTGCTCTTCAAGGTGCAGGCACAAAGAAAATGTTATTTTGCTGAAAAGACTACGCACTGCAAGATAAAGATTCTAATGAACAAATTACACATTTAGCATATTTAAACCAACTTTATCAGGGTATATTTCATAATGCACCAGATGTTTGTTTTTTTTATTTTTTTTTATTTTAACTGGGCCTAAACCAACACTAATCAATAGGGCTGACAGCCTCTGGTCGCTTAGTCAATTATTCAATCAGTGAGGTCTCGCTTGACTAAAACGTTATTGGTCGTTTAGTTGCATCCACTCTTTGCTTCATTAAAGCTGGTCTAATGTATTACTTGATAACTTTTATCTACATTTTACAGCCATCTTTCCTAAATTTCTAATTAATGTAAAGTCAGCTGTTTGTGTAAATTCCCCCACCTATCTTTTGGTCGACTACAGCCCTACACTTCACATTTAATCCTCAATCAGAGCAAAGCTAAAACAGAATAGAATAAAACTAGCTCTAAATTATACTCAATCTAAGACTCCTGAGTACCACAAGTAGGACCTAAAAAAAGACCTAAGGCTCTGGCGTTGGTCTGTAAAGTCAAGCTGACCTGCACCAGCCACTATCTGGAGTCTGCAGTTCTAAAGATACACTGTTTAAGAGCATGGTGTGGTCCTGCAGCTGCACTGTGGGTAAGAGGAAGTCTAGAGTTTAAGTAAATTTAAAAAACAAAATCCTGCCTGTCTCTCTCTCTCTCACACACACACACATGCAAATTCAAACTCTCTATAAGGCTAATCCTCTCCACAGAAAAGTCCACTGTATTTTCATTATTAAGAAACTTTGGTCATTAGTTATCATTAAGCGCTCACTGTGTGTCTAATGGTCCACACTCTGAAAGTGTAAAATCAGCAGGAAAGTTTTGAAAGCTGCTCAATTAGCTTCACCACAACTTTCCACTGGAACATACCACAGCAAAGTGATCTTAGTGAAGTTTCAACTCTACTGCAGTGAAACTAATGGGAGGCAAGCTAAAGGTACATTGCATTATTCACTTAAGCTTATTAAACTTCTTAAAAGTTCAGGAGTTGAACTTTTGGGATCCCACGGTGTGAGAGAGAAATAATGGATTATGCAGAGGATAAGCTCTTACTAACGGCCTTTTAGATGCTAAATGCCTCAAAAAACTGTAATTAATTTAGTCATGGTCACTGATCAGTTCCACTTCCACTTTTTTTCAACCAAATTCAACTCTATAGGCTGGATAAATATCACCCGATGCTGTGCAAATCAAAAATTTGGGACTTCACAGCTGCCAAAAATATGAAGATGATGGATATTAATTTAATGATACCTAGAAGTGATATTTTTCTTCTCTCACACTACACATTTTATTATTCTTGAGAGAAATCTGTCAGCTTTTGTCCTATAGTAATTCAAATATTTTCTTAGTTATTAAAGTTAGCTTTCCTAAGACATAGTATAAAGCATGCTATGATTCTCAACTGGTGGACGAGGACAAAAAGTGGGTCACGAGTTAAAGTTAAATACAGTTTCAATGATCAGCTTATTCGAAGCCTAAATATTGTTTTAAGTACATGAAATTGTAAAAAGTGAATGAATAATGTACCTAATTTTAAAGTACTTTGAATGTCTAGAAAATTATTATTAAAGTTGCGCATTTATACCTCAAGAATGATGCAACTACCACTCAAATACACATTTCCTAAAATAGTTTGAAAGTTAATATCAAATCAATGTGCTCTTCTCGCGAATGCAGCTGAAGTTTTATCTTACAGCCTGTATCTGTATCTCTGACATCAGCCATGCGTTAAGACTTTCCCGTCCAACAAGTCACCGTTGTGCAGACTTTATCTGTTGACTGAAAACACACAATCCATGACAAACCGCGGTAATTAAAGCTGCAGACACAAACACACAACCCTGAGCCACAACATACAGTTAAGCCCACAATTATTCATACTCTGGCCCTGCCTAGACAACGACCCAAAACACATCAAGGACCTGGACCTTCTATGCAAAAGAAAAGTGTCCCGAAATCCCAGTGGAAATGTTCAAAAAACCTAGTCAACAATTATAGAAAACGTTTAACAGAAGTGAAAATAAAGGCTTTTTCCATTTATTATTGAGAAAGGGTGTGGATATAAAAGCCAAAAATTCACTTCAACTCAAAATTCAGCCTGTTTTAGACTTGTATTTCCACATGATTTCCACATGAGCAGTAAACATTATGATGACAAAGCCAGTTTAATGCCTCCTAAAGCCAGAGCAATGTTGGGAGCACACAAACTGTTTCATGTTTACAGACCAGAGTGTGGAAACTGTCTCTGCGTCACTGCCAGACCAGATTGAAGCCACACAAGAGCGCGAGAAACAGACAGGAAATATATCAACACAAGCGACGTGGCACTGAACAGCTGACTGCTTTCAGGATACACAGACTCAGTTCTTTCCACACAACGCTGCACTTTGGTTTGAAGAAGCCATCAGCTGTACAGACACAGAGATAGGTCTGCATACACTTACATAACCTTTAAACAACTTCAGCAGTTAACTCAAAGTGATATCCTTTTGACTGTTATGTCATCAGAGACCCAGGTAAGTGCAGATAGATGTGACCTACAGAGGGCACTCCTGAACTCCAATGATAAAGGGCTTCTCCATTAATAAGTTTAAATGGTATAAAGTCAAAAGCCAGTGTACTGCTAACCCAGAAAAATGGGAGAGAGGAATGTTGTCTCAGGAAGTGCATCCAATGTAAAGGGAAAAGCCAAAAGAAAAGAAGATAAAGAAGTCATAATCAACATGTAAGTCTAGTCACATTAACAAATACAACTGCCCCATTTGTTTACAGTGACCAGACGTCCCTTCTTAACCAGGATAGTCTCAGTTTTAGGCTCCTTGTCCCATGTCCCAGAACATATCTGTAAAAACTCTTGTATGTCCAAGCTGTCCCCATTTTAACCAACAGAAAAGCACAGGACATTTAAAAGACCTTTGTCTAAACACTTTTGCCACTAAATTTACTTACAATGCCATAATTTTCATTAATAAATAGCCATTAAAATTAAAATTTAAGCCCTAGCGTCATGTATTTTAATTACATGCCAGAAAATTGTGCAGATTTTGAAGCTTTTTTGTCACTTGCTGAGTTCAAATGCACTGTGATTTGTAAAAGAAATATGTGTCCCAGTTTTTGGGTTTATAAATTTGGTCACCCTACATTTATTATCATAAGTTACATATTTCAGTTTATGAAAGGTAAGCACAGTTTATATTATACTTAATTCTTGTTTATGGTCTATATTTTAATGACAAGTTCCTGTTCCCTTTCTGTAACTCCCAATGTATTATTGTACAGTGACCATCGCTGTCCACTAATTTTCATGGTGCATCAGAGTTTCCAGCACATAATTTGTCAGTTCATGTGTTAGACAGTTCAAATGGTGTACCTGCTGAGTGCTATGGGAAACACTGATGCATTGTGGGAAACTTTGACTGCTCTTTTCTTTAGTCACTAGACAGTTGGACAAAAATATGAAAATAACATAAAATAGCCTTCACAGTGAGCAGAGGATGGTTTTGGACCCAGTGACTTGTTTAAAAAAGAAATTTATTGTAATGTATTTTGGTGGTCAACAGCCAGGGCCATACACAGAATTTTAAAAATACTGAGGTCCATTGTGTTAGGTTGTGGCCAAGTCTAGTCCTGGGTTTATCCTGGTTTCGTCCTGGTGTAGACCTAGTTTATTCATTATTTAGTCCTGGTTTAACCTTGGTTTAGACCTGGTTTAGACCGGATGTAGTCCTGTTAGACCTGGTTTAGTAATTCTGGTGTAGATTTAGTTCTGTCCTGGTTTAATCCTGCTTTACTTCTGGTCTAGACCTGGTTTTGTTCAGGTTTATCGTTACATATACAGTACACACACATGAGAAAAATACTGTGGTCCAGCCTGTGACCTCTATGGTGTGTGCAGCTATGTCAATAAGTATTATTTACAGAGCAATCTAATACATTTAAATAACTTAAATGTCAAGAAGGCTAACATATAAGCCAGTAAGTCTTAAAATACTGCATCTTAGGGGCCCAAATCAGACGGGGACATGGTCGTGACCTCTTTGACCCTCTTGGATTTAAGCCTTTTGCACATGTTTACACTGGAGACTACTGTAATCTTTATATGCACATACCACCATGAATTAGTGAAACTATCAGATTAAATCCTCTGCACGAACTCCTTTTTTTTTTTTTTTTTACCATAATACCTGTAATAATACAATCAGACAAGCTGAATTATAGCTGTAATTTTAAGACTGTGACCAGGTCAAGAGGAATAACACATACCTCTGCTGTTATACTTTGGAGATACAAGTACAAGTCGTTATATCACGGGTCAAGTGCATGCTTCGTTAGGACAGGGGCGAGGGGGTAAAGTGGAGGGAAAGTTACCTGGTGCGGGTCGTCGTAAAAGACCCCCACGGTGCTGAGTTTGGGTCCGATGCTGCAGGTCTCTGTGAAGGCTGCACCGCAGTCCTTGTACGATCCCTCTCTGAATTTGTAAGCGACGGTCACATTCCTGATCGGAGGTGGTCCCGTCTTTATCACCACGTCAGACAAAAGCCCCGAGTACAAGAAGAAAGCCGCTATTGTCACTATTAGACACACGACAAGGACGGCTATGAGGATCAGGAGAATTAGATCAGACATGGTGCCCAGTTACAAACAACTCCTCCGGGATGGAAATACCCAGACTTTGTGGTCCACGACAATACAAAAAACGTAAAGATGTAAGCGGATGAATGTTGTCTAAAGACGTGAAAGACTGTCACGACGCAGAAAACGGACTGTCCAGCAACGTAGCCGTTTGTTTACGGTATTTTCCCAAACAGTGCAACACACTTCCCGGATGTACCATTCACATGACAAGAGGGGGTTAATATTTCTCTACTAAACGATCATTGGATATTATATTCCTGTTAACATAATTAGTGAGAATACATTTGAATAAATTCCTACGTATTTTCTATCATAAGCAACAACTTAATAAATATACAGTTTTACAGAAAGCTACGGCCTGTCCCCGCGCTTTAAAGAAATGGTTTGGTCCACATCGCAACCTGTCAAAATGTAAATTTGGCCTTTTCTCCTAGGTCTTAGTCCGCTCTATTCCTGTTTTAAAAGCAACGCAAAAATTATTTAAGTTTTAAGTTGTCAAATAATTTCTGATAAATGTCTGAGTTTTGAAGATTTTTCCGTTAAGTATTTGAAATTAAGAGACTTTTAAAACTTTTTATACCACTTGAAATGAAATTTTATGCCAAGTTTGACTGCAAAAGAACAATTATTTGTATGTTACACAAATTAAATATCCCTACTACTCTAAAACTAAACTTTTTTTTTTTTTATCTAATGCAGATCAAATAACGTCAGTGCTGCATTAAAAAAAAACCTTAAATACTAAACCTCTCAGAAAAGCTTTTAAAAACAAACTGAAGGCACATTCGAGCGGGCGACTGAAAACATTTTAAAAATGATTTATGATAGAATTTAATGAGGTTAAACAATCAGTTTTTGCAATGATACAATATGTATCGATTAGAATTGTTTTGATACGATTCAAGAACCATATTGGCTAATTTCGAATGATACAATTTGATACAATTCAACACCTTCATATCGATAATTGATACAGCAAGTGTTTGCCAAAAATCATAAAAGTTTACTCTCAAATCTAGCATTGCAGCCATATGTCCAGTAGACAGAGTGAAGAAAAGTTTAATATAACATTTAATTTCATTAAAATCACATAAATTACATCCAAAAAGCCGTATCTGGTTTTATTTGAACACGCACATTTCTAATATCCATATTTCCAATATTATCCATTTTTCTTTTTTTCATCAATATTTCTAGAAAATGATACAATTCATTACAAGGTAATATATTTCAATATAGTTGTATCATAGGGTGAAAAAAAATCAATACATCAATATAGTTATTGTATCATTACACCCCTAAAAATTTTATGTCAAATTGGCATCAAACCTGCAAAAAAATAAATAAACAAAAATAGATACTTCTCTATTAGTTGATACGTATTGCTCCTAATATTTAAAGTACAAGCGTCTTGTTGGTGCTAAACTTACATCTTGTATGAAGGCTACAAGAGCAATAATTACTGGAGCATAAATAAAATTTGCTAGCATAAAGTCACTATTAATCTACGTATATTTCACCTACAACACTGGAAAGACGTGACTTAGATGTTTCAGAAGAGAATTTATTACCTGCTCAAGGGATTTAAGACTTTTACGGCCTTGATTTTGACACCATCCAATTTAATTCCTTTTACCTTATGCTTAAAGAGCTTGGGGCTGCCCTGTTGTGGCCCACAACTGACATGAACAAAAGTATTTTAAAACAATTAGAATTAAATCAAGGATAACTGGGAATAGTTGTTATATACAATCCAAATTTTATTATTATTTAATAAACATAGATAATGTGCAACATATTTTTCTGAACAAACTGACAAATTGCATGTCCCATCTTCATCAGAGTAAAATTAAATTACTGCATTGCATCTCATTCATTTGTGTTTGCAGATATACTTGGAAGAAAATACAACATCTGGGATTCCGTATAAAGGACCAGCACTTTTCATATAGAAACCATCTTTAAGAAATGATAAAATATGCCGTAAAATGTACTACTTGACAAAGCTAAGCCCCATATTACACGTGGACAACCCTGCACAAAGGTACAAACGGCTGCTGCTGAGTGGTTCTTTTAGTCCGAGTCGTCTGTCATGTTCTGTGGAGCGTCCTCTTCTTCGATGTTTGTTCTTTCCTCTGAGTCGCTATCTTGGACCTGAAAGAGACAATGGAAAACATACAGGAAGTGTGTCAAAAGGCAAAAATAGAAGAATAAACATTTACTGTAAATAATACTTCTTGTTAATGGTGGATGGTGTGGAGACTGCGGTAGTGGGTGAAACAAAAGCAGATGCGTTGGTCAATAGTTCACACACTACAGTAACATTTGAACATTTGAAAAGTGTGGACACGAGCTTAAAGCAGCGACAGTAAAACCTACAAACTCTCTCACAACTTAAATGACAGAAAAAAACTCTTATTGGATACTACAACATGTTTGAGTCACGCTTCATTTGTGAACGATGCAAGAACTAAATCAGTCTTTTCACATTCCAAGCACCACCTCAGAAAATATTTAGCTTTCAAAATATAATCTTCAAAGGACTAATATGAACCTAAATCTAAACCCAATTCATCAGGGTTTAACACAAAAAAAAGCTTTACTTAAATAAGGACAAAACGGATAAAACAAGGACTGAACAGGATCTGAAATGGAACTAAACCAGGACTTACACCCTGAGAAAACCAGGGCTACATCAGGAAAAAACAGGTCTTAAGTAGGACTAAACCAAGGTCTAAAACAGGTATAAATTAGGACTAAGCTAGATCCAAACCAGGACTAAGCAGTAGTATATTTTCCAAACTTAGCCCCAACTAAAGAAGCACCAAAACTTGCTATAAAAGAGCTCTAAATTAATCTAAATGAAGAAGCCCGTCTATGAGAACCACTGTACGAAATGCATTAAATAGTGCTACTGCTGAATTTCCCTTTTTCTTTTGACTTTTCCCTTTTTTGTGGTCGTTACAGAAGTCATCTGCCTTCTAGCGTGCAGTGATTATTACTTTTTATGCGAGATTCCCCTACAGACACAACCCTCCCATTTATCCAGGCTTAGGACAGGTAGAAAGAATAACCCCCCCGTGGCTGGATTAATGCGAAATAAAATGGAAAATATTGTCACAGTCACTTCAGAGGACTTTATCTAAAAATCTAAATAACCATAAAAACAACAGGCTGTAATACAGTAACTATGGGACAGGAGCTGCTAGGACTGACGAGCCTATTTTTAAACCTGTCCCGGGATCTTGGCACAGTTTTCAGTTAATAGTGTCAGGCACTAATCATTAGCCACTGACAAACTTTATCTTATCTGTGCACTGCCCTCCACATTTCCAACTGGCCTCTTACCAAACATGTACAGTTACCAATCTGCAAAAGCACGGACCATCCTGGCAGTGAGAGGCAGTGGACCCAAATGGTTGAAGCTATGTATTTATTTACTAATGTAGCAACATATTATGTATTTAAAGTTTGTTCAGCTAAAAGCATATTAAGATAGGAACAAGCTGTGAAAAAACAAGATCTTAATGTTCTATCCAGGCATTAGTGCTGTAAGGAATTCAGTAAAAATGTTAAGCAAATGTAATCAAGCTCTAGCCAGTCACATGCCCAAATACAGGGGGCCTCAAATAAAACTAATGTGACTAATAAAACATTGATAATATTTAAAGTCAAGGATTTTGTGAAGGCTGGGGAACAGGCGAGTGACAGAAAGATAGATTACAGATTAATTTATCTACAGTTTATGATATCACAACAAAAAGGTTTATACAAAGTCATCTGAACTTGTTCTTTAGAGTTAACGTTTCATCTCTTATCCAAGAGACTTTTTAAATTCTGAAATAAGCTGGTAAGAAAGCTGAATTATATACTCATGAAGGGAGGACTTTTGATGTACTGTAAAAATAAATTCTATTGAAAAAAGTAGATGAAAGCCTTGGACTAGTTTTGGGTCGCTGACAGTCATGTGTCCTCTGAAGAAGTGAATTATGTGTCCACTCCAGCAAAGGACACATAACTGCCACCGACCCAAAACTGGTCCAAGGGTTTGTCTCAAATAACAGTGAAACTTTAACTTTAAAGACCAAATCCAGATTACTTCTCTTTAAACCTTTTGTTGTGATTTAATTAGCCTGGACAACAGAGTCTTCACAGACATAGTTTATCATCCTTTTTTATTTATTATGATTTTTTATTTATTTATTTATATGGGACAGCGTGTATTAATGAACAGCTAGTGCCGTAACTACACCGGATTATAGCTTAGAGCTAATTTCCATCCGTAGTCCCCACTCACTCACATTCACACCGGCTTCCTGGTGTTCCCCAGCGGTCTCCCATCCAGGAACTGACCAGGCCCTACCCTGCTTAGCTTCCAAGGTCTGATGGGATTTACAGCTACCATGCAAATTGTAACCACACAAAATCATCCCTTGTGTCAGTGGTTCTCAACCTGTGGGACCCAAATGTATTCCTGATCAATTTATTGTGACCAACTTTTTACAGAACCAAACTTCTTTTTTTTATATTTTTTTACTACAACTTTTATGGCTCATGTATTTTAAAACCAGTTTCCCTGTTTTGTTCATTAATGCTTCAAATAAGTTTCCTTGCTTTCCAAGCCTACTCTGATTGGGACTGGGCTCTGATCTGACCGATTTAGAATGACTGCCTTACTGGAAACTTTGAGAAAAACTGACCTCATCGTTAGGATTATTCGTTGGCTGTTGTTCCCCTTCATCATCGTCGCTTTCTTGTGACTTCTGAGAAAGGATCTCTTCTCCCTGTGGCGCATGTAAACATTTAAATCCAAGACTTAAAAAAAACCAAACAAACAAATGTAACGACCCAAAGAGGAAGACAGTTTACCTTCAGGTTTCGGTTCTTGAGGTTTCCCATCCAAAACGCCTCCTGGCAGTTGTTGAGCGTGAGCATGGCCTTCACTCTGTAAACAAACAGCTCCAGACTCTTCTTCAGCGCTGGGACGTGATTGGTCAGACTTGTGTCCTGATGAGTCTGTGGAAAAACACCAACGATAAAGACAGAACATTATCTAAATTTATCTTAATTTTAGGTGGCATCCATAAAAACAATAAAACAAAACAGTGATCTACCTTTGAGTGGCCACACATGTGATGGAGCTGCCGGGTGCTGAGCTGAAAGGTCTTCAGTAAACTTTGGACATCCTCCTGAAGCAGACAAAGCATTAAACAGAATCTTTTATTTGCAATTTTGTACTTAAAAAAAAAAATGCAACTACATACTGTTTAAGGCCTTTGTGAAAAATAGTATACTGTTGTGTGTCCCTACCTTGTGCTTTTTAAAACTGTAGTCCAGGAGAGGCATGCCCAACTTCAAGAACGACTCAAGAAAAAGGCGACCATACTACAAAAAAATAACACATCGATTAATACAAGCACAGGTGCAATCAAAAATATCCTGAAGCTTGTTAGCAGTGACCCAAAACGTTTGTTTAGAAGTTATAAAAGTTAAAGGATGCTCCACAAAGTCCTGAAGCTAAGGGCGGAATAATACTGCCCATGGGCCTGTGTTAAAAAACTCACATTTTTCATCTGAACTTGATCAAAATAACTCAGATATGGGAAAATAAATAGTTTTTGTTTAAGTTTTTCGTCATCTATTCTATTATTTTTCATTCCCATCATTATAACAGCTTTTGGGTGAGAGGGTTAAACATTTCTGATTGCAGCTGTATATTAAAAAGTTCATCAGGATAATTTTCTTAGCTCACCTTAAGGCACACAATAAGCACTGGCCTTGAATCAAACACCTGCAAAAAGAGACAATTAAGAGGTGAATAACTGGCTTAAACATAAATCTATACATTTACCATTTGCCTTTATTACACAGCAAATGCACATGTGTACCTTCACCAGGTTGGTGAGGACGTGAAAGTCTCTAACAGCTAAGCTCCACGTCAGCAGCTTCTCACTTTGAACCTGAAAATATTACAAAAAAAGTTAAAACACTACCACGTTGACCTCAAAAAGCATCTATGCATAAGTCATTAGTTACTTTAGTACAATATAAATTGAATAGAGGGACATCTAGTGGCTGACCTCAGTACTGTCACCCAGTTTTGCAGCAGGGATTCTCCGAACAGATTTTTCCAACACGGCCATTAACACTTTGTAAAACACAAGGAAGGTTTGCCTGAGGAAAACAAATAAATACATTAAAAGTCATTAATTCGACTGAATCTTAAATCACAACAAGAGCAGGACTCTACCAGGACTAAACTGGGCCTAAACCAGAACAAAAGCAGGACATTGCCAAAACAAAAGAGGGACCTAAACCAGAACAAAAGCAGGACTATACCAGGACAAAAGTGAGCCTAAACCGGAACAAAAGCAGGACTAAACTAGGATTTAACATCTGTTCAAAAAGGTCTGCACAGAGGACTTAATCCATGACTAAACTGGGTCTTAACCAGGACTTAACTGGGCCCGAGAACCCAAAGAACAGCAGCATCCTAAACAACTAGAGCAGGACTAAACCAGGACAAAACCAGGACTAAACTTGACCTAAACCAGTCTGAAATTATCTATTCATATCTTCTAAACTCCAGACACTCAGAGAGGCCTATGTGCCACCAGTGGTACCTGTACCACGGGTTGAGAACCACTGATCCATTGTGATTACTAAGATGATTGTGTTTGCCCAAAGCCATTTAAATTTAGAATACCTGTTTAGAGTCGGCCAAGAGGCAGAGCTTTCATCTTTGGCTGCATTTATGAGTTCTTGAATCCCTTCTCCGGCGATTTCCTCGACTGCCTTGAGGACATCGTCAACATGCTCCAGGTAGATACTGCAAAAAATACATTCAGAATATATTCACTCAAAAGGTATGCTGATCACAGTTTTGAAGTAAGGACAAAATACTTCACCTGAGAAGAGTTTGAAGGGCTTCGTTAAACTTGGCCCCACGCTCTCTCTCTCCTGTGGCTGTCACCCACTCTTGGTTTAGGAACTGACGAGCGAGGGAGGCTAACAAAAACACACAAAAAAACTAAATATGATCTATATTATATATGGTTATAATTATTCATATTTTAATTGGAATGTCATGCTATTTTGGTCATAAATGCCAACTGAATTATTATTTTTTGATCTTTCAGCTTCTCCCTCTTTCTCGCCTGTCTGCCTGCCAGTCATAATAGAAAGGGCAATGTGGCTGAAGTGTCTTGCCTAAGGACACGACGACAGAATGTGCTCCGAGCGAGGTCTGAATCACTAACCCTGTGGTTGGTGGCCAAACACTTAACCCACTGCACCACTGTCGCCATTAATGCCATTTGAATGATTTTTCTTAGCATGGTGTCATTTCTTTTTACTGCCATTTTTAGCTCTGAACTTACCAAAAAAGAGTTTTTTTTTTTTTTTTGAAATGCCTGTGTACAACCACTGACATTTTATCTTTAAATGTATGTCATTTTGTAGGCAACCCAAATCTTTGGGACACAACTTACTATCTGGAAACCACTGCTCTAACTGTTCTTCTGCAGTTTCTTGCATAGCATTTGCCTCTATCTTGTGTCAAAGGCAAGAAATATCTATCTAAAAAATATGAGATGTGTAAAAAAATCCACCTTTTTGTTTCCTGTAGGCGGCAGAGTAGCCTCCTTTCTCAGACACAGTCGACAGAAGCTGGGTCAGACACAGTGCAGTGCTCAGACTTGGCATCGTACTTCGGAAGTTCTGCAAATACTCAAAGCTGTATCTACAGCCAGAAAGAAGAGAAATGCACTTGTAATAACTTTCATTTAATTAACTAGTTTATTTTAGCAATTCTTATAATTCAGTTTTTTAACACTTACTTCACAAGTTGCTCCAGACTGAACTCTGTTCCACCTTCTTTAAGTCTCCCAGCTAAAACTTCCAAGGTTTTTTTCAGAGAGCTCCTCTGACCGGGCTGACTGAATCCAGACCTGGAACAGACGCATAACCATTACTACACAGATATAAGTTAATAACAAATAAATGTCAACAAATTAAGTTGAATTATGGGAGGTTGATGAACAAATGGATTAGTTTTGTTTGTAATAAAAGCACAAAAAGTATCCTTTTACCAGACCAGTGTTGTGTTTTCATGGGACAGTGCTAAAATCATTGGGACAAAGGATAAAAGCATTGTTGTTGGATTAAGGAGGACTGAAATCCGGAAACATGCCTAAGGGACAGTAAAGCAGGACAAGTGGGCCTTTTTGCTATCTCATACCTGGGATTCTGTTCTAAAAAAAGTTGGCCTTGTCCTCCAGGAACAGGGTAGCTCCAGATTGTGTCTTGTGAAATTTAAGAGCTTTTTAAGACTTTGTAATGTCACTTGGAGTAAAATTTAACACCAGCATCGTCAACAACAGAATAATAACCTATATGAATTTTACACTAAGGAGTTATACATTTCATCTCTGAAACGCAAGAGTTTTATTTTAAAAGCCTAATACAGATTAAAGTACTCCAGTGGCGCATTAAAAAATCATGAATAAATGAATCAATGTTAACATTTCTTTAATAAATATATTTTGCTACTGTGGTGACTCTACTTTTTTGTAATATTGCTTTGACAAATTTTAAAACCTAGATGAACAAAATTTAATACCTACCCATAATATTTAATACTTTTAAGGCCTTGATTTTGACTAGATCAACTTTAAAACTTAGGAAGACAGCACCAAAACCTGCTTAAATCAGATGACAAGACACATCGCAGCAACATCACGTGACTCTTGTGAGGAAGACTGCAAGTGAGCAGCTGAAACATGTCAAGGTATGAAAACACAACACTGGTCTGCTTAAAGTAAACTTAATCAAAGTAAACCTTTGTGGAAGACCAAACAACATTTTTGACCCAAAATAATCCGTTGACAGTCTTTATATGATCATTTATCTTGTCAATGTGAAGTTTTTCGATATATTGTGCTATCAATATAAGGCTTCAGTGCTCAACATCTACTCTTCACTTCTATTTTTACTACTATAATATATAATGTACAGTAGACAGTAATGGTCCTGACCAGTTCATGATGGTGCTGAGGATCTGCAGGAGGAGCTGGTAGGACGAGGACATGAGGTTATGCTCCTGAAAGTCTGTCGCTGGTCCATCAACAACTCCATTGTTCTCAGAGAGCAGAGTCTACAATAAATAGTCATATTTAGACACAAAGTAGAGGATATAGAAACAAGATATGCTGATAGATTAAAAAAATGTATTTAGGGTCATGCCTGAAAATAGTTGTGACAGTTCTCGAGGTGTGAGCAGAGAGCAGGCAGCAGCTGGACACAGCACAAAGCGATGTCTTTGGGGCTTTTTTGTTGGAGGTGTGAATGGCCCACACTCTTATCACTTTTACCCTGAACAGAAAATAGTTTTAATACAAAATATCAGCGCTTCTTGGTAAAAAAAAAAAATCTGTAAATGTGTACACAGATCAAACATAACATGACCACTGACAGGTAAATAACACAGATTATCTCTTCATTGTGGGCGAGATATATTGGGCAGCAAGTGGCATTTCGTCCTAAAAGTTGATGTGTTAGCAGGAAAAATGGAAAAAGTTAAGGATTTGAGCAAATTTGACAAGGGCCAAACTGTGATGGCTAAACAACTGGGTCAGAGCATCTCCAAAACTGCAGGTCTTGTGGGGTGTTCCAGGCCTAATCCCAAAATTTCTTTACCTTGAGGAAAGGGGCTCTCTTGGCAGGACCAGCTTGGAGACTAAACTCCACTTTCTGAAGCATGTCCTCCAACAGGAAGACCAACTCGGCGGGACCCAACAGGACTTCTTCTCTCACCTGGTAATAGATAAATGTAATAAGAATAAAGAAAATAGATTATGCTGCATACATGTGGTCCTTGGCTGGTCCATGTTACTCCCAGTAAGTTATGTTCTGTTAGCATTTAACACAGCCCACAGTATTTAGCGATTACATGACGGCACAAGGGTGTATTTTTCCCCAATATACTGACATTAATTAATTAAGATATTTTTGACTATTTCTATTCAGGCACAAAAAATATGGAGATGTTACCTTTTTACCTTTACATGTTTCAACTGTGCTACAGTCTTTGTCAGAAGTGTCACATGCCTGCTGCAACATGTAATTCTTTGATCAAAGAGGCGATCGAAATCAGAAAGCAGGGGACAGAATACCATGAACCAGAGTGAGGGAGCTTTTCTCCTCCAGAGACCACCACACGGCGGGGGGCGTGGTCAACCTGATAGGCCTACACCTGTCAGGTTGACCACGTCTGGGAAGATCAGCTGACAAGGACACGTCACAGCAGGCATGTGACACTTCTGACAAAGACTGTAGCACAGTTGAAACATGCAAAGGTTAAAGTTAATATCTCCTTATTTTTTTGTGTCTGAATAGGAATAATCAAAAATATAATATAATACTTTTGTAAAGCTATTATTTAATTACTGCTGTTTATTGACAATACATAAATGACCAGATAGATGAAATTAAGCAGTATTTTTGTCACCTCCGTGTGTAGTTTGGAGTTGAGATGTGAGCAGGAAATGAGGCCACATTGTAAAACACTGAGCACCTCAAAGTCCAGCTCTCTGAAAAATGCTCTGTAACCACTCAGACTGACGCCCTGCTTCTGCTCCTTCTCCTTCTCAGGCTGTTCCTAAAGCATAAAGAAATAAACAAGTTTGCTAAGAGTAAAATGGAACAGAAATACAGATTATAAAACATGCCGATTACCTGCAGCGTTTCTTCTGCATCATTTGATTCATCAAGCTGAGAGCTGCTTTGAGAAGGAGTTTTTACAGGAGCTTTTCTTTTCTTTCCAGTGCTTTCTACAAAATATAACATAAAAAAAGACTAGAAATGTTTACAAAACTACTATGACAATGTTTGTTAATCTCTCCAAAACAGGTCACCTTTCTTTGTTTTATTTCCCGGAGCAGCTGAAGTGTGTACCACCCCATCAACACTTTCTCCATCAAAGTTAGCAACAGGTGGCACATAACCAGGTGTGACTAAAAAAATAATACTGGTGAAATAGATTCATGTCTTAATTGATTTGCTAAGGTAAGAATAGTTGTATGCTCACCTGCCAAAGCTTTCTCCAAGTGAGTCTGAAGGTAAGTGATGTTCTGCAGTCGGGTCATGACCTTCATCTTCATCTCGGTGTCTTTTTGTTTACAGAAGGCATTTACAACCTTAACAAAGACAATTAAGACAGAGACTTTTGGCATTCAACCCTTTTTCTTTGACTTATATTATTATTATGACATGAATCTGCAGTTACCTCTCGAAACCAGTTGATGGTGTGGAAGAGCAGAGTACACAGAAACTCCCTCTCACTTTTGGACAAACTTTCTACTTTGTCTAATACAATTAAGTCTGTCACAATGAGAGGGCAGCCTGGGAGCAGAAAATATAAATACACATGAATGATATGTATGACATTTCCTGACTTTAAACTGTCTGGCAATATTTTGAGTGTTTGTAATGAAGTTAAATGTCTTGATTATGTGATAACAGATTGTCTGTCAGATGATGAGGACATGTATCATCAGCGCCATTTGTTATACACACAAGCTAATGTACTGTCACGGATATGTGGCTTCTTGTTCAGAAGAAGTGAAACTGACTTTGTTTAGAGCATAATGTACCTCACTGTACACTGCATATCTTTGGTCAAATTACAGAAAAGCCAGCCTCCAAAGACTGAAAGTGGCTTTCAATGATGCTTTAAGACTTTTGATAAGAAGGCCCAGATGGACCAGTGCTAGTGAACTGTTTGTGTCAAATCAGCACATTGCAGGCTGTTTTAAGAAACTTAATGTATAAATTTATTTGTCACCTGAATAATTCTGAAAACAGAGTTATTTTACTGTTGACTAACACCGCATACAGTGCTACACGTTACACATCCCAGCTTTGGAAACACTGGTACAACTCCCTTCTGAAAGGATAGCGGGCTTTTTTTCTGTGTTTGTTTTTATTCCCTATTGTGTTTGTCTTTTATGCATGGACCACAAGTCTGCAATAAAGTTATCTAATGTAATATCAATCTAATATTTAGCGCAGGGAGGTCCAAACTTTTTCCAATGAGGGCCAGATCTGAAGATGTGCAAATCTTCAAGAGCCAAGAGTCGCTCCTGAAGTTTTCTAAGAACTGAACGCATATACAGAATAAATAAAATGTGCATTGTGTAATAAGTATTTTGTTTTCAAAAGTCAAATAATTATAAATTATTTTATCTGAAAACACAATTTTAAAAAAGTCACTTTTGTCTTGCACTTTTTTGTCTGTGATGCATGCTCACTTTGTTTTCATGCTTCATTCTGTACAAGAGCTGCCTAAACAAGTGAATTCCTCCATTGTGAGATTAATAAAGTTCAATCTAATCTCATCTAAGTCCCAACAAAATAATATCTTTGAACATAAAAACTGCAATTATTTTTTGAAACACTAATTTGAAAATACAAGGCAGAGAGTAGATGAGATGCACAAAAGTACAGACAAAGCTACAGAAAAACTGTACAAAGGGCCATAAGTACTGCATTTTGCCATCGAAGCTGAGGGCCAAGCGAAATCTCAACCTGGGCCACAAATGGCCCCCGGGCCGCACTTTGGACACCTCTGATTTAGCGTATTTAAAGGTAACTATTTCATCACCTTAAAAAGTCATAAAAATATCTCAGGATGCCATTTAGGCTTTATTAAAGAATTTCAATATATTTTTTATGTTTTGACAGTCACGTACTCGCACAGAGGGAGGTACTGAAGTTAGTGACAGTCCCATTGGCTATTGGTCGGTCTATGAACATGTTGAGAAGATAAAACACTGAGGAATTGTAAATAGAGAGAAGGAAGGCAAATAAAAACATGTTTGATGAGGCAAAGATGTGTGACTGCAGTCTAATGCTGAACTAAGCAAGCCAGTAATAAACCCTAGTTAATGTAGTGTTTGCATACTTTACAATTGGCCCAGTTTTACTTTTTTTTAAATAATAATAATAAAAGCAAAAATGCTGGCTATGATGTTGTTGGTGGCACCACGATGCAAGAAAATTTCATGTTGTTCAGATTTAATCTCTCACCAAGAAGAGCATCAATCTCCTCCAGGTCTCCTTTGTGGCTTTTTTCCTCACATACTCTCAGCAGACGGAAAAATGGAGACAGACAGAGGGTAGAAACTTTCCTGCAAAAAACAGAATATACATAAATCTCAACAAAATGCCCAGAGTCACATATAGCTGCTATTGGATAAGAAAATACTGACTTTTCACTCTGCTCCTTTGTTTCTCCTTTGTTCTGCGTCTCCTTGGCCAGCAGAGGCAGCAGGTTGATGGCAATCTGCTCCTGACTGTCATCTTCATCCAGGTTATACAGCGCACAACCAGGAAGTGGAAAAGAGCTAAAACATAGGAAGCAAAGAGATTTATAATAGAGAAAGATGTTTAAGCACTAGTTTACTGCTTCTAAAAACACTCACCCTGATATGGTTGGGCTCAAATCCACCACAAAGTCATCCTGAAAGTCACTGAGGACACTCTTTCCGATCATTTCCTAAAGACAAGTGGAAGATAACAAAGCAATTCACATTTTCTCTATCCCAGTATTCACTTCAGTCAATTATCAAACAGGACAGAGGTTGTATTTTCATTGGGTCGCACCTGCACATGAGGGTCCAGGTTGGCGGTCAGGATGAGGTTTGCCAGTTCGTCGTAGTACAGAGCAGCAGCCTCAGGGGAGCTCTCACTGCTGGACCGCACCAGCTCCAACAGGGCTGTGAGCTGAAACACACACACAACACAGTCATAAATAATGAACACCGACATAAAAAGATCTCATTAAAGCAAGATTTTACCCACCTGTCTGTACAACTCCTGGGGTAATGATCCATTCTGTGACTCCTTCCCTATGGGCCTGAGCAAGACCATAATATATAAAAAAAACTGTAATTACTGTATATGTTGTGAAAGTATACAGACAAACCATTCACTCTCACATTTATTCACTAGGGGTAATGTAGAGTCACACATGATGGCTACCAAGAGAGAACCCAAGGTAACAGGGAGGTGCGCTGGTGTTCTGGGAAATTCTGACTTTCTCTCTTTTAAAGGTCTTTTTACAAACTTGTTGAATTAAACACATACTGTGTGCATCATAATCTAATGTATTTTTGCTATTTGATGCTGATTTGATGATGTAGATGTTTTTACTTTGCTGATTATTGATGTTTGTTTTGGTTAATGACCAAATGATGATGGCTTTTCTCTAAAATAAACGCATGATCTACCCAAGATAATCCTGATAGAAATAATAATAAAACAGCTCTATTTACTTTATTTGTGCATTTGATACACATACAGACTTTATAATAGAACCAGATAATGATTGGATGCATGAAAAATCTAGGCAAAAAGCGGTCAACAATTGAGTAACAAATATTTTTTCATAAATAATTTTAATACGCAACAGTCGTCAGACATGGCTGGTGCAAATGCTTTACGAAAATAGGTTAATTACAGTTTTCAGTAGTTATGCAGAATATTTTAGCTAATTAAACAACTCTATCTTCAAAATACACAAATGGCTAAAATACATACAATACTGATGCATACAGTATGTGTTTAATTCAACAAGTTCGTAAAAAGACCTTGAAAAGAGAGAAAGTCCAGGCGCTACATAAGGGGAACATGGGGAAATCCCAATTTCCCGACCAAGGATCTAACCCTCAATCTCCTTGCTGGAAGGCGACAGTACTTTCACAACCACAGAGTATTTTACCTATAGACCCCCATGCTGCCGATAACCATCACAGCTCCTATGATGCCAATCCTCTTGTACTTGGGCACAGTGCTGGAAAGCTGCTTCCGGATCACTATGTGCATGTCGTCCTGAGAAGAAAATCAGAAGGTCAGATCAAAGACTTGACAGACAGGACAATACTCTGGACAAATATCTGATGTTATTTCACCTGGATGTGCGAGCCTTGCTGCTGTTGTCCAAAGGCCAGAGTGCTCAGGAGATAAAAGAGTTTACGGATCTGCTGCGGACTGAGATTATCCATGTAATCCAAGATACCCTGTAAGTCAAATGCCATTCATTTATTCATGCTATAATTACCACTACAGAATATATTACATTTTGCCATAAGTATAGGTGTGTATATGTAAACTTTTACCTTGACAAAAACAGCATAAAGGGCCATTTCTGAAGGGTTTTCTGTCACCAGTGCACAGAGCAGCTCCAGGGCCATGTCCACCTCTCCTCCCACACCACTGCACACGTGGGTCACAAGAGAGCCCACTACTTCCTGTAACATATAAAGCACAATTTCTTAAAATGCACAAAAATATATATGAAATAAAATGTTTGCACAGTTAAATCTGGACATCACCTGTTGGGAGTACGAATCAAAAGCAGTAAAGGAGTGGCGGTACATGCGTCCTCCAAACGGCTCCACACTGGGATCGTGAGAGCGCAGCAAACTCTGAGCCAGGGCCAGAATGGACGGAAAATAAACTCGCATCACCTGCAGAATGCACAGTTTAGCATAAGAACCTGTGATTAAACTTTATAAAAAATAAAATTGGAAATTATTAACTACACTGTAAAAAAAAGTTTTAAAAACTCAAGGCAAAAATTTTTTTGAGCTTTGGGGCCATCTCAAAATCTCAAGTTTTCAACAACTCATTTTTTTGTTCATCTAATTTGACGTTCAAATCTAAAAACGTTAAATTTTATGTTTTACTCTCTATCAATATTTTTTAACTCATCTTACAGCCAACTTACTATCCACTGTTCAGAAAAAGTATTATTATTGATAATAATAAAAAACTAAATATACTAAATTTAACAAAAGAACAATACTTTTTCTGACACGTGAAAAAGTCATGCAAAAGTGTCCAGAACTATTTAAAAAAAACTGAAAAAAGCACAATATACCTTTGAGAAATGATATTTAATTTCTTTATAAATATTTTTCTAACCTAGATACTTTTCATGCCCTCCCTGGTGGAACTGCATTTATCCAGCTCGGGCCAAGCACAAAGAGTACACTTGCTTGTTTATTTATCTTGAAGACTTTCTTTTTAAATTTAAAACAATTACGGCTCCAAACTTTAAAAATCTTAGGAAGCCGAGGAACAGTGAGTGCACTTGAGAAAAAGCTTAATAGATGTAGTTATTGTTATTTTATGTCCCTGCATAAAACAACAATATCTAGTGCATATAACAATACTGACAGTTCTTTATTACGGCTAAATTAAGATGGTAAATTGGGCTGAAATAAAGGTGAAATGAACAATAAGAAAAAGCTGAACACAGGAAAACCTACTGTAAATGTCTAAGCCACTTCAAACCTAAGACCCACATCCAGCACAGATTTTTCTGAGTTTGTCCCCAGACCTGAGCGTAGTCCCTGAATGTTTTCTGCAGCAGAGCCTCCTGGATGTGTCCACTCCTCACTTTGGACTTCATCACTCGCTCTGCGCCTCGACGGCTCTGGTTCGCGTTTGTGGAGTGAAGGATGAACAGCACCAGCAGATCAACAACCTGCCAAAATATAATAAAAATATATATTTATCAACCTTTGTACATAATGTGTCTGGAGATGATTACAAAATGCATCCTGGAATACTGTGAATATTATTATAAAATATATATTTAAATGTTATTCACCTTATGGTCCTCAGGCTCCTCCACTGCTTCAATCGCCTGGTAAAAGAAGTGAGCACTGGTTATTAATTTTAAGGCAATTTAAATTAGACCAGTGGTTCTCAAGCTGTGATAGCGGTACCACTGATGGTACACAGGGTTTTTCTGGTGTTAATCAGGAGTTGTTTGCAGATCTCATTTAGTTTAATTTAGAGGTAGTTTTATTCCTGTTTTTGAGCTGCTCAGTTGTACCATGTTTAGTCCTGGTTTAGTCCTGGTTTAGTCCTGGTTTAGTCCTGGTTTAGTCCTGGTTTAGTCCTGGTTTAGTCCTGGTTTAACCCTGGTTTAGTCCTGGTTTAGTCCTGGTTTAGTCCTGGTTTAGTCCTGGTTTAGTCCTGGTGTAGCTCCTGTCTTATTATTTGGTAATGCTCATTTTAGTTCAGTAAGATGATACTTAAAAAGTCAAATATTTACTGAAAAGGCACTTGGTGTGAATTAGAAAATCTTACAAGTACGAAAAAAAAAAAAAACACACAACACACCTTCAGCCAAGCCTCTGATATCGTTTTCTGAAATCGTACGGCTGTCTTAATGCCATCCAAAATCAGGGTGATACTGTCCAGGTTTCCTGATGCTTTAGTGTTGGACCTGCTCAAAGCCAAGAACAAGACATGATCGATAAATAAAACTGTAAATAATTAGTGAAGTTAAATCTTGACATCTTACCCCGAAGGTCCTTTGTTCTTCATTCGGCTTTGAGATGACTGCAGAACTGATGGGAGGACACACTGCTCCAGCTCCAGTTTCTTGCGCAGATTGGACACCACCTAGTTGAAAAGGAAAGCATTAACATCTTGGAAATGAAACATGCATTATAAATATATTTCAGTGTTACTGGGTGCTCTGACCTCCAGTGCATCTGAAGCTGAAACGGAGTGGAGAATAAACTTGACCACCACGGGCAGGTCCTCCAGTTGAACAGCTGCGAGTGTGGACATAACAGCAGCACGAACCTGAGAAAGACAACACAGCAATTTTAACTTCATCTGCAGTGGTGGGCAAAGTACTCAGCTTCATTACTTGAGTAAAAGTACAGATCCTCCTCGTCAAATAATACTCCAATACAAGTAAAAGTTGTTAAGTCAAATGTTTACTTGAGTGAGTACTGGAGTATGTGCTTTCAAAAATACTTAAGTACTCAAAAGAACTACAAGAATTTTGGGTAAAATGTCGACTACATTCAAGTCACAAATTTGCAGCTCCAAAAATATAAATAAAATACATTTTTATACATTCTTAATCCTACCCTCTGAAGATGAGACGTCAGACTCATTTTAGTTTGGATCAACTTCAAAACCATAATAGATAAGATTTTTCTACAGCAAAAAACGAGCCATACGTATTATAAATAAATTATTGGTTTATTATAGAATCGTGCAAATTATGTTCAAAGCAAAAGCTAAATTACTTCAAGATTGTGTGCAGAGGTTCTTTTTAGTTCCTGAGAGCAAATATGAGTTGAGAGATATGTGTACATTTACTTTACAAAGTATAAATTACAATTAGTAAATGATTATCTTTAGGGTGCAAGTCAGTTGTCTGTTTATCTTTTAGATGTAGTGGAGTAACAGAAGTAAGTTTCCCCTAAAAAAACTACTTAAGTAATGTACAGATTCTCAAGAACTATAGTTAAGTACAGTACTCAAGTAAATTTACTTTGTTACTGTCCACCTCAGTTCATCTCACACTTCTAACTCCACAAAACCAGAGAAGCCCACCTGCTTTAATTTTCTCTCTCTGACTTTAGACCAATCCTGCAAGTATCTGTTCGCCTCTGTTTATGTGTTGTGCTGTTTCGCTGGTTAAGAAGATAAAACCATTGTTGGGGAAAGAAAAACACTGTTTCTAGGTTTATAAGCTGTGAAGACTAATAGCCAATAGGAGCATCCGGTTTTCTGAATGCGACGCAGACCCACATGTGTGCGAGCATGTGTTTAGCCACAGCTTGGCAGTAAAGACAGAACTTGCTCATCTGTTGCTTAAATTATTGTTAAATAAAATGCATATGGCGGCGTATATGGGTACGCAAGCACTTTGCCGAGGGTACTTGAATTTGTTTCATAATTTATTTAATAGTAGATGAGTAAATATTTGTGATCTTTTCATAATACAACTGTTAAAGAATATTGTTTGAATATTACATTTTGTTATACATTTTTAGCGTTACTAACTTGTTTTTAAAAAAGTTATGCAAATCATTTTAAATTTTCTTTGTGGTAAATTTATGTAAGTTTAAGTTTTACCAATACTTTTTTTTTTTTTACTTAACTAGTTTTATGATGCTAATATTTATTTTTTAAAGGTATTTTAAAGATAAAATATTTTGTAAAATAACTAAATGTAATAGGAGTTTAAATTATTATTTTTAAATTTGAGATGTATATTTTAAAGGCAGGCAGATTATAATTTTTTATCCCAAATTTATTCTAAAATTATCCGGATTTTTTTTAATTTTTTTTTAAATGTTTTTAGGAACTTTTTGAAGATTTATTAACACGTATGAGTGAGGGGGTACTCATGGGATAACAAAAGTCCCAGGGGGTACATGAGACAAAAAAGTTTGGGAACCACTGTGTGATGCTTACTAAAACATACTATTAGTTGAAATACATGAAAAAAAAGCAAAGTATTAATGTAAATGGTTCTAATACTGACCTCTGTTAGTATTGTGGAGCTGAGGATGAGGCTGGAGAGAGCGTCCAGGATAGGAACAGTCAACTGAGTATTCTCCTGCAGTAAAGAGCTGTGGAGAAGTGTGTTTGTAAGGAAACAGAACAGGAAACACCCGGCAGTGTCATGTCTCTAATGCAGATAAATAGGGTTATTTACTTGAGCTCTTGGGCAATGTCATTGTGCTGAGAGTCCTCCAGTATCTCCGGCAGACTGGTGATGATGTCTCGCTGA
The DNA here is from genome assembly GCA_020698575.1 of Bostrychus sinensis. Taxonomy (NCBI): domain Eukaryota; kingdom Metazoa; phylum Chordata; class Actinopteri; order Gobiiformes; family Eleotridae; genus Bostrychus; species Bostrychus sinensis. The sequence goes on along the minus strand of CM036241.1, from coordinate 10,218,967 downwards.
ACCTCAACCGGGGCCACAGACACCAGCTCCATCAGTTTAGTGCCTAACTCCTAGAAAACCACAAAGAGAAATTACAATCCATGCCTGTTTTATGGTTATGCAAATGTTGAACTGGAACATGACAACAGCATGCAAAAGCCTCTTATTAAAGACTTACCTTACTGTCCACAACTCTGTCCAGCCATTTGAGCTGGTTTATGATCATGCGAGGGATGCTGAGTCCCCCATCATTTGTTCTGGGGCAAACAAAATACAACCACTTTTAAAAATCAGTATTAAAAAAAGCATACACGTAAACGAATAAATGAACTATTTAGGTATACATACCCGTCTAGCATAAATTCAGGGACTTTTTCTAGCAGTGTATTGATTATCAGTGTCTAAACCAGAAATAGAAAAATCAGAAAAATGCATAACTTCTAAAATATGTACAACTTAAATTAAAATTTTGTTCTAAGTAATGTAATGGGGGTTGTTACCTGCAGCATCTCGACGCCCAAAAGCATGCGAAGCAGGCTTTCCTGAAATGAACTGGAATAACTAAAACAAAACAAAAAATAAAGCTAGGTTAAAGCAGTGGTTCCCAAATGATGGGTCAGGACCAAAATGTGAGTTGCTGGGAGGTTAAATACAGCTTGAATGGTCTAATCAACAGAAGTCTAAATATTGTTTTCGTAACATGAAGCAGTCAAACAGATGTTAATACATGAGTCATAAAGGTTGAAGTAATTTGGGGACAATGTAATGTAGTGCTGTTTACCTGGAGTCTTCAGTGTTGGAGCGAGGGACACAAGGAAGAAGGCTATTCTTAAACCTATCAGCATCCTCAATATGAGCTTCTAATCCTGTAATAAACTCTTTTACAATCTGGAAAATAAGAGAGAATAACTCAACTTTATGTTTATAAGACATGGGACAGAATCAAGACACTCCAATTACAACAAGAAGTTTTAAGACTGGTCTTATTAAATTGACCTTAAAGAAATGTTTCAGTTGTTAAGATAAGATAATCTTTTATTGTCTCCCTTGGGAGAAATTATTCTTGGGACCAGGGACCACATGCTACAGTACATCGCATATCAGCAGTGTTGGGTTAGTTACTCAAAAAAAGTAACTAGTTACAGATTACTAGTTACTCTTTTAAAAAGTAATATATAACTTTACTTAGTGACAGACTTATGAAAGTAACTGAGTTACTTTACTTTTGGATTACTTTCTAACAGGAAGGCCTAAATGAACCCAATTCTAAATAGATGAAGCCTATAGCTTCACTGTTGCCCAAACCAGCAGTTATTATCTTAATATAGGCGTTCAAGTTTCTTTAGCTGCATTCATTTCAGCAGCAGTGCAGCCTGACACAGCAAATACTGCCCTTTAAGTTCACCTGCCTCTGCTACTGTGCAGCGTTCAAGTCCTGTGGACACAGTTTTATTTCACTACATTGAAGCTAAAGTCCACTTGTTGTTAGCACCAAAGCGGTGCAAGTCTCTTCTTTCCCCGCTGTCCCCGCTGACAGCAGCAGCAGCTGCATGCGCCCCGACGCACGCGGAGAGGGATCAGCGCGCGGACAGGACGAGTGGCCGCTGCGCGCATAAAGAGAAGCAGAGAAGGGAACCGATGAGAATAATTTAGGAAACGTATTAGCGTTATTCGTTTAATGCATTTTCATTCCGTGTCCTTGCAGTAAACTGCAGGTAAATGAAACTGACTGTAGAGACTGTAACGCAAGTAACTAATTGGGTATTTTGTTAGTAACTGTAATATTATTACTGGGGGCTCAAAAGTAACGCGTTACCCGCTGCGTTACTGACAACTGTAATCTCGTTACTGTAACGCGTTACTCCCAACACTGCATATCAGTAACATATCACAGACACCATAGACACAGACAGTAACATAACATAGATACAACAATGCACACTTCCAAAATAATTCATTGACAACAGACCACTCAACTATTACGGCACCTTTCCTGGAGGTCTTAAAACAAGAAAATTACCCAGTAGGTATTCCCTAAGCGTAATATTGCAAAAATTCCTGAGTCCTATATATGTGCAAATACATATTACAACTCCCCTATGGCCTTAATATGTGCAGATAAATATTGCACATCCCCTTAAGGCCTGAAGCTGTGCAGCAACAAGTTGCACATTCCCTGAGGGCTACAAACAGTGAAGGTGGGTATTGCATATCCCCTAGGTCTTAACGTCATCAAGTTAACACATTGTTTCTTCGACTTTAGCAAAGTAATTAACAGGGGAACAATTAGGGCAGGACTTCGGGCAAGATTTATAATTCACTTCTTGCCTTACAGTATTTTGCTGGTGGTACTGGTCTAATTATTTAGTCACACATAGTAATTTAAGAGAAAGAACTCTGTAGTACAGCACAGTATTTTAATAATATACATTTTAGATGACTCTCTATATAGTCTTGAGAGCCCTTGTGAGAAAATCATATAACAGTAGCAGGGTCATTCCTTGTGAAATCAACAAAAGCCTCACACTTGAGCTTTAAGGTAAACTTGGTGTGCTTAATGTTAATATAACCAGGAGCATTAGTGCAAAATTGTGGGTCAGCATCTTTTTTATTTCATGAGATATTTTGATTTTAAAAAGTGGGTGCAGCAGGCTCAAATCTGAAAAAGTCCCACAAGTCATAGCATTTTGTCCCATAATGTGCACACAACGTCTGTTTTTGATAAAAGCGATACTCACATCAGGATACTTGGGATTCTTTTGAAGCTGTTTCTGAATCCTTTTCTGGAAAACTACCTGGTCCACAGCTGGAGGACAAAATGCAGATTAAGACAAAAGAAGAGGTGACATAATCCATGATTCAATAATAAATCATGTCATTGTCATTACCTATCTCATTGGATGAACCGTCATATTTCAGTGTGACACCTGCCTCTCGAAGAAAAACTGCAAAGACATTTTCACTTGTCTCTTCAGGAGCTATTTCTTTTGGTGGGTTACTGCTGCGACTCTTCTTTGCCTCTGTAAACCATAAACAAATAAAATACAAAACATGTTATCATGTCATCCTATGTGACTGGGTTAGTGCTGCGCCTCTTTTTTGCCTCTGTTACCAATAAACAAATTAAATACATGAAGCATTATCGTGTCATCTTATGTCACTGTATACTGCATGCCCTATCATGCTTAATAGATAATGCAAATAAATTAACGTCTTACTTTTTTTTAGCCATTTTATGCTACATATGCTTGTTTTCTTTTTTTGTGATGCTTTTGTACTACCAGTGGTGGAGGAAGTACTCAAATCGTTTACTTAGGTAAAAGTACAGATAAAGGGGCAAAAACTTACTCAAGTAAAAGTTTCACATGAAAATTTCTACTTAAGTAAAAGTATTTAGCACAATATTGAGAACTAATGAATCTGTTATATGTGAGGGATTTTGCTGAAAATTGTGGTGAAATGAACGGTGCAATAGAAAAGACTGAACCTGTTGGCGAGGTCTTCTGTCTGTATAATTCTGACATTTCTAAAGGAGTACTAGTTCTGCATCTTTTATAATTAGATACTGTGTGTCAACACAGTATTTACGGCACTAGCTGCTGTTCATTAATACACGCTGTCCCATATAAATAAAATAAAAATTAAAAATTAAAAACACAGCAAAAACACGATTTTAAACCAAACTCAAAATACTTTTTTACTACAAACCAATTCATAAAAGGTAGTGAAGTAAAAGTACCCCTTGTGAAATTTTATCAAGTAAAGTAAAGATAAATGAAAATTGTACTTAAGTAAAGTAACTAAGTACTTTTACTTAGTTACATTCTACCACTTCCATGTACTACCTTAATAATTACAATGAACAATATTTATAGCACGAACTTACTACTAACAGCCGAAGTGTTTGCCTCTTTCTTATCCACAATGGATCGTCGTTTCTTCATCTGTGAAATGCAATAATCATACGTTTTATAAAAACAAACAGCAGAGTAACAACAAAAAATCCATAACTAGCACAATGGCAAATGCTCTATAACACTCATACACGCATATTACATTAGCGACGTTAGTCATTTTAAACACATAAAAATAAATACACATTGTTACGAATCACATTTCATATTTTTAATGTGTTTTATGCTGTCAATCGCTTAAAAAGTGATAAAAGTTAGACCTACGTTTCACGGACTTTGTGTTTTGCTTCTGAAAATTCCGCGCCAATGTGTCGACGTCATCAACAAGCGACAGCCAGAGATCATCAGGGATTAAATAGACCAAACTCTCCTGTTGTTGGCTTTTTAAACGTAGGTAATTGTACAAACGACGACATCAGTATAGTAAACCTTACATTATAGGGACTGTATTTTATTCTTAAACTTCAACAGGTTCAAAACTGACGTCAAATACAAAATTTTCTTGGATTTGTTTACGCTCCTCCCACTGGCGGCGGGGCGTTAACTCTCCTGACGTCTGCCTCCTCTTTGGTGTGATCTTGGCCGCTGCTTCCCCAGTGTCAGGTTCTGTGGTGTGTCAGGAGGAGAAAGAAACAAAACCACACTGAGGATAAACTTACTTTTCACAAAATGGCTTCGGAATTTTACAAGTTTTCTGCCAAACTCCTGTCCGGGGAAACGCTGAATTTCTCGTCGTTGCAGGGCAAAGTGGTCTTAATTGAGAATGTGGCGTCTCTCTGAGGCACGACCACCAGGGATTACACCCAGATGAACGAGCTCCACGAGCGCTACGCCGCCAAGGGGCTCGTTATCCTGGGTGCTCCCTGCAACCAGTTCGGCCATCAGGTGAGCGCACTGTAGTCATTATAATTTTAGATATTTAAATCTTTTTTTTTTTTTTTTTTTTGTTTGCTTGTTTTTTGCAATATTTTACCTCCTGTCCACATACTTGCTTTTTATTTGAGCGCTATTTAGTTTAGTTAAATAGTTGATTAATTTGTGTCCATTACTATTTCCTACTTTGGTGCAGTTTTGAGTGTTATTTTGACCTATAAAAGCTTACTGCAGGTTTTGGGGAAATGGAAATTACAGAACTGGCCGAATGCTATAACACATGACATTACAGCTTGACTACAATACCTGCCATTCAGCCAAAAGCAAGTAAAAGTCTATGTTAATAAAACCTGGGATTAAAAGTGTGTAGACATATTTTTTTTAGGTGTAATCCAATAGAATCGTGTAAATCTAAGTTGATGTGTTGTAACATTCTTGGAGGAAGCAGGAAGTTTTTTAAAGGGAGTGGATTTCACGTAAAAGGCTCAACTGTGATAAACAGGCAACTCCGTTATCTTAACCAAGCATGAAGGTGATATTACTGCATTACCATTGGATTGGAAAAATGTCAACAAATGTGTATTCTGTGATAAAAAATAATTATTAACTCTTTAATTATTAACTTAACTGTTATAATATGTTAGAGTCTAAACCTTAGTATCCTAGTCTTTCTAGGCTTAGACCCTAGCCTAAACAAGGTTCAGAAGATTTCTGAACTAAGTCTCTTGGATTGGAGCAGGAGGTAATCAGGCAGGGCGGCCAGAGCAGGAGGTTTAGGGGCCCAGAAAAGCTCCTGTCGGGAAAATCTTCTTGTCATGTCTGGGTTTGAAATATTCATGGTAAACAAGAGAAGCACATGACTCTGTTATAGAATAAAAACTGTTGCTTAATAAATATAAATTTTATTTGAATAAAACTGTACCACCTGTAGCACCTGTTTTTGCAATAAACTGCAATAAAAACAGCCGCTAATATTGTGGGTTAGATGTCTAATGCATGAGCTTAATGTACTTTAAATCTTTAGGGCCCTTTCTCAAAACATGCTGTGGGGCCCCTCATTACCAAGTTACACCACTGGATCAGTCTTTAACTCTGTTTTTTAACCTCGTTTTTATTGTGACCACCTGGATGACTGAGAATACTTGCACAAACATTATAATCATGCTTATGTAGGCCTTACAGGTGGTTTACTGAATCAGCTTTTCAAGGTAGCAGACATGTTTTGTAGGTTGTGGAAAAATATTCAGTGTTGGTGTACAGTATTAGGTGAGACTTTGATTTGGTTATGATGATGTTAAGTTGTAGACTAGACAAGATTGTAAAACTCAAAATAAGGAGAAACTTTGGGTCCCAAGATTAATTTTGGGCACTATCATAACCATCTTCTTTTGCAGGAGAACTGCAAGAATGAGGAAATTCTTCTGTCCCTGAAATACGTCCGTCCAGGAAACGGCTTTGAGCCCAAGATCAAGCTCTTGGAGAAGCTGGAGGTGAACGGTAAAGACGCCCATCCTCTGTTCGTCTATCTGAGAGAGAAGCTCCCGTCCCCCAGCGACGACGCCACCTCGCTCATGACCGACCCCAAGTTCATCATCTGGAGCCCGGTCTGCAGGAACGACATCTCCTGGAACTTTGAGAAGTTCCTCATCGCTCCGGACGGCGTCCCCTTCAAGCGCTACAGCCGGAAGTTCCTCACGAGTGACATCGAAGGGGACATCAAGACGCTCCTTAAACAGGCGCGCTAGTCTCCCTCTGGATAGTAATGTCAGGACCACCTGTGCTCTCC